>VWZW01006289.1:6791279-7038405 GCA_013397115.1 Edolisoma coerulescens
ATTGTTCTCCCCCCCCCCCCCCTATAATATTGGTTATATGTAAATGATGAATACCTGAATGAAGATTTTATGGCTGTCTGCATGTTGTGTATGCATAGGGATATATATGAAAATGACATATATATTGATATGTTTGTTGCAGAACAAATTGAGTGTGTTAAGCTTATAAATGGTGGACCTATATTTGTTTCAAAACACTTTGAAGTAGGCATATCCTGTTTGTAGTTGGTTTCTGGGTGTTTTTGTTGGTGGGTTTTGTTTTTTTTAAAAATTTGTCTGTCTATTTTCCAAAATGGCCAGCTGTAGTGGCTGGCCTTCCTGGTGTAAGTGTTTTCGGTTTTGTCCCGGCAGTTCATTGTAGAAATTGTTACAAAGTCAATGTAATCTATTGACGTTCCCGGTATGACATTTCAAATTAAGCCCTTCAATTTTTGCCAAGGTAATTCTGCTGTCTATTGGTTCAGGAAATAATCTTGAGATCCGTGGTGATGTCTGTGTGTATACTATGTGAAATCTGTACAGTGCTGCAGGAGACCTAAAAATTTAGACCTGGCTTTCAGAATGGAAATTAAGTATCTCTTACTGGAGATAACAAAATCCTGTAAGCTACTTCATGGGAAAGTATACTTAAATATTCTAAAGCTTTTATGTTAACCTATGACTGATTTGCAAGTAAAATTAGGTGTAGGGACTACTTGGTTTAGTTATGATTTGGCTTGAGTTTATTTAGCAACTTTTAGATACTGTTTCCAGTGCTTAATTTTGCAATAGAAGAGGTATTATATATATGGATATACTTTACAAGCCTGTTTTATAATGACTCCTCAGATTCTTTTAAATTTTTTTTTCTTTTTCATTAAGCTAGTAAAAGTATTTCAAGCAGGGAGAAAAACAATTACAAGATCAGCATTTCTCTAAATGAAAACTTTGTATTTTTTTACCTGGCGTTGCTAACGATTTATTATTTTCTTTGTTGCTTGTTTAAATTATTTGCCATCTTTATTTTCTTTGCATTTAAATCAAGCCTACCTTTTTTTTTTTTCCTAGCACCTAACCACTTTAGGACCTGCTCTTGAAGTGGGGAGCAAGGTGTTTGCACTGTGCTTGCCTTCGAGAAGAGATGTTTGATGTAGAAGTTTCTTATTCTTCCGTGACTCCTTAGCCTAATTGCAGCCATCACAGACCGTGTTCAAACAGATAGCGCTGCTCCAGGCACTGGTGCGGTGTCACCTTTCTCCGGATAGCTAGATTTATAATTAACTACTGTTTGCACAATTCCAAATATTATAATTTAGGTGACGGCTCCCCTTGACAGGGCAGGGAAAGAAGGGGAGAAAAGACGTTCAAGTGGATTAGTCCTAGAATAGAGGAGCTGGTGGTTTTTAATGCCTGCTAGCAGCAATGAGCCCACTTCCCGAGGCAGGCAGGGCACAGGCTTCCCCTGGGGTTTGTTCCGGGCGGGAGGGCGGTGAGCCCGCTGTGTTAGCTCAGCTCCAGGTGCTCTGGAAACACCCCCGATCTCCGGGCGGGGTTTGGGAGCCTCCTGCCCGGCCCTGGTTAATGAGTAGCTTGGACCTCCGTGTTCCCAGCGCAGTTCTCTGCCACCGCGGCAGAGTGCGCAGGGTGTGCCGGGCTGGGGCCCCTGCAGCCACGCTTTTGGGGGTGGCAGTGGGCCCAGCACTGACAGGCTTCTCTTCAAGCTCAGTTTTCAAGCCTCTTTTGGAGGTTTGCATGGCTGAAAACCAGAGGAAAGTAGCCATCTGAAATCTGCATTTTTGAATTTTTTAATCCTTTCTTTACTGCATTTGTAATGAGAGTTGTATTTTGATACTGAATTTCTTAGGTTTGAGAACACTTGGTAGTAGCTGGACATCTAAATTTAGGAAAAAGTGCTACAGCATCATAAGGATTTAATTTTACTTCAACTACATTGATATTCTGCTAATTTTGCTTTCCAAGTGTTTGATTAATTGATCAAAACAGTTGTTTTTTTTTCTGGAGCAAATTACAGTATGATTCCTCTGATTCAACCTAAACGAGGAAGAATGCACATTTTTTTCTTACTAGCTTAGTACTCTACAGTACTAGTTTAGTTTTGTACATCTTTGACAATGTTGCCAGTTTTTTCCTCCATAGTTTAATATTGGCCATTGAGCAAAAAGTTCCTGGAGATAAGGTGGTAGTTGGGTAAACTGTTGTATACTGAAAGCTTGGGGTAGAAGAAAGTAATTAGTGTGGTCTGTGATGGTTGTAATAATACCACCAGAAAGAGTTGTCATCTTTGTTCTTCTGAGGTTTTCATTTCCCTCTCCTTCTGGAGATATTAATAAGGGGGAGCTGAGGAGTTGGTCTTGCAGCATTAGAAGTCAATGATGGCAAAATATTTTATACTGTGGCAGATCAAACCATCTGTAACACAAGAAGTTAAGACCTGTGTTTAGCTGTAGTAGTGCATGTCTGGTGCAGAAGTTAATGTGTGTATGTGGTCACTGTTAGCTGTCTATACACGAAGAGTTTGAGTCATGTTGGAAGAAAAGGCGACAAATTCAGTAGTAAGAGAATGCCAGATAGTTGAACGAGATGCATCTGACTCCTCACCCAACTGTGCAGATAACATTGTTTGAGATTGGCTGGGACTAAAAAGAGGTGCTGTCAAGGAAACACTTCAGACCCATCATGAAATCATACTAGCTAACATTTATGAAGGGAAACTCAAAAAAGATACTGAAACTTCAAAGGGCATTTAAAAAACCAAGCAACCATGACCACCCCCCCCAAAAACCCCAAAGCAACAAAAAAAATTGCCCCAAACACCATCTTTTATTTCACAATAATCAATGGTTTAACCCCTCTCCTTTTTTTTTTTTTAATGGTGGTAGTAGGAATTTGTACAAATCCTAAATACTCTTTTTTCTTTTTTGCTTGGCACTGATCTACTTCTTCAGGCACAAACTTCATTCATTGTTTTAAAGATGCCAGGTAATTCCCCTCCACCGTCTTATCTAATTTCTTCTTCAGTGTCTGCATTGTTGTCATACCCATGTTACCATTTGCTTGGTTCCATCTCATTTGTTTTTATGTCTGGTCTTCTCCTTATTCTACTTGAAACCCCCTATATTCTTCAGAGCCTGTGCTAGTTCCTGATTCGATTAGTCTTATCAGTTCTGATTTATTTTTACATATGAACATCGTCTGATATAATGCTTTTGAAATTTATAGAAAGGGGAGCTGTTTCTTCATGAATGTAATAAGAAATAAGCCAGGAGGCATTCCCTTTTTGATTTTTTCTCAAGCTTTTGAAGTGCTTCCCAGCCAGAGCTTTACTATGAAGTTCTCTTAGACCTCCCTTCCAGACATGCTGCTGTGATTCGCTTTGGCTGCTTTGTGTTTGCTGGGTCAGGATGGGCAGCCAGCTTGTCATTGCATTCTGTCCCCAGCCAAACTGTCCTACCAGTTACTCTTTCTAGCCTTGCAAATTGCCTTTGCTTTGAAAGAATTTCTCTTCTTGTCGTATTGGTTCTAGAGGAGGACTCTATGCTGCTGCATGAATTTAACCCGGTTGAAGGTTACATACCTTGCAAGTTTTGGCTAGATTTAGCAGTTAATTTGCAGTGCATGCTGAAGCTGAATCCCCACTCCATTTTTCCAAGGGACAAACTTGCTTAGGTGAAATTCTAGGTTTTATTAAGAGTAGGAAAGTGTATGTGGTGTGGGTCAGAATTTGTACTTTGATTCCAAAGATCAGTTGGCAGTTGAGAGCATGCAGCATGTGTAAATATTGATGTCACATTCAGAAAGCTCTTGTGGGCAAGCAGACCACTTACTTGGTCATGACAAGGTACATTTTGCACTAGGAAAGCAATTAAGATTAAATAAGCTAAGCTGAGTATTTTTATTTAGGTGTAATTTAGGGTAGGCAATCTGGAATAGAGGTCATTACCTTTGTTACTGATTACAGCATAAGCTTAAATATTAGAGATCTAGGTAAAGGTTTAGCTAATAGCTTTCAAAATCAAGTTGTTAATCTATTTTATTCAGTTGCTAAGGTAAAATAAGCTTGATGACATTGAAGAATCCATTTCAAATTAATTTCTCCTTTAAAGCTCTCATGATGATCAGTTATTTCCAGGAAAAAAAGGTTATTTTGTCCTTGATTTGCTGTACTGCTTACTTTTGGTCAATTGACTAGTCTTAAGCAAAACTAGAAATATAGTACTGTGTTTTCAAGTAGTCCTTGTTTTGATGCCTTTCCTTTAAAATGCATTTCTGGTATATTGCAGGGTTATGGAAGAAACACGAAGGCAAGAAAGCATTAGTAGTTGCGGACTTCTGTCCTGTTTTTCATTCTAGCTGTTCTGTGGTCATAGCTCTAACCTGATGAGATGCTGCAGTCAATTTTCTCCACCTCTCCTAGCCCTTCCACATCAGGTTTTGAGGAATTTGCCTGTTGGGAGGCATTGCCTGTTACCTCTGCCTTGCAAAAGTGCTGAGCAGTGAGCAAACTGGGATGGATACTGGATCTCAGCACTGTAAGCAGAGCTCTCCCGTTTTGCTCCTGTTTCAGTATAAAGCAGCAATGCTGGCCTAGTGCCTGCATTCCTCTGTAATCGGTTGCCACAGCATGCTAAGATTGCTTTGTGGGAAGTAGATAAATATTCTACCTGCCAGCCAGGAATACAAAAACTGAAATAGGCTTGAGGAATGTCAGATCTACTTGGCAAAATTTGGTGTGTGTGTTTGAAAATGCTTGGCATTGTCTTGTGCATTGAATGATCTGAAACTTAAAAACCAAACTAGCCTCTGAATTATAGACGCTGAAAAATAGCAGCAGTTGATACATTGGGACATTCTCAAACATTAGATGGTTTAATCCTGTAAATTATGTGATCTTGGCTGTGCATGGGAGCTTTAACAAACATGTAGATACAAGGTTGAAGAGACTTGCATTACTTCGGATGGCAACAGGAGGCTTTGTTATAAATGCCCATTTGTTGGATCGCTGTGTTAAAAATGAACAAAAACAACCTAAGTGGGCTTGAATTTTTTGTATAAGTGCTATGTGTCAGCAGGAGAGTTGGAGAAGAAACAATAGAACACCAAAATAGCTAAAACAACCTCCCCACCTTCCCCAATAAACCCAAAGAAGTACTTCACTCAAGAGCAAGCAGTTCTTTACCGGACTCTTTTTCAAAATTTCACTCTAACCCATTTCATTTTGCTCCCCCAAACTCCAGCTGTGGTTTGCATGGCTCGTGCTCACTCTGCTTTGGTGAAGTTTTAGCAGGTATTTGTCTAAAAGCTGGCCCGTTATACTCACCCACCCTGTGATGGTGGAGGGATGCTCTGCCTTCCCTGGTCCAGGGAGGTGTTGTGCTGCCAGGGACACAGCTGTCCAGCCAGCCTGCAGCCTTTGGCTGAGCTTGGCACCAAAGCTGCATTGAATCCTGACTGGGAGGTTGCTTTTTGGTTCTTTGGGGGCTTAAGTTAATTAATGTGTTGAAAGGAAGAAAATGACCAAAAGATAGCTGCCACTGGGTTTGCAGTGGAGGGAAGATGCAGGAGCATCTATTTTAGGTGAATGCTTTTTGGAGCGGTCTCCTTCTACTGTGGTGTGCCATGGTCGCAGGGTGTGCGTTAATCTTGTAGGGTGGTGAAAAAATTGCCTAACCGGGATGTAAAGATGTAAATGTTTAGATTTTGCTGGTCTGAAACATACACTGTTTAAACACTGACGGTAAACCAGAAAGCACAAATTGTTTGCAAGCTAAGACTTGTTCTGCAGTATGTTTACTCTATTTTTTTCTTCACTGTGTGTAGGAATTACTTTCTTCTTTTAAAGTGAGGACATCCAAGCATGTGCAGGAATTGGAAAAATGTCTAGCCAGTTTGAGTGGAAGTGTTGCTTTTTTTTTGTTTGCCTATTCTCTTTGTGGAGGAGGAGGAGGACTTGTGCAAAAGCTACAGAAATGCAGTCAGGTCTACTGCAGGTCCTGGAGAACAGTTTGATCTTATTGATAACAAATTCTTGTGACACTAGATGTTTTGAAGTCTGTGGAACAAACTTAAAAAGGGAAGAAAGAGGTGTGCTTTGGTAAGCTTAAAATACAAATTTGTCTGTTAGTCATAAATGGGGGAGGAAGATGAGATGAAGATAGGAAAGAATGGCAGAAAACTGTTCATCTGTGGCCGTTGTTTACATGCTGCAGATGTTCCTAGACTGGCTTTTCACAGTGTGTATTTGCTTTGTCTTCTTGACTTACAAATCATTGTATAATGGGTTGGATTGGGAGGGACCTGAAAGATCACCTAGTTCTGGATCCCCTACCCATGAGCAGGAATACCATCTAGACCAGATTGCTCAAAGCTCCTTCCTGCCTGGCCTTGAACGCTTCCAGGGATGGGACATCCACAACTTTTCTGGGCAACCCTCACCATCATCATAGTGAAGATTTTCTGCCTAATATCTAATCTAAATTTGTCTTTTAGTTTTAAGTCATTACTCCTTTTCCTATCACTACACGCCCATGTAAAAAGTTGTAAATTTTCTGGAGGTGTTCTTCTCCCTTAGTCCCCTCACGTCGCAAGTAAACTTCTTACATGAGCATCTTCAATTTTGTTGATCTGAATATGTAACAACAAGAAGTTATGATCAAAGTATCAGTATGTGTTTTAATTTTATCATGTTTTTTAGGTTTTGATTCTGAGGTGCAAGACTTTTGCAGCACATTTTCAAATTCTTTCCTGAAAGTGATGAGGTGGAACTTTGTCTAATTCCTTCAACACAACTAGTTTTGTGAGACTTGAGGATCTCCTGAACTTTTGTCATTTTGAACAGTCCTGGAGGATAAATTGAATTATAGAATTATATTCTCTGAAGGAAATACTTTTTTCTGTCTGTAGAGCTTGAAGTTCCCTTCATAACATAATTTACAATTTCCAGATTGCTATTGAGTCTTTCCTTTTTCTTTTAAAGGAAGAATTACTGTGATTTGATTATTTTACCATTTTTTTCAAGAGTATTCTGTGGTTAACTGCAGATTGCCAATTCTTTGGAGACTTTCTGAAGCCATAGGTTTTATAACAGAAGTCTTCTGTTATGCTTAAGGGAATATATTTCAAAAGCTTGTGGCAGAATGTGGATTATAAAATAAATGGAACAGGAATGTATAGAAAACAGTTCTGTGAAGTTATAAGCTTTAAGGTCTAAAAGATTTATCTGGGTTCAGAAAGATAATTCATAGTAATTCTGAAGAGTATTTTGTTCATTAACACAATTTACAAGACAGGCTTTCTTCTGAGATCTGGAATGTTTTCTTGCAAAAAATGTGGACTGAGTTTTTTGTTGCCAGTGATGAGACTTTTTCTTCCGAAGTTTGGATGATGCACAGTCCTCTGTTGTGTTGAGAAGCAGATTGAGTAGTGCCTGCAGTGGAAACCACCAAGTAACAGTGGCAGGTCTTGATCAGCTACTCAACTATGCCCACTCACAAAGGAAACTTCAGTCATCTGTTATTTCAGGCTATTTCTCAAGTTTGGTAACAATGCAGCACTGAATTTTGTGTGGAACTTCTGTTTTCTTTAAAAGTGGAGTTAGCTTTCTGTGGCATTAGTACTCGTTAATACTCTCAAAGCCATGATTAAAGTGTTTTCTCTCCTTCTTTCCCCTTTGGCAACAAATATAGGTCACCACTGCCAGCAGCATCTTTCTGAGCTGACAGATTTAAGGGCCATTCAGTCCTTCTGTAGAAGAACAAGTTCTTAAGCGTATCCACAATCCAGTTACTTACCTTCTGCTTTATCAAGGTTTTGAAAAGTATGCTTTGGCAATTATTTCTGTCATGATCCGTGTTCAATTTGGGGAGGAGGAAAGCGATCGGTTCACAAAATGTCAATAGCTACAACATCAGAAATAGAATGTGAATATTTAGATTCACAGCCTTGTGTTGAGTCTATACTTTGTTCTGTCTACAATCTGCTGCTTTTCTGCTCTTTAAAAAACAGCTTAAATTTCTTTTGCTTTGAAGAAAGAGGGTGACATGTGAGGTACAATGACATCAGTCGTGTTGAAAAGACTGAAATTTTTGATAACTGTAGCTTTGACGTGCAAAATTTACTCCGTTAATTGGAGGCAAAAATTATAAAAAGATCTCTTTTATTTGTCTGGTTAATAAATTCAGGGAAAAAATTACTTTAGACATGTATTTGAGATATGAGGAGAGGCTTGTTTTGGAAAGCTGATGTTTGGTTGTTGTTTTTTTTTTTTTTTTTTTAACATGCCGTTACTCATAAGAGGCGTTATCTGCAATTTGTGATTTTTTTGTTGTTGTTGTTTTTTTGGTAGGCCATCATCATGCTACATTAGCAAATGAAATGTTTCAATGTAGATCAGTAGTCTTTTAATTCATAGATGGAGGACAACAGTTCAAAGTTACCATCGGAAAAGAGCACGTCTCACATAGGGAACATTGTATGGGCACTTGATGCTTTTCTGACCTTCTCAGCAACATTCTCAAAAGTCAAATTTATGTGTATTTATTTATGTTACCCTACTGGAGGTAGAGATTAATATTAACCTGCAAGTGTACTGGATAGTGTGAGATTGGTGTGAATAATCTCTGCTTTACTTGTAGGTGATTTTTGTGTTTTAAAAACCAGTAGAAGTGGCACAGGTAGTTTCTAGACTGCTTGATTAGTATCATACTATGGATATAGTAAAAAAGTAGAATTTCCCTCTAAAAGCATGGTTTGGAAATGTGTTTTAATCCTTACAGCTTTGGTTATTTTTCTACATCTCTTCCTGAATCTGTCATGCAGGTGATTAAAATTCTGCTTAAATATCACAACTTTACTTGGCAGAAAAATTGATGTGATGGTTCTTATTTCATGTTTCATGTTATGTGTCATACAAAAGTTTCATGGCACACAGTTTATTGCCTGTTATTTAGAATATGAGGTCTTTTTTGTATTTCAGTTTTCCTATGGCGATTAATTTGATAACTGAGGTTTCAGAATATTTTAGTTTCTTGTCTTTGTAAATTTCAGTGGTGAATGCTTGCCTACTTGGTTTTGAAAGTTTGAAGGCATAAGTTATTTATTCTATATAAATTAATATATTTATGGGAAATGTTGGTAGCTGGGCACTGCAGTGCTCAGCTTTCAGTTTGACTCAGCGTTCATGTTATTCTACTCTTGTGTGTTAGTGTTGTTAGTGTAAGACACTACCAAGGTGAGGAAGGTGAACTTCGGCTTTCATTCTGCAGTTTTTATTTTGAATTCATGCAACGTTGTTAGTTACCTCTTGAAGGTGTTATCTGGAAAATAAAGTAGTGATAACCCTTGCATTTTTCAGTGAGATGGTTTTCTTTTGTGCTGTGGTCTGCTTAAAGCTGAGGCAGGCAATAGAGGAAGCC
The DNA here is from genome assembly GCA_013397115.1 of Edolisoma coerulescens. Taxonomy (NCBI): domain Eukaryota; kingdom Metazoa; phylum Chordata; class Aves; order Passeriformes; family Campephagidae; genus Edolisoma; species Edolisoma coerulescens. The sequence goes on from VWZW01006289.1 coordinate 6,800,690, forward strand.
ATAGAGTTCCTGAATGCTTTGATTGGCATGGTGCAGGAAGTGCAGCAGGGCGCTGTTTACTGCCCTCAACACTGGCTGAAAGTGTTATTTTATACATGTTTTTTAAAAATAAACATCATAAAGATCTCTGACATGAGCAATAAAAACTGCAAAAAATGTGAAAGCGTTATAAGTGTGTCTTGTTCTCATCTGTATTTCATAGTATTTTAACAGTGTAGGGAGCAGATCTCTTCAGATGCTTTTTCTTCCCACTGTTTTTTTCTGCTCTCACTCATTCTGCGTGCAGTCAATAGTATCTCTGTACTTGTGCTAATCCTGTGTCTCAGGTCTGGCAATAATGCTTCATGCTCTTTGAAATGACACATTGGATCCTACAATGCCTTGCCTGCATGGTTCTGTGTATGTAAAAAAACGTTTGTGAAGTTGGCATGACCAGATTTACACCCTTGAAGTCTGAGGAATTATTTGTATGATCTTGTTTGATCCTTCGCAAATGTGACCAAAATGTTTATCTCAGAAGCTGAAATAAAGGATGTTAAGAACACAAGTTCTGAACAACACTGAAATTGATGGTCAGTTTGTTTTTACACCAATAAGCTCTTCTAGAATTTAGTTACCTTTAGGTTATCTGATTTCAAGATTAAGTTTTCAGATAACCAGTCTTTGCTGCTGAACATGTTGCTGAAAGGCTGGGATAATTCTTCTAACCCCCAGTGCCCCATGTAAAGGCTATTACTATGTAAAGACTATGATTATATTCGTCAAATAATCTCTATTAACCTGTAATGGCAGCCTGTTCGGCTGCTTCAGTCTTAACGGCAAGAACTGTTGGGATGCCTGAAGCTGTGCATGTTTTAAGACTTTTCAGGTAAAAAAAGTCTTTGCAGGTAAAGAAAACCTTTGTCAAAAAGGGAGGGGAGAGAGGAAGAAGGTTCTCAGAAAAGTTGAAATGGAATCTTTGTCTCTAAAACTTGTCTTGTAATGAATATGTACGTGATATACAGAAGAAACATTTGATGTGACTATTCCCCTTTTTAAGGATAATTCATTCACTTAGTGTTTTTACTCTATCACTGTAAGATAATCCCCAACAGAAATGTTGTTCACAATCCAGCTGCATGAGTGTACGTAGATCCCAGGCAGCAGAACTGGAACAAGAACGGGTGGCTTACGGTGGTGCATGGCTTGTCTGCACCATGCACTGCCGCTGCTCACACTGCTTGCATTACCTTCACTATGATATTGGTTTACTGGGGTCTCAGCGGCATGTCAGTCAGGATACAGTATAGTGCTAGAACTAAAAGGCATATTTCCTCTCTCATCCATCTCTTCCAGTGTGTCTTTGACATTCATGTGTGGTCTTGCTGAATCCAGAGTTTAAAATAGCTGGATTTCCCATGAAAACACTTTGCAGTATGGATTTACCAGGGTTGTGTAATAATGAAAAGCTAAATGAAGTGCAGGGAAAGCTTGCAAAACGCTTAATAACTCCATTTTATGCGCTAATTAAGCATCTAACTTCTTGTAGTGGTGTGGGGATTTTTAAAAATTTTTTCAACTGCATATATTGGATTGTCTTTCAAGAAGCAATGACTACTGTAGATCGGTAGGTACCTGATTTCTAGACATAGGAACAAATCTAGTCTGTTTACTTATTGGCTTTTAAAAGTGAAATAAAAAGCTAGATTCCTATTTTGTGGAGGTTAGAGGAGAAAAGAGTATTCACAATTACTTGTGGTTTGGGTTTTGTTTTTAGAATGAGCCTTTTTTCCTTGTAACTACCTTCATTGAAACTAAAATGCTTTGAAGTACATTCTAAATAAACAAATAGAGGTGTCATAGTGTATGTGGTCTGCCCTGAAGGCTTATTTGTGGGTGATCTCCTGCATTAAGGGCTATTAAATGAAGAAGAGGTATCATTATATTTTACTGGGGCAGGATGTTTTTTCTTTGCTCTGTTCTGTACTAGTTCTGGTAAATATTGGACTGGCAATATGTGCTATACCTGTTTAAGGTATAACTTCAAAATGCCTGTTTTTTTGCTTATATGGACTAATTCTCTGTGAAGAGTCTCTGCCTATAGGGTCTATTTTTCTGGAAAAGTTAAGATGATAACTAGAATGATTTAAGCCTTATTAGTACAATTTTTGATAACATTCCTAGAATGCTTTGCTAGACCTATTGGTTACCTATATTACACATAAATAATTTTGCTGTGCTTGAAAATATCACAGGTGTCAGCCACTGGAAGCAAATATAAGAAAGCCACATCTTTAATTTTATTAACGTTGATTTTTACCTTCCTGTGAAGAGTCTCTATTATAATGATATTGCTGCCTTTCTTAAAGAGCAATGGCTTGAAAACTCGCAGCTGCTGCTTTGGAAGTTGTGGGTGCATCTACACACATGCACCAACTTTTAATGTGGATATTAACCTTTATTCTTGTTCTAAGTAAGGCTATGCTGCAACAAGTATTTTGTTCTTTATATCTCAATTTGGAGGTATTTTTATACCATAAACTGTAAGGCTTAATCATTTAAGGCTTTCATGCTTCTCCTATATTTATGGTTTAATTGCTTTGGATCAGATTTTTTTTAGCTTTTATTTTCCCAAGTGATTTGAAGTTTCATCATGTTGTGATGCTTCTAGCTTCCACATTTACTTTCTATATAACTTACGATGAATATGCCAGGAAAATTTTGTGAGGAAGTAAGTACAGATAAGGAGAAAATTATGATAGGCACACATTACTCAAAATGAAGTTTATCTTTTACTTTGGCTGTTGCTTTAGTAATGCCTGGTAATTTGTATTGTGGTCAATATCTCTTGGGATTTTTCTGTGAAATAGAAGAACTGAATTTTTTATTCATAGGGAGCCATCTGGTTTCTCATTGGGAATGTAGAAAAGATGAAATATTTCCTCTGCAGAAGGTGAAAGCAGAAGCTGGTTTTCATAGAAAGTGAGTTAAACCTAATTCTTCTATTTGGAAAATCTGGCTGAATAATTTAGTAGTCGTTAAGATGCACTGATGATAGATACGGCTTTGAGGTGTGTAAATAATTCTTAACTACGTGGGCCAATGCATGCTAAAGAGCATTTGTATCAGTTGTCTTAGGGATATACATTGTTACAAAGACACCCTTAATTTGTTCTACCTCTTTCTATTCACATGTAATTTATTTTGTATCTTTTAAGCGAAGGAACAGATAACCATAAAATGTAACTGTTATTTAAAGGACACACAAGACGTGGGCATATCTTTAGTACTACACTTTCCCCTTCCTTGTCAGGGGTGGTCACTCAGACAATGAAAGTGGGTTAGAAGCACTATTCCTTCATAAATTGCATTCCCACAGATTCTGTAATATATATGATTTTTGAGAGGCCAACATTTTCAGTCAAGACTGTAATAAACTGAGAAAACTTAGTGCAGTAGTCTCCTCTTAGAAAAAAACAGGAGGGGTAAATTATCCCCATTTACCCAATGAAATGAAGGTAATAAATGATTTATTTAAAAAAAAAAATCACAAACCCAACAAAACTATTCACTGTTATATGCAGTATCATTATATTCAGAAGGTCCTTGAGTGTATACTCAGCAACTTGATTTAATTCCTTGGTAAAAAAGAAGTTAGTGGTAGTTATACTGATAATGGAGTCTTAAGTTTTTCTAACAATTTCCAAGCAAGTTGGAAAGAAATCAAATGTTGGTATGGAAAAAGTGTTTTTAAAAGTCAGTCTTCAATACAAAAGATGAGGAAAACATGTTATTTTTGTTCTGCTTGACTGCAGCGTTACTGTAGAAGAAGGCATGCATAACCAAACTTGTCCAGAAATGTGTTTAATGTACTTGGAAAACAATAACTTCTTTCTGTAGCTGTATTTGTATTTGTTTCTCCTGTAAGCCTATTGCAAGATTTCATTATGGGATAGAATTCCACATGTTTGTTTTATACTTTATAACTGTGAAAATAGCTGTGTTTTGAGGTGGTTTTGTTTGTTTGTTTAATTAAAATGTAACTCCCAACTTCCTGGATTTGACATGCTTATTTTAGGGAAAGGGGAAAAAATATTTAAGTATTGACTTGTTGATAATGTTCAAAATTGTCTTACAGGTTTTTTTTATTTGGTTTCATTTGTGAATCAGCCTCCTTCCTGAGGCTACAAACAGGAACTGAGATTTGCATGTAATGGCTGGTTCTGGTTGCTCAGGGCTGGAGGGTGATTGCTGGGGCTTAAGAGCCGGCTTCTGGTCTCGCTGGGGATCTCAGTGGCCCCTCTGCCTTCCCCAAAAGCAGTTGCCCTTGCAGGTTCTTTCATGTGTTTTTACATATTGCATGGGGGTCCGTAAGCCATTCCAGTAATCTGGCCCTATTTAAAATACAGCTTTAAACACGTGGATGAAAATTCATGGAGTAGATGCCAGCAGCTCAGCTGCTTACCTGTCTCCTGTTCTCCTTCCCTTGCCCTTTAGGCTAGGGATTCACAAAGTTGTTTCCTTGCAGACTTGCTGAGCATGCGGCATGCTGAGGTGGGACAGGCAGAGTGGTGTGGGCAGGTTCCTGCGGTGTGACACCGGTAACACTGCTCCCTCAGGAGCTCACTTCTGCACAGCGGTGCTCTGGGCCATGGAGGTGGGAAGTAGAAGGTGTGGCTTTCTCTGCTGGGGACTCCAGCTGGTGGCAGTTTCCTAGGGCTTGATTAGGCCCCTTGAGCTTCGGTTGACTGATGGCTGTGGTGTCCAAACACTCAGCCATTTGTCCCCGTCTTGGCACAATTCCTGTGGTCAGCTGGCTTTGACAAGGACAGCCTCAGCTGGGGCTATTTGCACGCCGTAAACACAAACCATGGACTCTGTGTTCCTGGTGTGATTTTACATAAAATTGTAAAAAGAAAGGAATTGCAGATTTTAATTTGTGAACCCAGTGCAAATTGGTCACACTAGCAGGTTTGAATTTCTCATGATGAATTTCCAACTTACTGCTTCACTTGGAGCATTGGGCAAATAACCCAGCATCCAGCAGATCATCTGAAGGTGTTAATGTAATGTGATCAAATGTAATTGTGAAAATCTAGCGCAAGACTATAAATTTCAAACTAAGCACCTCTTGTTTTTTAATGAACTGCAGTATGTAAGTAGGTGTTACTGTCAGCTCTTGGACAGCTTAGGTTGTCCAGGAGACAGGCTGGGCTTCCTACAGAGGAACCAAGGTATGAAATGGACCTGTAATTACTTTTGCTACTGCGCACAGTTACTTAAAAATCATAAATTGGTTTATTCAGGTTTATTTTCTTGCAGTTATAAGAGTTTTCTTTTTTGGTTGGTGTTTTTTTTCTTGTGGTTTTTCTAGATAGCAAGCACATATACATATATAAATGTTATTGATGCTATTGTATTGGCTTCTGCATTTGAAGTTTGAACAAGTGAGTAGCAAGATCTAGCTAAATTGTAAAAAATAATGTGCTTGAAAAAGTAATAATGCTCTTCTGGAGAGTGATTAGGGTTAGGCATCAAAATGTCTGAAGGGTCTCCAAGTGTAGCTTAATTTGCAGCATGTTGTGTGCTAGGCCTTCAGGAGCTGTGCACTATTTTCTTCCTTTCCCTGGGCAGATCAGGAGCAGAGTGCTGGAGACTCCTGTGATTGTTACTGTCTTCTGAAGCCTGACAAAGTTTGAAGATAATTAGGGCATAGAGAAAGGGAATGGTGGAAGTGTAAGCGAGGCTGGGGATTATAAGCAAAAGGGTCAAATAGCCTTTTTTCCCAGGAGTGGAGAAGTATGTGTGCTGGGAGCGTTAGGCATCACGGTGCAGACCAAGCCCCGAAGGCCAGGCTGATGAAGCTTTGAATCTGGCTACCAAAAACATTCTCTTGCGTCTGGTGGCTGGCCCACAGTGAAGGTTAACTTTCCTCTCACCCATCAGTGGACTAGTGGGTAGAGAGCTATTTCTGTAAATGAGAAGGGGTTTTTTGCCAGCTGAGGTGGACGGTGAAGAAAAGACTTTGTAGTATAATTCATGTAGTTACTTGACTTTTTGGTGAAAGGTGAACACAGTGCTGAAAAAGTAGTTTAAAACTTAGCTGCTAGAAAATTAGAGAATGTGAGATTGAAGGCTCCCTCTACAATCCTAGTTTGTCATCACCTTTTTGTATACACTTGATAATTGGATAACTGTATGTTTTATTTAACATCAACCATTCCTGAATTAGCCCATTTTCTGGATATAAAAAAAAATTAAAATTAACGTACTGTGATTAGCTGCAGATTGTTTATCAAGAAAAATTGCCTAGCAATATGAGTGTTTGGTGGTTTATGTGCAAATATTGTTCATAATTCTCCTAAAGATTACCTCTTCCTTTTTATCTCCTCCTTTAAAAACAAAAGGAAAGAAAAGAGCCAGAGAAAACAAACAGCTAAAACCCCCAAACCACACCTTTTCCTAGGAAAAAAATGCATGCTGGCTAAGAAATGAGTCTTGACAGCTTACAGTTTTGATTTTAGAAAGCATACAATGGTGAACTATCAATTGGCGGACAAAAAAAGCTATGAGAGTATTGTTGAAAGTGTTGAATGCTTATGTGTGTCTGACTTCTGAGCTGTTTGTGAGAAGGCAATTGTTTTAGCTGCTTCTGAGTATAGATTACACATAGTTGAGTGAAGATGGATCACTGCGCTGCTTTGTTGTCTTTGCAACCCCAAAAACCCCACTTCATATAATTTTACATGTCATAGCTCTTCATGCTTTTCATGTTACTGTTTTGAAGAGATGTGTAGTAGATGCAATGCTTCAGTATTTTAAGTGGCTTTTTTTTTTTTTTCTAAATTGTTCCATTTCTGTAGCTGAGTAAAAGAGAAGCCAGTCTGTGTTTTAAGGCAGATACACAAAAGCGGGGAGATGGCAAATTAGTACTTATATAGTTCCCGTCTAGCTTGGCCAGCAGTCTATGTAACACTCGTATTATGCAAGTCCCTTTGTAGCTGTCCCCTTATAAGTGAGGTATGGTTTGGTAATTGGTATGGTAATTAACCTGGAAAACTATCCTCCGCTTCGCTTGCCAACTGGCTTTAAATGCTGTGATGTTAATTGGTAAACTGATCCAGTGAAGAGAGGCTTGAAATGTTTACAGGCTTGTCTGAATTTAATTCACCTCTTATTTCAATGAATGGCTTTTTCTGTTTGATGGGATGTTCTTTTGTTTGTTTTAATTTGTAAATACTGGTTTTCAGAGTTTTGGTTTTCATGAAGTTTTTTTTTTTAAAAAAGAAAAAAGCCCAAACAACAAGATAACTTTCTCTTGTGGTGTATTCTTCTTTGATATGAATTGCTGGCTCCATAAATTTGTGTATGCTAGACTGTAAAATATTGACATGTTTTAAGGTTAGTTCTGCTTGCCTTACACATGGTGTTTGTGTATATATTCCTGAAACAAAGTGTTGCTTGATAGAACCTGATTTGCATTAACTCAAGACTGTTCTGTCAGTTGAGAGTAAACAGAATTACTGTAGTAAATCTTGTATTGTAAATGCAGAAATATGTAGGAAATTTATAAAGGGGTAAGGGGTTTCTTAGTTACAGATGATAAAAACTTGTCTTGACATTGCCTTGCTGCTTTATAGAAAGTGTTTGGGGTTTTTTTCTGATTTAAACTAAGGCAGTGGCTCATGCCTAACCCAGGTACATGTTGCAGGGATTACCTGTGATTCTCTTGATAACGTTCACATTTAGAACATGGGAGTTGTTGTATGTATGTATGCATTTATGTTCTGCTTTACAGCAAGCTAATTTTACAACTTATTCTTTTCTATAAGTAACATTTGTTCACTTGGGGTATAATGAGGTCTTTATGATGTTGTGGGTTACTCTGAAAAACAAACATAGATAATTATAAGAGCTGTCATTAAATATAATTTTTGTTTTATAGGTTATTCAGCAATAGTTATGAACTCCCGTTTACGAGCCTTAGGTGGGAGGATAAATAACATACGAGCATCAGAGCTACCAAAAGAGAAAACCCGATCAGAAATAATCTGTAACGTCCACTTTTTGGATGGCTCAGTACAAAGCTTCAAAGTCAACGTAAGTTTGGAAAACTACTTTCTTTTTAAATACATAGAAATTTGTTTTAAAGCTGCTGATGAAATATGGGACCCTGAGGCATGGTATTTCCAAAAGATGTTGAAGATGCAGCTTTGCCATAACAAATTGCAGAATTACTGATATGAAGTGGGTTTATAAAGTGCTATTTTAATTTATTTTCAAGCTAACCAACTTCAATGTCATAAAATCATGGCATGCAGATCGTATCTGGAAAAAAGGTCTTCTATATGATATGCGAACCACAAAGAAACAGATCTGGTGATCATTATCAACTATGAATAAATAATTCATATTTAAAGGGAACTCCCGAACTGGGGTGTGCTCCTCCTTCAAAGGGCTGATAAAAAGGTCTCCTCCTGAAAGGAGAAGGCCTTAAAAATTCTTGTAGTGATGTCAGTACATATTTTCTCAAATGCAAAGATGATGTAAACAGTGAAGACATTGTGGCTCAGTAGGACTGTTATGTTCAGTCTTTTGTACTTCAATACAGTCTCTTTATTTGGGTGTGGGCAGGGAAAGGGGATTAATGGAGGTTTGTACTCTGTATTTTTAGTGTATTTTATTCTGTAATGTTTATAATCTTTAGTACTGATTAAAAATATCAGTTTATTTTTAAATGAAAACAAAGGAAATTGCTTCACTTCTCAATCAACTTTCAATAGAATTACCTGACCATGCAGAAAAACTGTGGATAAATTTAAGTAGAATTGTGTGTATTTCTTTATATGATACTTTTTAAATCCAATTTACCTTGTTTGAGAAGAAGCATATTGCTGAGGAAGCTGTATCGTTTAGATATCTTAGATTACATGGTGCTTTAGGACATTCAAAACTGCACCCAAAAGTTGTATTTTCCCAAGTCTTATTACAGTTCTCTTTGCAGACTGATTTTGTTTTTTAACTTTGTCTGTTGGATATTAATTGAAATATAAATTATTTGATAGGTTAGAAAGGTTATTTTCACTGTAGTATATACAGAATTAGTCTCATTTTAGTATGTATTTTGCATGGTATGTATTCATATATGTGTGTAATGTTGGGGAGTGGGGTAGAAGGAGAGTAGGTAAGAGAAGGAGCAACACGTTAGTATACAATTTCCATTGTTTGTCTCCAGCATGGCCTAGGAATTGCCTTGTCTGTCAGTGAGCTGGCATAATTGCAACACACCACCCTGCCCCACACAAGGATCTGTGTAAAATGAGGAATTAAAAATGTTTTTAAATCCGTGCATAGTAGTGTATTTGTTCTTTGTAGACAGATGGTTACACAGCTTTGCATTTAGTCCTTGGCCAGCACTATACAAGTGAAATTTGCTTTAGGCAGTGAGGGTAATATGGGAACCATTGAGAAGGAAGCGTATAGACCTTAAAGCAGCCTTCTGGTAGCTAAAAGAAAGCTGGAGAAGGGCTTTGTACAAGGGCATGTAGTGATAGAACAAGGGGGGACTGGCTTCCAGCTGAGAGAGGGTAGATTTCGATTAGATATTAGGAAGAAATTCTTTGCTGTGAGGGTGGTGAGGCACTGGAATGGGTTGCCCAGAGAAGCTGTGGATGTCCCATCCTTGAAAGTGTTCAAGGCCAGGCTGGATGGGACTTTGAGCAGCCTGGGGTCATGTAAGGTGTCCCTGCATATGACAGGGAAGTTGGAACTGGATGATCTTTAAGGTTTCTTCCGACCTAAACCATTCTATGATTTTTTAAAATTCTGGACCCAACTGATTTCTCTCCCTGCCTTCAGCATAACCCTAGGGTATCACTGCTGGTTACCTCCTTCATCCAGGAGTTGTAAGGGGCTCCTTAACTGCATTTGTGGTGCTGAACTGCATAGGGGTGATGTAGGACTCATTATTGCTCTACTTAAAACAAGCAGGGAGTGTGGCTACCCTGCTGTTTTATGGACTACAAAAAGGAAGAGTTTATGTTCTTTGAGTACTGAGTTGCCATACTGGTAATGAGGGAGGCTGCACTTTACTGTGAAGATGGCCTTTCCTGATTATCTAACCTTGATATCAGCCTAAGAATAGGCTTTGCCACACTCTGGTAGTGTCGTAAGGTCCATTTTTCAAAAGTGTTTGAAGCCAGCTGCAGAAAATTTGTGTCCAAGTTCTGCTTACATTAGCAGAAAAATTCAGCTTTTTGAAGTTTTTGCCTGACTCTGTGTGTGTGTTTATTTTAATTGCCAACATAATTCAGTTTTATGTCTCTGAGCAAAGAATAACTTGGGCCCTTGATCAGTCTGGGAATCAGCTGGGCACGTACTGAAGGATAGTAAGTTTTGCTCTGAACAGATTTTCCCCACTAGCGAAGTCTTTCTGTGTTGCTTTAGAGAAACTGTTTCTTGTGTCAAGAGGTTTTTCTCCACATTTAATTCATTTCTAGAACACAGGTTAATTGACAATTCCGTATTTTAAAGAAATTAAATATGCATATCACATGACATGATTATCCAGAAGACAAATTAGCAGAAATGTATTAAATAATGTAGTACATTATTAAAATGAAGATGCTTTCTGAAGTGACTAGACATAGATACGAGATACATGGATAAAAAGACCTACTATGTCTTGGGGATATTGTAAATATGTTTTCTAGGTTTTTTGCTTTCTCAGCTTTTACAATTATTGCTGAAATATGTTGAATTTTTCTCCTATGTTGGAGTTTGGAGAACTAGAACTGAACAGGATCACCTCTTCTAAGCATGAAGTGTAGTGTTTTCTCTTTAAAAGAACTTCAACATTATCAGTGGAAAATTAAGGTTGGAAATTTTTCAGGGTTGTTGTGATCTAGTGGTACCTGGTTCTGATCTGTGAAGGCTCAAAGTTTGGATAGATGTTACACTTTGAAGTAACATTAGGCTAATATTCACATATGCATAAGTATGCTTTATGTTCATTGACAGGATTATATTTTTCAATGACAAATAGTAAAAAGTAAAAGTGGAAAAGCAGAATACTTGAAGCGTGGCCTTTGTCCATTTAATAGCGTAAGTGGAATTGGAGAGCTCCCATTCTAATGACAATGGACTGAAAACAACTGAGCATTGCTTTGTCGTGTAGCAGCTACCTAAACACAGAATTCTCACTGCAAAAGGATTTCTTTCTTTCAAAGTCATTAGGAGATTATGTAGAAAAATAACATTAAAGAAAAGAAACATCATGGGTGAGAAGAAACTTAAGATAAATTTACTGTAAGTTTAAGCACATAGTTATTCCTATGTTGTCATTTCTGTTATCTTGTTGACAATGCAAATGTGTTCAAGACTACAAAATGCGGGATGGATTTAAATTTAATAGAAAGATTATGGATTAAATAGTCTAAACTTAAAACACTGAGAACAACTTATATATTTTGGAATTTTGAACTAGTACTGACGACTTTAAAATGATGGTAGAACATTCATGATATCTCAAAATACTGCATCTTTCAGAGAACAGGGAGAATAGAGATAAAACTTCCTTTTCATTCTCTGGAAACAGGATCTTTTTAGAACCCGCAGAGCTGATTTTCGTCAAATTCTGTTAGCAAAATGCATGGCACTGTTGTAGGTATACAAATAGGTTTTTTTCTTCTTTATCATTCTGATGAATGCTGCTTCAGATGGTACTTAGTTTTCCCAGTGGTTCTGTCTGTAGCAGGGTGAATAAAACCCAAGTATCCTAGAACTGGAAAAAGGAAGAAGGAAGGTAGATTTTACGTATGGATATAACCAGAGGAACTTTCTATCTATTGAGAAACCTGAAGATAGCTGCAAAATTTCCTTTCTGAAAATTTGTTCTTATTAATCACTTATCCCAAAGAATATTGGTATCCTGACCAGCTGTAAATAAAGACTTAACTGCAAGAGAGCAGTACCATTTTTCTCCTGGATTTGTTGCTTTGTCAGAGTAACGAAGTGATTGCCTTTTTTGTTCACTGTTTTTATTTAAAAGTGCTTATACTACAGTTTCGGTGAATCTGAATTTTGTATTCATGATATCACGAAGCGTTCATCAGTATAACTTGTGTGTGCTGATTTTAGGTCATCATTATCAAGAAAGTTCACATGGGAGTACAGACTGACACATTCCACTATACTGCTTACAGTCCAAAGAGAAATGTACGTTAACTATGCAAGGCTGAAATGGCCTTTCTTGTTCCACCATTATGTGTTTCTGTACTTAGATGGAACATGTCCAAAGTCCAGGCAAAGAACAGAAGGTGCATGGAAGCTGAGAGCTGGAAATGTTCTTTCAAAACCACATTTGAGATGAAGACTTGACTGCATTTAGTACTGAATGTTGCACTTGACTTTAATTATGTCCAGGCTTTCGTGAAGCTCCCAGTAAATATCAGGTGTTTCAGTTTTGTGATAAGGTTGACTCACCTCTGTCTCTGATGTCACCTCCGTCTTGTTGTAAGGCTATAATGCATAGGCTGTTCACCTGGGGAAGATGTTAGCTGTCATTCTGATATATACAGAATTTGGTCACATACCATGTTTGAGTGTGTTTAATAGGTATTTATTATATTATATATATTACATAGTACAATAATGCATATTTTTTTGTAACTTTTGATATGGACATGCAGGAATTTTCTGGTTTTGCTCTACTTTGACTCACTTACAAGGAATGACCGGAATGACCACTTGGGAAGCATGTCATTCCAGTAAATTGACTTTTGAGAAGGGATAAAACTGACAGCATCTGATCACTTCTGAATTACATTGTCTATCTACCTTGTCATTGTCTTATTACCTGTGATTTTTGCTTTTAGACTAGTTGGCTTTTTGTAAGAGGGTTTCCTTCTAGAAATAAAATGATAAGGCTGTAATAATTCACAAAGTTGCATGAATTGAATCTCGAATTGTAAGGAATGTTTTTCTTTCCCTTCCATCTCAGTTGAGTTTCTTCTTCCAGTATTTGAGAAGGGATATGATTGTTAGAATGAACACCTACGATTACTATCAGTATATTTAAAATAACGCACAGAGGTACAAATCTTAAAAGTTCTTTTTGGTTGTGAGTGTGAGTTTTATAATTTTAAACCACTTGTAGAAAAATGCAATGATGCAGAATTTTTGTATCTCTGTCACCAAATGTTCCTACTCGGTATTGTTTGATAATACAAGACTGTTTAATGCTGCTCTGTGTCCCTGCATGTTGAAAGAACTGCTGTATGAAGTTTCAGGCTGGCAAGAAATATTTGGTTTTGTATTGAGACAGGTCAGTATACTTGACTGGGAAGCAGTAAGACAGTATGAAATTTGATTATGCCTTTGAGGACAGTGCGAAAGCGATCTGCCCCACAGCAGGCTTGTTAGTCTTAGCCCTTTGTGGGGCATGACTTCATAGTAAAGGCTGAAGGAAAGAATTAGTGAAGGGGAGTTCCAAAGTTAGAACTGAAGTGATTAACCTCATACATATGTTTGTTTTAAATTGTTTTGTGAGGCAGAGGAAATGCAGTGGGTTAAACCTCTGTCCTTGGATAAATATTTTGTACAGCCTTTATATGGGAAAATACTGCGCTAAAGTGTATGGAATCTAGAAGCGTTACGGGATGGGCAGGGAGCTGGCTGAGGAGGTGGCAGTAGATCTTGGTTAAAAGGTGTTAAATAGTGCAAGGACATTAAGAGAATTCTTGTCTGTCTGATTTCATTAACGTGCTGCTCTTGAAGCTTTTTTAAAAAATCAAAAACATTAGGTTTGAGGCCTTATTAACAATAGAAAGATACAGGAATATGAGGTAGCAGGTTATCTTGAATAAGCAGTAATTGCAGTGAGGGAAATCAGTACTGTAAACTAATAGCTTTTATGAGATGAGGTAATTTTTTTTTAAGCTCAATTTTCAGTCGCAAACAATAGAGAACAGTGGCAGTTTGCAGACTGAGCTGCTCACGTGTTGCTGTTCTGAAAAAGGTGGGTGCTTTCATGCACCAGGCAAGAATCTTCAGCCAGTGTCAAGGAAGTATTAACAGTGTTAATCTTGGCATTGAGGCAACCCTGCAGGGAATGTCACATGTGGATCCTGGCCACTTGCAGACAAAAGAGGAAAGTTCCAGTCAGGCAGGCATAGAAAGTAAAACTAGGATGCTCTGCAGAAGACTGGGCCTTAGAAAAGATCTTGTTCTGTTTATTCTAGATGAACACAATCTTTCATGCTCGAATAAGAGCATCAGGTGGGTAAATGAATTCCAGGAAGAGAAAAGGACAGAGTTAGCAGAAGAGCAAATTAGCTGTGTGTAAAATTACTGCAGAAATTAAAGAAAGTGGTAGCACTGTGTTCAAGCTCATGCATCTTTTAGGACCGAAGGACACAAGCTGTTTGGTTGCAAATTAGTGTTACAGGCTAAATTAGGAAAGGACATCAAACAGCACATGAGGGGCAGTGGGTATTGTGTCTGCAGTGAGACTGAATTTGCAAAAGCTTAGGTGGTGCCTAACTGGGAGGTTTTCATTACCAGAAAGTGGCGGCAAAGCTTCTGCGGAGGACAGGGAGATATGCTTTACATTGCACTGTCCTCTTAAATTGTCGCTCTGTACCACGTACCTTGTAGAAGTTAACAAACTGAAGAACTTTACATGCATATTTACCTCTTTAGTCCAAGGAACTAACAATTTTACCTTAAGTTTGTGTAGTTCTTAGGGCAGTGAGTCTTGATCATCGCAGGTTCTAGGCAGTATTTGATATTAAAAAATAATGAAGGGCTTTTTTCTCTTCACAATTGTTTAACTTACTAGAAATTGAATTTGACTAATTTAAATCTCCTAAATGTTGTAGGAACTTGTTGTGGCATGGGTAGAATGTAATAGGTGTTAATTATGACTGCTTTAAGCATTAATTTTTGGCCTCTCCAACATAAGGTGTAATTGATTTGAAGACAGATTTAAATGGAGGTGAATAGTGTGTGGTTATGAGGTGGTTGATGAAAAGTTTTTAACAGTTCAGAATAAGGATTGGTAGATGTCATGAAAGTGAAATAAATGGAAAGTTCTTTTCAGGGTGGAAACATGCAAACTTCTTGAAAATGTTTCTTTTCGGTAAAAACTTTGAAATTCTTAAGGTTATCTTAAGAGCTTGTGTCACTATAGCAGTGCAGACTAGAGAGGAAAATCCACAATTTTTTAAATTTGATTGTAGAAAAGGAAGAGCTTAATTGGGCATGTCTTAAATACTTGCTCTAATGTTTGATAGTGTTAAGGAGAACTTGATTCTAACATTCAGTATAGCTGAGCAGTGTTCATGTTGTTTTTCCCTCCTCCTGTGGCACAGGGGAGCAAAAATAGGATGTGTTGTAAAGCACCTGACATATTGTAATGTTTGAATGTGCTGTGGCTATGAATTGTATTGGAATGGATGTCATAATTCAGAAGCAGTGATGTGACATGCTTAGCCTGCCTCACTTTACACTTAGGTCTCAAAACTGTTAATGCACAAAGGAAATTGACGATTGTGCAGCGTGAGCTATGTGGTCACTTTTAGGTATATAGACTGAAAAAGAATTCAAATGTTTCTTAAAACAATGCCAAGGTTGCATTTCAAGGAAATAAACATTTCCTTGAAAAACAACAAAACCCCTTATAACTTGGAATTTTAACAAGAAGACTTGAACAATTTAAAATAACATTTTTTACTTGCCTTAGATTTCTGGAGTGGGTGCTTGATCTATGCACTGGGAAAAAAACCTATGCTTTTAATACCAGAGGGCAAGAACTGGAACTACTTAAAAGTAGTGCCGGAAATTATTTTTTTCTAGGAAATGTGGAGAAGCAGAAGAGAAGTAAATAGATGTGTAGGTGGATGAGACTAGTGCTGGCTGAACAGCTGCGTTTAGGGTTGGGAGACCCACGGGAACATTGCAAAGAGAGAACTGTAACTGCTGAGCAAGAATGTCATGGCAGGGAGCTTGCTTGTCTTTACAGGGAAGCAATGAGAAGGTTTAGCGATTCATATATGCTGGGGGAGAGGGAGGAATGCAATTGTGAGGGGATGGGGAGAGAGAAGGTGAAGGCATCTAAATTGGGGTGAAAGATTGGAAGCATGGAAATCGAGAAAGGAATTAGGGGATAATGCTGTTGTGAAGAAAGGAGACCAAAGGGAGTAAGAAGTGTTGAAATTCAAACCAAAAATTAGCATAAGAATCCACCCTCTGTGGTCTTGTCCTGCCCTGTTCATAATGAAACCTGAGATTCCTGAACACCTTCTTTCATCAAAGTATCTGTCCCATCCCCTGTAATTACTGCTTTTGGTCACAATATAACTTTAGGGGCTCATTTAGGTGCTGTCAGAAGTGTGCACCATAGGTGTGCAATTAGGCTTCGGAGTTGTGCAGGTGTCGTGATGACACTTGAAAGTGTTTTAACATTCTGCTTATAAAATCCCAGCCCTGAGGAAATGAATATGATCAGTGCTAAAGATGTACTTACTGATGTCAGGAAATGCCCATTATTTCAGAGAGTGGCATCTGCTGTTTCCATTGGGCCCTCTTGTGTACACATATGGATAACTTCTGATGGACAGATCTCAGTCTGCGTGGTGGAGGCAATGTCACTGATGGTGCTGGACAGAGCTGCCTTACGGGTGCATAGTGCCATGGCTGTGTGTGACAAGGAATGCATGGTTGTGTGGTCCTTACCTGTCACTGAGAGTTCAGGTTCTAAGCTGGATTTTAGGCTTATGCTATTTCAGAAAAAGGTGGAATTTGATCAGTGCTGTGGTTTTACAATGCCGGGGAATGGTGGCCTGTTCGAAAGGTGGGGAGTGGGAATGTGCAGCTGGGGTAGAGAAGGAGGGGACAAAGCTGCTGCTCTTAGTGGCCACCCAGCCTTTACAGGCCTGTTTAGACTCACATTTATTGTGAGACCTCAACTGTTGGTCTGAAAGTTAAATAAGATGGGAGACTGCTGGAGGGGAAAAGGTAGTCTCGACAGTTGGGTGTTGCCTACATTGTTTTCTCCACATGTGACTTTACTCCAGAAAAATGGACACAGCCTGATATAGTAACACTGCTCAGTGAACACTGAGCATTCAAGTCACAAATGAGCTGCTAGGAGTTCTGCTCTAGCAGTAGAAGGTGTTGGATAGTATTCCATCCTCCAAAATAAGATGGGCCAAGTGGGTGTCCGTTGCTTGAGATTTTGTTTTTCTTTTCCCCATCTTTTTAAATAGGAAGAATGCTCCTATGAGATAAGGGAAAACTATGGAATATGTTGCTGTTTAAAGCGCTCAATCACAACAGTGTTGTACCCTACTAAAAAATAATAAAAATCTTTCTTCTGAACAGGACTTACTGGACTGTTGTATTATAAAAAAGGTTTAAGGAAAGAATTGAATTGGCTTGTAAGTGAACACTCTTACATACTGAGCAAGACTGGGGCCAGCCACAGAAATGTCAATATCATGCTTGTACATTAAGTTCTTTGTTTCAAGAGATGATTTTAAAAAATAAAGAAATTTGTTTAAGAAATCAGAACTTAGTAAAACCAGAGCTGAACTTTTAAGAAATTTGTTCAAGAGTAAAGTGCTTGTCTTTTACAGTTCAAATAATTTTCCTCTGAGATTTTGTTTGCGTTTGTTTTTGTTTGTTTGTTTGTTTTGCTTTTTGTTTTTGTTAGGGGTTTGTATGTGTGCAGATTATTTCTGCTTTTAAGAGAGACATTTGGAAAAATCTGAAACTAATTTGGGAAACTTTTTTCTTTGATTTTCTTTTTTCTCAATAGAAAAAAGCAAACTGGCCCAATTTTTGCTCTGTCCAGCAATTCTGCATATAAAAATCTAGAACTAAGATGCCATACAGCTTTGCACTCACCAAATACTGTCACAGGCAAAACAGACTGAACTTGGGGATAATAATTTAATTAATTACAAACAAACTCAGAGCGGGATGAGAAGTAAAATAAATCTTAAAAACACCTTCCTGCCACTCATCCCTCCTTCCCAGGCTCTACCTCCTCCCCTGAAGTGGCACTGGAAGACAGGGAATGGGGGTTTTGGTCAGTTTGCCACAGGTTGTTTCTCCCTTTGCTCAGGGAGAGGAGTCCTTCCCCTGCTCCAGCATGGGGTCCTCCCATGAGAGACAGTTCTCCACAAACTTCTCCAACCGGCTTCCCACAGGCCACAGTTCTTCACAAGCTGCTGCAGTATGGATCACTCTTCCATGAGGTGCAGTCCTTCAGGGTCCCAGGTTCTACCAGCAAACCTGCTCCAGTGTGGGTTCCTCTCTCCAGGGGTCTGCAAGTCCCTGCCAGGAGCCCGTTCCACCACTGGTTTTCCATGGTGTCACAGCCTCCTTTCAAGCATCCACCTGCTCTGGTGTGGGATCCTCCACAGGCTGCAGGTGGATCTCTGGCTCTCTTGTGGGACTCCATGGGCTGCAGGGGCACAGCTTCTTCACCATGGTCTGCACCATGGGCTGCAGGAGAATCTCTGCTCCACTGCCTTCCTGCTACCAAAATCTAGCCACACAAACCCAGTACAGCAAGCTATCTCTTACATATTAGCATTTTTAGGATGGCAATCTTGTTTGAGGAGGTTTTGTTTGTTTCTTTCTGTGTTTGGTGCTTTTTAAATAGAATTGATTCACGGTGTTCTTTGGCAGAAGTTGGTTAATCTCAATGCCATGGCACGGAGATTCTTTTTTGGTTTTGGGGAAATTATACCAGCCTTACATTTCTGATCTCTGCTGCCTGTTTGATACCATATTGCACCACTTCTTCTGTGATTCCTGTCATGGGGGACATCTAGGCAGAAAATGGGGAGGCTGAATGGTAGCTGAGCTTGTGGATGCTGAGGGGCAGGTGAGTGCAGGCTGAAGGAAGGGATCTTATGGCTGGATCACAGCTTCTTCCTCCCTTTTTTTTCCCATCCTAGTGTATAATTACTTTGCCTTTTGTTAGCTGATGTGGAAGCACAGCGTGCTGCTTTGGTGGTGACATCAGGGGCCAGAGCAGCCCCACGTGTCTGCAAGCGGTCCCTGCAGACTGCCACTCTGGAGAAGGGCATTGCTCCCACTTTGGGCAAGGGAGAGATGGTCTGCTTACAGTTAATTTGTTGCACCCACATCAAGAGCTGGAGTACATGACTGTTCATATTAGGAAATTTCATGTGCCTAATGTAATTTGGAAAGAAACCCAAATGTTTATCAGAATAAAGTTCTTCTTGCTGAAAAACTTTGAACTGATGAATTAGCAGCTATTTTTATTGAGTTACATTAGAAAAAAAACAAAACCAAATTTACTTCAAGTAATTGTATCTTGAAATGTATAAGTGTTGCAGAGTTTCACTTCTAAACTTTTCTTGTTTTCAGAAACAAGACACTGGACAGATTTTGTTGGATATGACATATAACCAGTTGGGTGTGACAGAGAAGGAGTATTTTGGTTTACAGCAAAATGAAACTTCAGTAGATTCACCTGTAAGTATAGTAAACAATAAATGTGTGTGCATGTATATGTGTGTATAAATATATACACATGTAAGTATACACACATATTCATGCACACACGTGCACATAAAGAAACAGTATTTTTTTGTAAATATTTTTAATCCATCTAATAGTTTTTCATTTCACAGCGATGGCTTGAACCAAGCAAACCTATCAGAAAACAGTTAAAAGGTAAGACTTGATTTTACTATCTTGATTGTAACTTTGTAGTTCTGGTTTTCTGTGTTCTTATGACTAAAACAAATGCATGTTTTCCAGATGGTAGATTTTCTTCAAGAGCAAGTCTTGTGTCTGCCAGTCTTTTCAGCAAATCCTTCTACTTCTCCTTACTCCTTGCTGAGTGGAAATAAGACCTTGTAGATCATTAACGTTGATGCTATAATAGCAGCTAAACCTGGTTTCTGAGCAGTGTTAGACATGCTTAGATGGCCATGAAAGAAGTTGTCATTGTGGTGCCAGTGAATTCCTCCTGAGAGGGAAGCAAAGGGAAAGAGGTTTTGATTGAGGGAAGCATAGCCAGTTTCATGTGTAGGTTCTGGCAACTTCTTGTCTCACATACAAAACGAAACCCCAAATTTATGTGTTTTTATTAAAAAATAACCAACCAAAAAACCCAACACCACACGCTTCCAGGTGTGTTTGTTGTTCTACTATGTCTTGCTCTATACAGCTTTGGGTAACACAGAATGCTTACCAAGAAGGACAGGCCGGCCAGCATAACCCTGGCCAGAGAGCACCTTAGGAGACTGAGTGACACTGTCCCAGTTTGTGCTGTGACACTTGAGCTATGTTTTTCAGTGCTCTCATTTCTACCTTGTGCTACAGATCATGCATTTTTATTTCAATTCCTACACAAAATTAGCATAGTGAACTTCTGTAATTTCGTGTATTTATATGTATGATAGAACTGAGCATTATCCCAGCTGAGACACCTCAAGTACGTTTAGTGCTTTTCTCTCTTCTAATACTTAGGAGCCAAGGGTAGCTCAATAATGCCTTTTATGCAAAGCAGCATATGCAAAGTACTTTAAATCAAAACATTACAACATTTGAGAGTATTTTCTGAAAGTTGGTGTTGGGGCATCAGGAGAGACTTCTCATAGTTTCTTTTACTTTCTTGAGAAAAATACATGAGATTTCTATGTGGTTGTTCATGTAATTTTTCTGTAAATATAGATATGAAAATATTAGGTGCTTTCTGTTTTAAACTAAAAATTGATTTGCTCTTCTAAAATATTGCAGGAGGTTTTCCCTGCACCCTTCATTTTCGTGTAAGGTTTTTTATACCTGATCCTAACACACTTCAGCAAGAACAAACCAGGTAACTTCTGTTTGATGTTGCTTCTATGAACTAGGAATGTGTCTTGCCCATGTCTGCAGCTTGGCAAACTATGCTTTATTACATAGATAGCTTTGTATAACTCTTGGTGTTGAATGCATTTGGAGTGGAGAGCTTGATGCCATGCTCATGAGTAGTTATATACAGCCTACAACTCCGAGATACAGCTGGAGTATAAGTTAGTACAAAGATGTAGGTTTTAAAAGTACATTTACTTGCATCTTGAATTCTTTCTTTTTCTTTTTTTTGAGTCTTCATGCCCTAGGTCTATCTATCTTAGACGGTTTGTATCAACACTGAGTCAGTTTTGAACATGTGTAGTAGATTTAATGCTGAGGGTGTGGGAGGGTGGGGTTTATTTTTTTTTGGGAAGAACAGATAACAGTTCTTGTTTTCTAGTTTGCCCATTACTTGTAACAAGGAAAGATGTATAACACTTCAGTTTACAGTAGACCTCTAAAGTTTTTTTTTTAACCTATCTCTGAGTTTTTGGAGTGGTGGGGTACATGAATTATAAGCAAGTTTCAATTAATTTGTCACAAGATTTTAATTGAATACTTGTTTTGTTCAGTGCCTGTAATTTGGAGTTTAGATTTTGAAGGCACACATTAATCTGGCCATTAATCTGGCGTTGCTGTAGCACTTTCATTGCTTATTAATTTCAGTGACTTGGGAATAGAAATAGTTTAACATGTGAAATTATATTTCTTGTAGAAAATTTAACTTTTGACCTGTTTTGGTATCTGTTAATCATGCAGTTTTAAGTTGTTCTGTGGTTTAAAATTGAAATTATTCTAAGATCTGCTCTTTAAGGTTCTTCACATGCCCGCTCTTCAGTATCACTATAAACTAACATTGTCAAACACACTAATGAGAGGAAGACTGAACTGCTCTTGGAGAATTGTTTAAGAGTGTTTTTGTCTGCATATGCTGCTAGAGAAATGTCTCATCCTCCGCTGAGTAACTCCAAGATAGACTCTCACAGTCAACCTTGATTGAGATTTGGGGTGTTTTGCCTTTTTAAATTTTTTTTTAAATGTTGCATTCAAAATGAGTATTCCAGGGAGAAAAAGAGCCCAGTTCAGTAGTGGTTTGGTTTTTGTAGTGTTAATTGCAACATTAATACTGTGGCCCTGGAGTTGCAGTAGAGACTGCCAAAGATACTTAAAAATGTTGTGAGAGTGAGTGGGTGTATGATTGCATATTTGTAAATGCCACTAATATTTGTTCATCTGTTTGTATAGTTTGCTGGGAAATCTAATGAAATAAAACTATATGTATATAAAACTAATATATGTAGCTATTTAAATCATACAATTTAAAAATAAATACATATTTTTTTCTTTTTCAAAAAAATCTTTTCTAGGCATTTATTCTTTCTGCAGTTGAAGACTGATATTGCAGAAGGAAGGTAATAAGGAGAATCTTCAATTTCTCTATAATTCTTTTTAAAATAAAATTAAAAAGCCTTTTTCCTGAGGGTATTGTTGCTGTAAGATTATCCCAATTATCCCAAAAATATGCCTTGTGAAACATTGCTTTAAAGGAAAATCACATTGCTAGGAAATGTTACAAATTTTCACATAGCTCACGTATTAAGAACAGTTTAGAAATCTGTTGTGAATGAGCTGTAGGAGATGCTGTATCTCAACAGGCACACCATCAGCCACAGAGATATTTATGCAAGGCTTGATGTGCCAGGCATGGAATTCCAAACCTAGGGACCTGCTGCCTAGTGCAGTAATCAGGAGGGAGTATCAAAGGGCAGTTCATGCTATTGTTTCTCATGATTTCAGGGTTTTATTACCTATATGGTGGGCATATACCCAGTGGTTTCTTTGGCTGCGAATTCTGTGTGTTTGTACATTAAAAAAAATAAAAAGGAAAACATGGTCCAAGTATTTGCTGCCAAATGTCAGTTGCCTATAGATGTTGGCTTTTTTCTTTTATAGAGTCAGTTTTGGTCGTAAGATCAGAGCTGGTTTTGTGCTTGGCATTTGGCTAATTTTAGTGTTTGTGTCTAGTTTTAAATTTACCAGAATGCAGCTATTAAAGTAATGTCCAGAGCTCCATAAAAAGCTCTTCTCCTCTTTCTTTCCTTAATAAGCATCCAGCAAGAAATTTAGCATGTCCTTTTCCAACGAGTTGCTACCATTCACTTCAGGAGCTGTTTAATATCCAGTTGTACTGTGCTTTAGCAATCAAACTTAATAAGAAAAAATCAGATACTCTTTGAAGCTAAGTTAGTCTTCTCATACTGAACTAATTGCGAGACATTTTTAATAAGGCGTATGTGCAGCCTATGTCTAAATAAAATTATTTCCTCTCCTTCCCAGGTTGTCATGCCCCATTAATTCTGCTGTTGTCCTGGCATCATATGCAGTACAATGTAAGTAATAACCAATCATTATTTTGTTAATAAATTTATTTGACCAACTACCTTCTTGTCTGTTAGTCAGTGAAAAGTCAGGAGAGATTTCTTTCCTTATCTATTTGTGCAGAGTATTCAATATGCAGGTGCAGGTTATTAAAGGAGCCTCCAGAGACAGTCTAAATAGAAAAAAACCTACTTTTTAGGCCTGTCAAAAAAAAAAGTTGATACAAGAATAATGTGATTTATGTGTGTCTCTACTGCTGACAAAAAAGTCGGGTTTGCATTGTCAGGGGAAACAAAATGGTGAAACTTACTGTGTGTTACAATAGCTACGGGAAAGCATTCCAAGGGAATAAGTGGTCATCTAGAGAACAGTTAAGAGGAAGGTAAACTCATGATTAAGAAACTACAGTGTTCTTACATAATGTTTGTTTCATGGAATTTGGTTTGTTAGTTGTGTAAAACTGGCCCTTTGCAATACATTTAAGGTGACTCTACATATAAGAACTTACATCCTTCTCATCTGCCTTCAACCGTCAAAAAAAATTCAAATGATGATACTAGAAAAACATCTTCTGTAGGAAAACCAAATTGGATCCAATGCCTCACAAGCATCCTGAACAGACAGTGAAAAACAGCTGGAGGAAGACCTTTCTCATTAAACAAATAAAGAAAAAAAACCAGGTTGAGGGTTTAGTGGAGTTTGCATATTTGTTAAAATAGTCAGGGGAAAGTATGCAAGAATAGTTGTGTAATTATTTGGCTAAATCTCATTTCTTTTATGGAAAGGCTAACAAGGCCCACAGAAACAATTGAGGTAATTTGTGTTTGAAATAAGGACCAAGCTAAAATAATTAAAGTGTGGTTTTCAAAGAAGAATGTGATAAACTCTTAGTATCTACCAAAACCCTAAGAGTCTATGAAACATTTCCTTTTATGGTTAAGCATGTCATATGTCACACCTTTTATAAAATGAAACCGTAATCAGATTCAAGCTTCAGTAAGAACAGTTGAAACCAGAAAAATTTTCCATAGCGGGTGGCGGTCCCAATTTTGTAGCCAAATGAAGTTCATCCTGCTCTGGTGTTCCTGAGGCCCAGTAAGGGCATTTGAAGGTGAAACACTCTGCACCAGTAGGATTGCTAAATGAGCTATTGATGATCCAGTTGTGCTAAAGCTCAAAAATGAAGAATGCAAAGGTTTTATCACAAAGTGAAATTAATCATGCCATATCTAGTGTACCCCAAATCCCAAATTAGTTCCTGTTTCCTCTTCAGTTTTATGACTGTTTCCTTTTTAGTGCTTAGGCTAGGATACCTACTAATGCTAGGATACCTACTAATGTTATCTGTACTAAAGGAGAATGATAGAAGGACAGTGAAGATTCTCAAAGGGTGCTAGAGTGTTTTAATCTTTCTCTTTCATGGTGGATTCTGGATTTCCCATTGAGCTATTTGCCTGTTTTCTCTAACTCCTGATAGTGCTGCTTTTACCAGGTGGTGGGGATTTTTTTTTGGTTTCTTTTTCTTTTTCTTTTTTAATTAAAAAAAAAGCTGAAGCACAAAGAAACCCCAAGCCTAAATGTAACCTTTTTTTTTTTTCTATCTGATGTCCTTTCTGTTGCTGTTTGTATGATATTGATATTTATTCTCTGCATTGGTAAAGAATGAAATGTTTAATAGAAAGACATTCCCTTAAGATTTTCTTTTTTTTTTTTTTTGCTTTTACCTGAAGATGGTGGCGTAGGAAAGACATTTTTGAAATCCGAGGGTTTCGGTCTCCTTACTGAGTCATGTTTGCTGTGATTCCTGTCAACTGAAATTGTTTTAAGTAGTTTTCTAGTAGTGTTTTAATTTCTAATCGTACTTAATAAGGAGAGCTGAAATTCTTGCGTATGACGTAGCTGCTTATGAGAAATCCATTGTCTGAGGTAGCCATGAATCAGTTCTACCTAAGCTGTTTCCTGCCACTTCTTGGGGGCTTTCAGGCTGCTCTCTCCTTCTGTTGCTTCCCTTGTATTCAGAAGGGGAAATCCTTGTTGTCTGACAACATTGTGGGTTTATTTAAAAGGTGTAGCAGTTGTTGCTGATGGGAGGGCTGAAGCAGATCTCTTTCACAGTGTATGAAGTCTGGTGTTTGATACTTCTGCTCTTGCTTCTAAACTAAAGTTTTTCCATGTGCTGGTTGTATGGTTGGCCTTCAGAGGCTTTGTATGAGTTTTGCAAGGGGACAGTTTTTGGTGGTATCTGCTGTGCTGCTGGAATGCTGCTTCTCTGTAGTGCCCTTTGCGCAGGCGTTTGGGTTCGGTGCTGGGGTTCTGAAATAAAGCTCTGGCGTGTCCCTCTGCCCTGCTGCAGCACACCCTGCGTTGCCTGGTGGTGCTAAGTTACAGGGGAATGCAAGTGGGTGTGAATACTGTGTCTAAATAACATGTGACTGAACCTGATTACGAACATAGTTCAGGCACTTCAGGAATAAGTCGTTGGTGTATTATCAGGAATGTGCTTTGTGACAAAATGATCAGTGGATTTTGAAATCTTTTTTTTTTTATAACTAGAACTTGTTAAGGTGCATTTCAAATAATTTCATCATTGTGAAGTTGGAAGGATACACTCATCCTGAAGAAACTTTATGATAAATCGTGTGGTTTTACTAGTGTAAAATGGGAATGTTGTACTATCTATGAAACCAAACAAGGAAACCTATACAGTAGGTCTATTCCTTTTTTTTATTTCAAATGTCACAAAGCTGATTTAGCACCACTTGTTTTCTATCACTTGATGTAGCAAATTGCCATTTCCAGGCCATTGTTTAAATGCCCAGCTACTGGTATGTAAGAAGTCCCATGGGTTTTGTGAGAATATGCTCTTACGTTAATAAATCCGTTGCTGACTTGGGACTTGAATCTGAAGCACAGCAATAAAGCTAAGAAAGATGTTATGAATGCTTCTAAGCTTGGTTTTTTTCCTGAGCATCAGTTGCTCTTGTCTCCTGTTGTATTGCTCTTCTCAGCCCTGCTTTGAGAACCAGGAATTATCTATGGCACGCTGCTATCTGTCTTTGGGAGTTTGTTCAGAAAGGGGTTGACTGGTTGCTAGGGATTCAAATGGGCTTTAACCTCTTCTAAGGAAAAGAAGGCTAGTGAGGATGAGGAGTCGAGGAAAGCTGAGCTTAGTATGAAAGTCTCTCAGGAACTGGGAATAAGAGATTTAGAATTTTGGGAATGTTGCAAGACTGATATCCCAGAGGTAGAGGTGGGCTGTAAGACTTGGAGAAACAGCAACAGCAGCTCCACAGTGAGGCCTGACTCTTTCTTCTAACTTGCCTTCATTTTGCCTCACTTTATAGAAATTAGGTTGAAACCTCAGACTTCCTTCTTTATGGAGACCTCTCTCTTTTCATGTTTAGCATTTGGGGATTTTTCTCTGTGTGCTCCCCACCCATGCTTTCTTGAAGTGAAGTAGTGCTCAGAAGGACATCGCATGTAAGCTGAGAGATTTGCTTACAGATCAGTCAGGTTTCTGCTTCTTTCCAGGGCATCTTTAACCTTTGTGCCTTAGAATCAAAACCAGACAGGATTAATAGAGAGAACTTTGAGCTGAATTTCCAGTGTTTGAAATTACTTACTAGATGTGTTGGGTAGTCTGAAGACTGTGTGCATGCCACATCTGTTCTTCTGAAGCCTGCATGAGGGCTGTTCAGTCACAGGTACCTTTTATCATGTCTTACAGTACCTGTCATCAGCAGTGCCAGTGTTACGTGTGTGGTAGTCATGAAACTCGCAATACAAGAATCAGTTTGGAGAGATTAATTGAAATACATTCCCATTTCCTTCCATGTGGTTCACTGAATTCTAGATTGCTGATCCTGAGCTTGCTAGCATCTCTGTACAACAGATCTTCTATGAGTGTCCTGATACAGCAACTTTC
The DNA here is from genome assembly GCA_013397115.1 of Edolisoma coerulescens. Classification (NCBI taxonomy): domain Eukaryota; kingdom Metazoa; phylum Chordata; class Aves; order Passeriformes; family Campephagidae; genus Edolisoma; species Edolisoma coerulescens. The sequence goes on from VWZW01006289.1 coordinate 6,827,853, forward strand.
CAGCTCTTTTGGCCTGGTTTTCCTTAATTATATTTTACAGTTGTGTTAGGCAATACAGAGGCCGCTTCAGGAGATCATTGCTTCAAATATTGTTTATGTGATGGTCTTCCATTAAGCCACAAATAGTTTTTTGAACTGTAACACTTCAAAACAAGGTACAATCTCCAAAGTGGAGAACCCCAGATTGGGATGTTGGCCCGTGCTGTGGCTGAAGGAGCTGGCTTTCCGCAGTGCCTCAAAGACTTGATACTATTCTTCTGTATTTTTAAGTTGGATGAACCTACTAAATATTTTTGTGTAACATACCTAAAAAAGGGGAAAGAAGAGTTTCCCAAGGTCAAGGTCCATGTAAAACAGTATTACACTCATGGTAATGACCTCAAGTTGCACCAGGGAAGGTTTACGTTCTGTATTAGGAGAAATTTCTTCACCAAAAGGGTTGTCAGGCTTTGGAAGAGGCTGTCCAGGGAAGTGGTGGAGTTGTCATCCCAGGAGGTATTTAAAAAATGTGTAGATGTGGCACTGAGGAACATGGTTTAGTGGTGGTCTTGGCAGTGCTGGGTTAAGGGTTGGACTCAATGATCTTAGAGGTCTTGTCCAACCTAAATGATTTTGTGATTCTCAAATGAGTAGTGGTGAATGCTGAGAAACAACATATGTGGCAGAGGATCAGATGCATTAGTTTGGCAAAACCTCACAGTGTTTTGGGAGTACTGGTAACTATTCCTTTAAGTCTTTTATCCCAATACTTTCTCAAAATGAATACTCTTTGTACTTTGGATTATACTTTGCTTTTCTCAATACTTTTTTTGATTGTGTCTGTATGGTTTCTGAAGTACATGTTGCATTTGAGATGCAGAAACAGCCACTCAGTATTATTCATAGTTTCTAATTTGTTTCTTCCTTTTCCTTGAGACTATTTTTTTGTGTTGTTGTTTAACTGTGTCTGTGTTTTGAGCTGCTGATTTTTATTTTTTTAGTTCTTTTAATAAAAGGCATTACAATGACTGGCTCATTTTTCATTCTGGAGTGGTAAATAACTTGGAGACTACCATTGTGTATGCATAGTTTTTCTTTTCCCCTACAAATGGTCCTTTGTTTTTATTAATGCCTAATTTCTCATTCTGTCTTACCACAAAATGGCCAGCTGTTGTAAGTGGTCATAAGCAGCTATTTACAGTCATGCCTAGGCTGAACATTTTGTAAGGGCTCTTGAGTGTGAAGCATTATTTCCTTTTACAAAACAAGTTAGTTTTAACTCACATGGTAGTTAGTTCTACTTGTCCAGTAGGGACATCACAGTTACTTAGTGGCTGAGTGGGTGCAGGTTCTCATCCTTATTTGGATACATGTTCGACTTGTTGAAACACCTTTCCTTCTCTCAACATTCACTTCTGAGGGTTTTGGTCCTTTTAGGAATTTCTCTCTGAAAACCTTTTTCAACATGGTGTCTTTCTACTCATTCCAATGGACCTTTTTAATCTGTCTTTAATCGTCTACATTTCTATGTTGGTTCTTTGAAACTGAATTCTGCTGCAGCAACTTGTTTTCTGATTCCAGAGACGTTTTAATGCTTGAATACTTTGTAGTTACTGTTGAGAAACAGTTTATGCTAGGAAGTTCATCTTTCTTCTGTTCTCTTTTTGTGCCAAAAAGCAATCACTTAAAATTTCTAAACTGATTGAACTGTATAGATTAAGATCTTTTCTTTTTGTACCTCAGTGCTCATAGGAAGATACTAATTAGTCTTTAATATTACATTTCACCCTCATCTCAAGCATGTAAGTCATTATTGCTGTCCTGATTTGGAGGCCAGTCATGTGATCCTAACTATGTTTTAATCCTGGATTGCAGTTTTATACCTGAGGATTTTTATGATTTATGTGCTAGACTTGTCCTGTTGTTTGGTTATTTTCTGTTCCCCTGGGAACCTGATCTTCATATGCAGTTATCCTTTTTTAAAAACAGGCAACTCAATTCACTTTTGTGCTTTATTTGTGTGACCTAAAATATTAAACTTGCAAAAAAGTTGTAAATTCAATATGAAACTGCTTGATTCTTTTCTGGTGCACTTCTCAGGTCTGTAGAAAGTTCATATCAAACCAGTTTTCAAAGACTAGCTTTTGTAGGCATTCCTTTGGACCAATTTGTCCATATGTCTGATTTCTCATCATGGTTAGCCATGAGCCATTCATACATTTCCCTTCTTATATTTGAAGTTACTTGAAATGCCCATGTGCAGAAATAGGTTCTGGTGCTATTACTTTGCATGCAAATTTTTTTAGTATTATTTACAAGCAAAGTCTGTAGAATTGGAGAACAATATGTCATCTGCACCTTGAAGGATATCTGAACAAATTACTTTTGAAAAAATTATGAAGAATATATAGCTTGTTTAGGCTTCAATAAGCCAGAGACAGATCCTATGCTCTGTAAATATATATGATCTCAATACTTGTGTTTCAAGCACTTATAAGCTCTTACTGTATTGAAAGTTTGTAGAACTAGTGTTTTGGTATGTCAACATGGCTACTTGGCTATTGAACTCTTCTTTTGCTAGAAATTAAAAGATAAATGTCCTCTTTTTATTGAATGTGGCCTTTGAAATGAATGCTCCATCATATTCTTTTCTTTAAAGCCTTTCATATTAGATATAGAACTCTAAAATACAATATTCTGATATTCAGCTATCAGGGGTTTCTTTGTTTTTTGACTCATCCTTGGTTCCATTTTCTCTCACTTTATATCATTTGCCAGTTATAATAAATTAGAGAGCAACATTGGTCTAGAATGGAGAAAGTTAAAAATATGCTTATTTTTATACTGTAACTTTATCTTCATTGAGTCAGTATCTGCTGACTTATGATCAGAGCAGAAATTATGTCAGGAGAAACGCAGGTTAGAAATAGGTCTTTATTATTTCCTGCCCTTCTGCACTCTTCTGGAGAAATCCAGTAAAGAGATAGAAGCATCATGGGTTATTATTCTTGCCAACATCTTGATATGTCCTAACTTTTTTTTCCTTCTTGGATAATTAAATCTTACACAAGATCATTAGTCTTGCAAGATGTTTCTCTTCTACTGTAACAGCTGGCTAGGGAGTTGGAGAAGCTAGATTGCTCCCCTTGTTGGCATGGCCTCAGGTAGCTAGGAGGAAGAGGGAAAAAAAATCAGAGTAGCCTATTTCAAAGATTAGAAAGAAGACTCTACCTCAAAATGTATGAAGGAATAACAGTTGTCTTCTTTAGAGAAGGTAAAATTACAGTAAAAATATCTTTTCCTATTACAAAGAAAATTGGAAGTGGAAAACTACGTTACCTTATTCCTGGCAATCTGGTCTTTTCCCATTGGCAAGATTGGAATTCAAACTGGCTGCAACAAACCGTAAAGACGTAGATTGTTTCATAGAAAAGATGGGTTGTGTTAATGACTTGTAATGGAAAGGATCCTCAATCAACTACTACGATCTGTGAAATTGTGGGGTTTATTTTACACTGTTATTAGCATACTACTTAGTTCTAAAAGTTCCCAATTTTTGCTTTTATCATTGTTGCTTTAGTCAGCCTTGGCAGGCTTGGACTTTTGTTAATAGATGGATATTCTGAAAATTTATTTCAGTTTCTTGTGATACTTCTGCATCTTCTGACTTGGTTTGGGTTTTTTTTTGGTTTGGTTTGGTTTTTCTCATTCTTGTTTCTGTGTTCTTCTTCAGATAATTTGACAGTAATGTTCAAATATGCGTTTTGGTTTTAATGGTAAATATTTAGTCCTTTGCCTGCCATTTTGCTAACTAATTTAAAGTTCAGGCTACCTTTGAAAAGAAAGAACTAAGCATGCAAGAACATCTGCATTCAAAGTAAATTAGTTACTCTTTATCGTTCCCTTTTTTATTTAAATATTTCTCTTGATGCAGACAATTAGGTGTGCAACAATATTTGCTTTTGACTGCATTTGCCTGGGAATTGTCTTGTATCATAGTAATTCCATTTTCTGGGCCATATAAATCATACTGTTTGAATATATAAGTGGCAAATATTAGTTATCTCCTGCATTACAGATCCTACCTAATTACTGTAGGCGTAAGTTATTTCTGATGTGCCTCTCCTGCCCCTCAACTTGAGTCATTTAAATATCTCTTTTTTACATTTTTTTTTATTTTCTGGAAAATAATGTTAATATTATTGATAGTATATCCTAGAAGTGTGCTCTTGAACTTTGATTTACTTGAGGAGCTTTCTATGCTGAGTTGTCTGCAGCCGATCAGTTACCTTCTTTTGTGTTAATTTGCAAATCATACCCATAACTTCTGGAAAACTTTAAGCCTTTATAATCACTATTTCGTGCTCCTTACAAAAAAGAAGGTTAGTACAGGTTATAGTAAATTACTTTTTGTAGCAGTTTGATAATGTTATGTGTAAATCAGCAGTTATTTCACACGTTCTGTTGAGTAATTCACAGCTGAATTTCTAGGACAGTGCCATAGTTGGTAGTAAAACAATTTCCATCTGAATTTGTGAAGAGTACATGCTTTCTAAGTGACACATCTTGCTGAAGACTTCTAATATGTTATAGTCAAGTAAATGTGTCAAATTGATTTCCTTTGCCATCTCTTACTGAAGCAATTTGGTGTTCTCTGTTGTTACAGTACTGCATGTCTGTGCTAGCATGGCAAATGATGTCTGTCTGGTGCTGTTACAGCTTATGGTGCAAAAGTGGGGCTAAATAAGTAACTAAATAAAGTACTGAGTCATTCAGTGCCTGAGATTATAGTTATGGCAAATGTGTTTTGAAAAAAACCTTACGTCACTGGTGTCATACAATTCCCTGTGTATGTTGGGAAATAAGTGGTAATTCCTGCATTTCCTCATATGTGTACATGTTCTAATGAGAAGGAATTTCTTATAAACAATAATCCAATTAACTATGAAAACTTTGTATATGTGTTTCTTGTTTCTTAACAGCACAACTTGGAGACTATAATGCTTCAGTGCATTGTTCAGGATATCTGTCAAATTACAACTTTATACCGGAGCAGAACAAAGATTTTCTTACCAAAGTAGAAACACTACATGAGCAACACAGGTAATGTCAACTTTTAGTTCTCTCTCACCTCTTGAGCTTTTAAAAAAAAAGAAAAAGATGTCAAAAGGAAGACTCAAGTTCTTAGTAGTTTCATTACAACAGCCAGTTGTATTTCATGTAGCTTCTGTTAAATGAAATACTTGGATTTAGCACAGAAGTGCTAGATTAATTATATTCAGAGTATGATGCTAATGTGTTGAAACATTTAAATAAATTTCTAGTTATAACCCCCAGTAGATCAGTTAGCCTTATACATTATTAAAGGCAACAATCTAGAACACTATGCTAGATGTTTGAGGGGTTTTCTGGATGAAGGACATTTGATCATTTTCCAAATTCTATAATTTTTTTGTCTATATATGTGGAAAAAACTCCAATAAACACCATAACCATAAAACACTTTAATTAACTTTGTGCTTTCGCTCCCCTCTCCTGAGTGTAATACAAAGGCTGCAACAGATTATTCCAGTCAGTGCACTGCTAATTATTTTTTCTGACCCTGCTGATTTGTCTCTTGTAAGACTGCAGCTTTGGAATTAGTGGTGTTGATCAGATACTTGCAAGCTGAATGCAAATATGCCAGTCTAAGAAATTGTCTGTGAGCAAATGAAATCCAAATCTCTGTAGACTTGTTTTCTCTGTTTGTATCTTAACTGCAGCAGAGCTAATTTCCCGCTCTCTTAGTTTCTTTGATTTATGGCCTGAAATAGTTCCATTTTCATCTCTTCCTAATGTCCCTCAGCTTTTTTTTCCACAATACTCTTACTTTTCCCTCTATTTTCTTTACTGCTAGTGGGTGTAATGAGTAGTTCTGAAATTCACGTGTGGTCCCTAGCTGTCGAGAACATGCAGTGTCATTTATGGGGCAAAAGAAGATAACCACTGAACTCTTAACTCCAACTGTCCTTTCTGTTGGAGATATTAATCTGAACTGCTTTCCGAACAGTTCATGTTCGGACACAGTAGCTGATGCCTCTACTCCTTCCAAATTAATTTGCAGTTTCCAGTAGGCTCAGTAGTTTTTCGAGGGGGACTTTTAGACAGGAGTGAATAAATCTGCTTGTCTTTAGGAAGCAGTCATCTTGGAGACCACTGAGGGAAGTTTCTGAAGAGTCTTGGGGTGGCTGGGTTGAGCTCATGTACTTAGTGCTGTGGTAGCAAGAGGTATAAAACTGGTTATGTCCTGTAGAGTAAAGATCAGAAGTAACCATTGGTCCAGACTAAGGTGTGATGGGGTCTGTTGCAAAGACTTCTTTCTTCTCGGGGTCCTTTCAGTGAAATCAGTGCTTTCGTTGAGTGTCTTTGGTAGAGTGAAGCCTTGATGACTGAGAAGTTTAACTTCTGTATTGGAATTATCAGAGGTGTTGGTAATTGAAGGTCTGAATAAAAATACTGAGTAGATTGGACTGGAAAAAATGTTTCTTTATTATTTTAACACCTTTTTTGAAACTTAGGTCTTAAAGCAAATTTACTTCAGAATGCAAGGAGAGGCAGACAAATTATTGTTCATCCTGACAGTATTTCTTGTATACTCCTTTAGCATTTGTAGAGAATACTTATGTCTGGGACATGAATTTGACTAGATCAGTGCCAAGAACATCCTTGACAAGAATGGTTCTGGTGTTCACCAGAGCTGCTGGGAACGAAAGATGGAAAGGAAGAATTTACTTTTTTACCCTTGGAGAGAACATTGTTGCTTTGGAATGAGATTTCTGCTAATCTGGAGTAAATAGTGTTTGCTATAAAACATACAGGTTATTTGTAAATTGTTATAACTTTAAAATCACTATTCTTTGATTAAAGGGTTTTAAAGCCAACTCTGTAAACATCTATTCTTTTTTCATTCTTTAGTGTCTATCTTTTGGGAAGCTTTCACAAAGGAAAAGAAAAAGGTTCGAATTTGCTGAAATACAGACTTGAGAAGTCATGTTATGTCTTGTAATGTTATAGTTTGCAACTCAGTGCAAGGTTTTTGTTACCTAGGTTTTATGTTGCTTTGCAAAATCTGAGGAAGTATTCCCTGAACAAGTCCATGTCACACTAACCAGTTTAGCTCAGTATGTAGCTGTTAAGAAAGCAACTATTGTCATATTGAACTGGTATAGCTTCAGAAATTTTCCTTTTATGTTCATCCCTAAATCCATAGGGGAATTTTTCTGTATGTAGTTGGTTTTAACGTGGTTTTCCTGCTGTGTTTTGCATAGTCACATAAGCAGCCTGAAATCTTAGCGTGTACATATTGTCCAAATTGGTAAGGTTTTCATAGTGCTTGCTAGATCCAGCCATCAGTTTGAAGAGAAGGATGCATTTGAAACTAAATAGGATGCTTATATTCCAGATGAGGTTTGTTAGTCCTTGGGTATCAACAGCTATAAAAATTGGAACATCAAGACCAGTTTCCTCTTGCCTGTTTATCTCACTGAATAATTACCATCTGCTTAGGGACCTGAAGGTTTCATTTCACCTCTAATTGAGTAGGAGGGTGTAACAACAATGAGTAAAAAAACCTAAGTCTGTGCTGAGATACTTGCTGGCCCTTCAAGACACAAGGTCTGGTGTAGATGGAGTATGCAAATTGAGAATTAAGATTTGCAAATATATCTTGCTGGTGTGCAGCAGACTTTCTGAACAAAGTACTTGATCAAATTTTTAAAAAAGACAGTAATGTACTCTTGCAAATATATTCAGCATCCTGTTGTATAACAAAATGGCCATTTTGCATTGGTTTGCTTTTATAATTTTCTGACACAGTGAAAGAGAAGGTAGGTCTACTAAAGTTTGTCAGAATGAAGGTGACCGTAGTCAGTGTATGTGTAGATCTGACGAACCAGTTTAGCTCAGGATTGTGACAAACTGCTCTTTTTTTTTGCCTTTGCTCTTTTGTTGCCGATATTATGACATCCTCAAGCCACACTGACCATGGCTTTCTAGTTCAGAGTAGCTTTCAGTTTTCTGGAGCATGATGTAACATTTCCTAAAGTGGCTATTTCAGGGCATAGTATTTTGATGGCTTTGCATTTAAAAGGAGGGATATTAATTGGAAGTAATAGATGCTGGAGTTCTTAACATAACTCAATGTTATGCTAGCTTTTTGCAGGCTGCACCTAAATTGCATTTGATTAACGTAATTTTATGCATGTTCTTTTGGAAGCTCACCCAGCAAAAAGTTGTTTTTACATGCACTTGTAGAAGCTTTCTTGAAGACAAGAGGGTCAGATTCTTGTATGTCTTAGCTACAGGAGAAAAAAGTACTTTAGACTTACAGATTGTAGGTTAACTAGGATGGCTTTTCCTTGGTGAGTTTCATAACTTTAACTTTTAATCTGCTCTCTCCCCTTTTTTTTATTAGTACATTCGTGCTTCTGATCTTTCTTCTAAATTACTTTCTTTTGAGGGACTATGAAATATAGAATATTTATAGGTACAGCTTCTTACTATAAAGTGAGATTTTGTAGGGGAATAGTTTCCTCATCCCTTTGAACGTAACAGATAAAAAAGATTTTTCTAAAAAGAGTCAGTCCGGAATGGCTTAGGTAATAAAATTGTGTATAACTCGCGCAATTTTTTGAGAGTACTTCAGCAGGGCCTTCATCAGTGGACAACTCGTGGCACTACTTAATGTGGGGTTATTTCTCAAACACTGGACTGTGGCATTCTTCTAGTTTTATGCATTTGGAATAAATATAATATCGTATCTTTTATTTTTGACTTGTCAGTGGTTCATATTTATTATTTTTTCCCTTCTTTTAGTGGCCTCAAGCAATCAGAAGCAGAATCCTGCTATATAAATATAGCACGAACACTTGAATTCTATGGAGTGGAATTGCACAGTGGTAGAGTATGTTTACATTGTAATTTTTCCCTTGGAAAGTAAATTTATATCCATTTTTTTTTTTACATGAGTTAATAGTAAAAAAAGCAATATGTAAGTATTGACTTTATCATGTGTTATTTTTAATTAGAGGTGGGTAATTTTCCAATAACTTCTGTGTAACAAAGGTGCTGGAATTTCAACCAAATAAGCTAGAGCTCCTCAAAAGTGTAACAGTGTATTTTTAAGATAAACTATTTAATTACTGCAATATATTTTACTTAATAATTTTACTAAGGTTTTTGAGTTTCTTAGCATGAAAGAAAATGAATGCTCTGTTTAGTGCTATTAGTTGGCAGGTGTTTTAAGAGTTTAATTTATCTGAATTTCTAGCACTAATTTCTTAAGTGTTAAGAATATAGAAGGTTTTGGGGGTTTTTTTTGTTTAAATTCCTGTATTCCCTGATTCTAGGCTAAATCTAAGTATTTTACAGCTTGAGAGATGACCACAAAAAATGTATTTGAAATCTTTTAGATACAGGGTGTGCATCGATAAGAAACATGTCCTAGTATTTCACTGGCTACTGCTATTTAATTTTTTGGCTATACTATTCATCTGAAGTCGATCTCCAAGATGCTTTTTTATTTGCATCCTAGTGTGCAAGTTACCATTTGTGCTTCCGTGCAATAGTAAATTGTTTTAGCATAAGGCTTGTAGTGTTAAAACTAAGGGAAGTGTACTGCAGATAATTGATTTCCTAGGTGAAGATGACTTCTAGTTTTCTTAGCATTCTTCTGATTTTTTTTTAATAATCCTGACAGTTATAATGAAAAGTTCATAAATTTCTCTAATGATGAGGAAGGAATCGAATGAGTAATTTGCTTCCTTCAGCATGATATTTTCTTCTTGTTTTTCTTCATACTGCCACAAATAAGTGAGTGTTGCTTTGGATTTCTAGGAATTCCTAAAGTACTTCTGTATGAAGCCACTGTAATTACATTCATATTCATGAAATACAGTGCTCAAAAGATAGAGGCTTTTTTAAAGAATGGACAGAAGTAGAAAGGAAAGGAAATGATCTTATTAAATCTGACTTTGTATAGGTCCACTGTCTGCCCATTGGGTCATCTGTCACCTTTCTACTTTATTGAAGAAGCTCTTACTGTTACACTTGAGGTTTCACTATATGCACTTAACTTGATAGAGTGTTTGCCTTTTAACTTCTATTATAGCCTAGTACTTTGCTAAGCCAACTTGAGTGCTAAGATAGCCACTATGTGGCTAGTCTCTTGATATTAATGGGATGCTGTTTCTGAAAGCTCTTCCAGTTTCCATTATCCTGCCTGACCTGCAGGCCACTGAACTGCATGCAGGACATCAGTAGTGGTCATGCCAGTGCCGAGTAGTGAAGATAGACTGGATTCAGACATTTTCAGCTGAATGAAATTTCACTGCAGACCGTCTTGCTACTGTTTCAATTCAAAATAATAGTTTTATCTCAATTCAGTGTTTTTGAAGGATGAAATATTAGAAGTGATCTGTTTTTTCTAGCAGTTGAACTGGACATCTAGACATTTAGAAGCTGCTAGGAAGGAAATAGAAAGCAAACCAGAAAATATCATGCCACCTTTCAAATTGAGTTTCGATATCATTTGAATGTTGAGCTTCATTCTTCTTCTCCCGTCCTTATCTCTAAGTGGGTAATGGAAAAAGAAAAGTACAGGGAAGAATAACAATCATGAATGTTTAAGGAAAACAGAAAGAGACAGGTTTAAGTAAAGGAACTTTTTCTGTAAGGCTGCAGTTGAATTGTAAGCATTACTACTATTGTAATGGATGTCCAAGGTGAAATAGCCATCAGGAGCAGTTACGCAGTCACTGGAGTCCATTAAACATAAAAGAAACTTCTTAACCAGGAAATCCTCTAGCTGTAAATGACCAGAAGCTGAGAAGAGGAGTTGTTAGTAGGGCTGTAGTTGGTTGTATCTGAAGTTTTGTACTTTCAAAACACCGGTTGCAAGTTACTGTTTGGGTTGAATGCCCTGAGGCAAACCTCTCAGGCAACATGGTATTGTTGGTCTTGCTCCCGGGGGCCTGTAAGAAATTTGCAGTGAAGGTTGTAAGCTGCTTCTTCACTGAGGCTACTGTGTCACCCCCCTGCTTTGGCAGGGATGTTTACAGTGCCTCCTGATATCCTCCCCCCACTCAGTACTGCTTTTAAATCATCCTTCCAGTTTTGTCACATCCCAGTGCCTTGAACAGATTTAGTAGGTGCTAATTAAAGTGTGGCTTTGTGAAAGGCTTTTTTTCTGTGGATTCTGATGATTCAGGTCTTTGCTACTAAATTAGTCTTGTTCCTCTTAGATTGTGTATGGCAGAAGAACCAGGTAACACCTGGCTTTTATACTAATGGCCTGAAGAAGCTCGTGCTCCTGTACTGGTGGTTGAGAGTGGGATACTTCTGGATAATGTTTCTTGAAGAGCAGATGAATATATAGCTTCCTTGATTTTTTTGTTTTATGATGGAAAGTTAAATATTTAACATAAGTGTGAGCTTTCTTTTTAGCAACTTGCTAGACATGCAGCTTTAATCTGAGCTCAGTTTTCATCTGCAAACACTTCTGCTTTTTTCCTGATGAAAAATCTGAACTGCTAAAATATTAAAAAATGCAATAGTGTTGGGAGACTCAGGAGAGTGAATTCAATATCTTAAAACTGTATTGATATTTCTTGAATTCCTAATCTCCTTTTGACTCTGGACCACCATCCCACCTGCTCAATAATTAATCTGCTGTTAACTCATCTTTCATTTTTACTCAGAGGGTTGAAGATAGGAAATTTGTTGAATCAATATTATTTCCATATCTACAAAAATCAAGATGGTAATTATAAAATAAATCAAATGTGAATCAGTCCTTAACTCGCTAGATGCCTGGCATGATAATTTTTTATCTTTACAACTTTTTTATTTTCTTCATGTTACCTGTTTTTTTTATAAATATATGCATGTTATTTCTTTGTTGTGCAATTTAACAGCATAGATGTTTTGAAAGGGAGATAACTGCACACCAATATTGTATTTCATATAAGACAACCTCTCTTTCTGCTATTCCACCATCTTGGTTTTGTGTTTCTTAGGCTTAACACAAGAGAATTCATAATAACAAATAACATGGGAGATTAGTGGTTTGGACTGGTGCAGAGGAGGGAGAGGAATGAACTTTGTTCTGTCAAAGCTTCTGGAGAAAATAGAGTAGTTTAGCCTAATTAATCCCTCTCAAGTGTTTAGATAATCCTTTATTTCTGCTTAATCATGTCAATTTTCAGCTTTTACTCTTAAAGCTCTTTTTTCTTCACAGTATTGATTTTTAAAAGCAGGAACCTGGAGTGAGTTCCAAGTGCTAATAATACAATTTTCTGCCCTGCTTTAGGTTGGCCATATCATGGCAAAAAAACTAAATTACATGCAGTTAGTCTCCTGAATACCTCAGTGTTCTTCCCAAACATTAAAATAAAGGGGTTCCTTTATCCTGGATTCCTGTATTATGCTTTGCAAATTAGGTTGGACTTCACTCATTCATGTGCCTGTATCACACTTCTATTCAACTATTTTTAAGGGATTTATTGTGGATTTTCCACACTACTGTCAGAGCACGTGCTACCTGTTCCATTTTTCTGTACCTTATGAATAGAACAAAATTGGGATTGGACATGGAGGAAAGCTATATATTAATTGAGCCCAGAGTACCACCTAGAGGAGGAACTGCGCTACTGAAGGCTTTAGGTGACTGTTAGATTGGCTGTCCTTTAAAAACAGTCTGAAACTGCTTCTGAGTCAAACCTGGCATTTTAAACAATGGATTCTACTTACATATGGATTTATGTATGCATTTAGCTCTGTTTAGAAATCTATGTAATAACATATTAGTGTGTAATGATCATAAGAAATGGAAAGCCAAGATTTGTAACTTCTCCAACATCATTCTGAGTTTAGGCTAAAATGACCGTCCAGCATCCTCCTCCCTACCTTTTTGGGGTTTTTTTGACTCAAGTGTTTGCTTATAGGGAAGAATGTTTTCCTCTTGAGCATCTCAATACCTAGAAAGGATTGTAAATTTATGACTTTTTTTTTCCAGTTGCGTGTGTTAAGCTAATGCACAGCTCTTGGTTTAGTTAATAATGGACTTCATTTAGTGTATCAAATATTCATGTTCACATGTGTATTTCTCCAACATACTCTCATATGCAGAATTATGGTCACCTCCTGTGCAGTCTTTCTTGGTAAGACCTTTTAGGAAAAAGTATGGAAATATTTCCTCTCTTTTTAAACAGCTTATAATCAGGAAAATTTTGTTCAGTTCCCAAAATTTTGTGACATTTACCTGACTAATCTTGGGAAGTACTTCAACTTCTTTCCTGAAATTAATAAGGCTAGACTTGCAAATTTACTCTTGGTACAGACCTAAGGAATATCCAGGAGAGTAGGATGAACATTACAACTTGTTTTAATGAATGAATAATATTTAGAATACTTAATAGATAACATCAAAGGAAAGAGATGTGCGAAAATCAAAACTCAAAAATGTCGATGAATTTTTTCCTCAAGTTTAGCAATTTAGGTATAGAAAGCTTGAGAATAAATTTATTAGTAGATAAATGTGAATGGCACAAACTGCATCTGTGTTCTTACAATATTTTTCTTTTTCAGGATCTCCATAATCTAGATCTTATGATTGGGATTGCATCCAGTGGCATTGCTGTATATAGAAAACTCATCTGTACAAGCTTCTATCCCTGGTAAATTCCTTTATTGTGAAGAAATATGTCAGTTTTTACAATCTTACTTCCATTTGCTTTCACATTTATTCCAAAGAAGTCTACAATACATATATTTGTTCTTTATGGAGTATTGTGGTATTTCCTTGTGTTTAGATAGAAAGGAAAACTTGCCTAGGCTTTTAAATCTCTAAGACTTTTGGAGTCCTTGCACTGTGTGAAGTCTTGATGAAGTTAATTTTCATACAGGTATGAGTACATGATTAGGAGGACCCTGTGGTCTTAGAGATTTGCTGCAGTTATCCCCAATAATATGTCTCTTGAAGAACAAACAAAACCGATCAGTATTGCTATTAAAGCTCAGCAGCTATTTCAGTCTGAATTAAGTTCAGTCTGAACTTTTTAATGTGGCATTCAGCAAGAAGATATTTGCTTCTTGGAGTAGAAATGTAAAATGAGTTATTTGGAGTTTCAGGTTTACAGGAGGTAGGATAATATAATTTAGATATTTTAAATCTCATCAAATATGGGTATATAACATTAACAAGGTTTGGAGTCAGCAGGGGAGAGACCTTTACATTATTCTCTGATACATAGAACATTAGAATGCATGATAGTGCTGTAGAAAATAACCTCTGCAAAGAAATAATGTGCACAAGAACTCTGATGTGAATGACATGAGAAGTTACATAAGCTATAATTTTTTAAAAGTGCTTTTGGGCTTTATTGGTTATACCATACTAAAAATTACAACCTGAATTAGAAATTATGTGGAAGCTGGCCTTTTCCTTTAGGTCTTTGGATTGGATCAGAAAGAATTTTTTTCCGGTCTTCCTTTTTTAAAAGAAGTATGAACTTGTTTTCTTGTGCTTGATAAAACTATAGCTTTGTCATGTTATACATAGGTTCTTTGTTGAATTTGTAACAATTTTTCTGGAAAACTTTTTCAGTAAGATAGTAAAGTGTTCTTAATCATGACAGAAAAATGCATTCCAATGGGTTTTTGGCCCTTAATTATACAAAAAAAAAGCTCCCTAGTTGTATTCTTTAAATACTAGAGTCATTCCATCCTTTCATTTATAAACACAACCAAACAGCTATTTCCTATAAAAAACCAGTAAAATCTATGTCAGTTAAAGTTCTAGGGGAAAATATACATCATAGTCTCTGGATTTTTCTTTTTTTTTTCTTGGCTGTTTCTTTGCTGTGAGCTGTATTTCAACTCCCTGGGATATACTGCAATCATCCTGGATAAATGTATGTCAATAGCAATGCTCTCATACAGCAGCACAGTGAAAACTTGTATTTTTCCATTTCTAATGCACATTAAAGCATAAAAGACTTTTATCTTTCATCTTTGTGCCTTGAGTGCTGCTCTTTCATACATCAGCCTCTCAGCTTCTTTGAACTGCTGCAGGTTTTAAAAACTGCCAGCTGGAGGCACATTTTCTGTCTTCTGCCAGTCTTTTTCTGCCAACTTAGTTGACCTAAGTAAGGTATGAATGGATAACAGTTGTTCCTGAAAACCATAGAGCAATGTCATTTTAAAATCTGTGACTATATGAATTTTTTAAAGAAGGGAAAGATAGTTTATAGCACACAAGACAGGAGGAATCTACAACTTCCTGTGCTACTTTTATTCCTGGAGAGCACTGAGGAATAAAACACAGATGCTAAAACATTTTTCACAAAAGCCTATTCTCATTTACAGAAAAAACTGAGGGAAATAAAACCCACAGGTTTTTCAGTTCAAATAATTCCCATTCTAAAATATGAGGTTTAGGCAGTAATATTTTCAGCTGACAGCTAATTCAATTGTTCCAAGATTTCCTACTCTCTCTCTCTAAAAATTTCTTTTCATCTTGAAAGCAAAAGCTCCCTATACAGGGGCTAATGTTTTCATATTTTATTTCTGGCATGTTGCATGAGTTAATCATAATTCTCTGTGCAGGAATGGTGTGCATTCCCTGATCCCCGCCAAAACAAGCAAACACTGAAAACCACCAGAGCAGAGTTGCTTGGGATGTATTTTTAGTATGGGTTCTCACTTTTATTTTAGACCTCAAAGCAGGATATATTTCTGTAATGCCTGAAGTGGTATTTATTTAGGCTTTTTATGTAACACCGTTTGTACCAAGTGTTTTTTCCTATGAGCTGTGCAAACTTCACCGTTAACGAGGTAGAACTCAAGGTGGCAGCAAACACCATCAAAGCACTCTTTCCAAAATTTTAAGTAAAATACTCTGCAGTGGATGACAACAATACAACTATGCCATATGGTAGTAGTCAAAGGGGACCAAAAGTTTTCAGGAACAGAGGCAGTGAGAGAGTTCTGCCTTGGCAAAAAGAGGCTTTTCAATCAAAGCAACCTACGTAAAGAGCTGACTGATCAGTCAGCGGCAATGCAAGTCAAGATAGGTTTAAAAAATAGTTTTGGGTTTAATGCAGTATTTTATACACTCTGCAGAGTTATTCTCAAGGGTGCTTAACTGTTCTGTGGTACAGTAATGGCAAAAACATACAAACACTCTCTGTATCAGCAGCAACTAAAGTTAGGTATTAAATGCTTTTTTGTGTATGCAGTTTCACTGCCTTGAAAACTTCAGAGAAACTGCCAGAGGAATGCATAATACATTGCTAGTTAAACCTTGGAAAACAACTGTCTTACACAGGAAATTGGACAGAACATTTCTTGATGAATCTTTCAGTGGGAAAGTATAGGATTTACAGGTAAAGGAACTTTTTTTGCTTCAAGTCACAAGTATCAGCTGTTAGTACTAAGTGCTAGGACAGGACTGCCAGTTTAATCAGAAATTAGCAGTTCTGTGGCCCATGGAGTGACAAATCTTTTTTGCTGCTTGTGAACCATAGGAAGATGGGACCCAAAAGATCCATCATTCTTAATATGGAGTGCTAACTAGTGAGTGCTTTATAAGTAAACCATGAAATTTAATGATTTGTGAATGTTGCATCGTTACTGGACGGATTATTGGTGGGAGAGAAGGGCCACTGAGCCACCAGTTATAATAACAATAACTGCATTCCATTCATATAATTTTTGGGTATGGCATCTTCAAGAACTTGTTAAGTCTAAATCCTTTGGCACCTTAATCTCCTGGATCTTTTTGTAGATTTTTCTAGATGTGAACATTCACTCAATTTTTAGACGTAACACCGCAAATGATTTTTAGTTATTGTTAAGTAAAAATATCAGAGTAGCAAGTGTTCTTCATGCCTGAACTAAATAGGTTTAGTTCTACTTTAAGAAGAATGAATGGAATTGAGAGGGGTGCTCTATTTAGGAGAGTGTCAAAATAAGGAGTCTTAAAGCCCTGATTTGGCTGGAAGTGATTAAATGGTCATGCTGTGAATCATGGGGTTTAGGGTTTTGTTTTGGGTTTTTTTGATTTTGTTTTTTTGGCTTGGTGGGGTTTTTTTGTTTTCTTGGGGTTTTGTTTGTTTTGTTTTTTTTTTTTAATAAAAAGAAAAGTAGGGTGTAGAGGAGAGGGATTGAGAGAGTTTTGGTACTTTGGGATGCTGGTTCCCCTTTTGTTGTTGGGTGGGAGGTTTTTTGCTTAGTCTGCAAGGTTATATTTCTGTGTCCTGCATTTTTGCTGACTCCATGTTGAGGTAAGAGCAGACCATGACAGCAACTGTGTAAGCTGAGAATAACTCAAAAAACTTGTTTGTTGAAGTTTAATCTAAGTCAAGAAATGTGGTAAGAAAAAGAACCAGAAGCACAAAACTTGAGTGGTACTAGTTCAGGCAGAGTAGTACTAGACTCAAGAAAGAATTAGTATATAATAAGTTGCAGCTCCGTAAATACAACTGAAAATTTATATGACTTGTTGGGTAGTTCAGAATCCAGAACTCTACATGAGAAACACTGAGATCACTGTTGTTTGAGGTAGCAAGAAAAATGATGCAAATATTTCAAGAGCTGGCCTAACAGGAGAGGTGGATATGATTTCAATTTTCCATTAATTTTCACATCAGTTTGTCTTGTCAAAGGGTAGTGTTGAAATACCTGTTTCTTTGTGGTTCTGCAATTGATGGAGAAAAGCATTTTCTGAAAGTGATACACACAGTTTTCCACCTCTTGTGCAAGAGGGGGGATAAGTAATGCCATGAATATTCTTGTTAGCAACTGGCAAATATACTCTCCTGTTTCCATGAAGGATGTTGCTCTATAACTCAAGTGCATCTCCCATGAGCAATGGGGAATGAATTTTATGCCATCCTGCTTGATGAGAGTGATGCAAAAACTGTGCCAGAACTGAGAGGACGTTAAACGTAGCTCATACGTGATGATACTAACGTCCTGTGAAGCATCAGTGCACAAAAATATTATGAGACTTTTAGCAGTAAACTTACAAAACCCTTTCATGATTTTTTTTTTTTAAGGCAAACATGACTTGATCAGACCTTAAATAGCTTTCCTTAAGCCATCCATAAGATTCCAGCTGATCACAGATCAGAGATTTCTTTGTCTGAAAAATGCAGGTTTTCAGTTACTGAAGTAGAACTATCGCAAAGAAAATTTAGGAGTTTTAGACAAACCTTGTTTTGCCTTGTTTGGAAAGGTGTGTGGGTAGGTACAAGTTTGTTTAATTTAGCAAAACTGATAAGCATATAATTAAAATGAAAATTGCTTGAGCACCAATTCCAGTTGTAATATTTACCTTAGAAAATATGTATTCACACTGTGTATATATAAAAAGAGGTGTTCCTTTCTAAAATTACTGCATAAATTGCATAGCAATGTTAATGAAGTGAAAAATATATTAACACTCATTCTTACAGTTTTTTTCCTTCTAAAATTATGATTTTATCTAGAGGTTTTGTTTAGTTATTAACAAAAGTACGTGATATTTTTCACATTATGAAACCAATTCTGCAAAGCCTCTGCAAAGTTTCAGTTGTTGTAAGACGAACCTTGTCATGTCATTAGGGTCTTAAATTTTGTTCCTTTAGTCACAGTTGTCATATGACTCTGAAGTTATACAAAAGTTGACACATTTAACATTTGTGTAGCTTAGCGTAGAAGATGTCATCAAGTTTTTGCTGCAAGAATAGATTTGGTGGGAGAGAACTGCTGTGAACTATTTAAAGATTAAACGAGGACATCTATTTGCCACTCAACACAGGAGATGGTTGCATATTATTCATTGAATATTTTACAGCTATAATCTTTGAGGCTCACTGTATGCAGTATTATTTTTCATTGTTTTATGCCTCTAAACATTGTTCAGAATTTCATGGCCTGTTTCTTTCTTTTAGGGTGAACATATTAAAAATTTCCTTTAAAAGGAAAAAGTTTTTTATACAACAACGGCAAAAACATGTAAGTAGTCCTCTAATTTTGTTTTGCTCAAGGGGTCATACTCAATATTTTTGTATTGAATGTAACCTACAAACTGCTGATCAAAAGACTCTGTTGTGGTAACTTGCCTTTGAAACTCTGTTTTGTTAACTTGGTCTTGCTATTCTGATCTGCTTATTCCCTCTCTTCTTCCTTTTTTTTAATTTTTTTTTCCAACATTGAATCCCTCCACTTTCAGTCTGTTGAACTGTATCTTTCTCATGGACGTTTTTTCTCCCTCGGAGACTTTGGGTAAATGCATATCTCCATCCTTTCTCCGATACTTATTGATGTACCATATTTCCCTTTTCTCATCAGCGTCTGCTGCTCTTCCCTTTGTTGCTCTCCCTGCCCTGCAGAGTTCCTTAAAGCAGTAAATCTACTAAACAACTGTTTATCCTGTCTAGGGGAACTTTGTGAGATCCCTTCAGCTCATGGGGCTCAGCGCTCAGGAATAAAGCAAGGTTCCTGGAGGAAAGGAGAGCTTTGCAGCTGAAAAACATGAGGTTGAAAAGGGGAATAGCACACATCCCGCTGTGTGTAACATGTAGGGCTTTAGGAGCTGGCAAATTCTGTCAAGACAGTTGATAAAACTCATGTAAAATTTTTCTACTGTTAAGAGTTGGCTTCTGTTGGTTGCTTTGTGCTCTTTGCAGAACAGTTGAAATATTAGTCTATTTAACGGGGAGGGAAATCCTGATTACTTACTATTATTGTGCTGCCACAATATGAAAAAAATAAATTAAGGTATCTTTTAACAAAGAGCATAGATTATTTAATAGGACAGAAAAAACCCTCTCAGAAACTAGTGATCAGCAGATGTATAAGTATTTTATTTCAATTGAGGACAAAACTTGAAAACATAGCGAAAGATAAGTGTCAACGTGTACCTAAACCTCATGAAGGCTCTTTCTGGTAGTAAATGAGCTCTTAAACTGATAGGAGCTGTGTTACAAGACCACCTCTTGACCCACATAGATTAGAAGGTCTGCTGACCACAGATTTCTAGGGAGGCCTTTTTTTACCCAAAAGGAAAATGTTTTCTTCTTTTTTCTTTTCTGTGTGTCTTTCTTTTTTCCCACTTCGGTGGTTTCTTTGAAATTTGAGGCGTCTGCAAGTATGTGCACGTTACTTTTCAGGATTCACGTTTAAACAAAGTTAGTATCTAGAGACAGTGTTACTGCACTAATGCTTACACACAAAGCACGCACAGAGTGTGTCCTTGCACACTGTAGGGGGATCTTAAGGGTTTTTTTACTAGCTGTGAGTTTCTAAATATATTGTTTATATGCAAACATGTCACAGTCTGTTCATATCTATTTCACTGCATGAAGAAATGAGTGGTTGATAAACCATTCTACTCACTCGTGAGTGTAAACACTTGCAAGTAGTAACTTCTCCTGGGTTTGAGGATTAAAAATTCATTCATAAGTAGTAATTTTCAAATTGAAATATTTCCAAATATACAAATAAGGGCAGGCTTAAAAACAGCAGTTTCCAAATATGTCTGTGAGAATAAACGTAGTTAACAGAACTCTCCAAAAATGATTAGTAAAATAGGGCTTGGAACTAGATGATTTTGAGGTCCTTTCAACCCAAAACATTCTGTGATTCTCTGAAAATGAGTGTACTTACAGTGGTTTTGGAATATAGAAGAATAAAGTGTCAATATAGAACAATCTGTGGACTTAATATGAAATATGTGTGATAATTACATGAGGACTTGACTGCTGTCAAAAGTAGAATTTTTCTCTCTGGAGACCTGTGTCACCTTTGAAGAGAGCAGGAATCTTAATTTGTTCAATTAAACATTTGATAAATGATGACAGTTCAAGGCTCTTGATTCTCTCAGCTTACCTCCTTTTAAGTGATCGTAGTTCTTTGTTTCATAACCTACGGAGATGACAGTAATGCACACAGTGTCGTGCTTAAAGAGCTGCAGAACTGTAAGAAAAGTAGAGCCAGCTGCATGACCTTTTTACTCCTTCTCAGTACATATGAAAAAGCAGACCAGGTGTGCTACTAAATCTGTGGATACATCCATCCTTGTCAGCCCCTTTTGCTTGAAATTTAGGGCATCAAGTGTGCGGTACTCCAGTGGTATTGCTTGGAAAAGCTTGCTGGTGCCGTGCAGTGGGAGAGGGGGGAGTGGACTCCTAGGGGTTTCACCAGAACAGCTTGAGGGGTACATGAGGGCAGATGATTGCATTGGTGTCAGTCTTTGAATTGATCAGTTTTTTGCTTGGAAATACAGAAGCAAATTGGTAAATGAATCTGAAGGAAGACGAAAGAATGTGAGGAAAACAGAGCAGATACTGTATATTCATAGGCAAGGTTTGACTAAAGACGATGAGAGTGCTACAGCACTTTTTTTATATTTTGTATGTCGTATGTAGATTCTTTACAAAAATCTACAGAAAGTTCTCAAAGGCAATGAATTTGCAGTCCTCTAGGATGTGCCATGTTTCATTGATTTATTCTCCTTATTTATTTTACTCCATTTTTCTTTCCTTTATGTGCTTTTCTGAAAAATCAACTTACCTTATTCTCACTCTTTCCCTGCTACTCACCTTCTCTTTTACCCTCCCACTGCTTTGGTCTGTTGATCAGCTACTTGATTAGGAGTAAGCAGTACTTCTGTTTCTACTGAAGAGCTACATAAGGAGTGGGGAGCAAGACTGATGAATCAGTGAATGTCTGATGCTATAGAAGCTCATGACATGTAGGCCTAATGAAGGGTGCAGGATTTAAGGTAGGAATAGGAACTATGCTGTTTACAGGAAACATTTTGTACCTTTCAGAAATGGAATTTTATTTTCTATGTTCCTATCTAATGCTTAAAAACAACTTCATTTTCTGCATACTAAAATATATCTTTCCATGCTGTAGATATTTTCAGGTTTTCTGTGAATGGAATATGCATATAGCTCTTGCAAAAGTTCTTCCATATGCTGAACCAGCAAGACACTTTAGCTATGTGAAATTGTTCCCTTTACGTTAATGGCCACAAATTTCTCTAGTCCTTGTTTCTTGATAATCACTAAAATGCCATTCTTTTAGAACTTGAATTGAGAACTATGATGGGCATTAGATCCTTGGATCCCACTAGAACTCTCCTCACCTTTAAAAAAGTACACAGATTTAACAGCATGACTTGCAAGGTGGGCTCTTAATGAGGCAGATTGTTATTAACAAAAGGTTATGTTAGTCTAAAAATTGAATAAATTTTTATGAAACTTCTCAGAATAGTTTTCTTAGCTTAAATCCATGTTAAAACTTCCAGCATACTTAAAGGTTGCTAAGAAGGTTCTGTGACAACAGAAAAGCACACTTGTGATGTAATGAGTAAAATTCATTACTGTTTTCAAGTCTAAATTTAAAAACAGAGTATTAGGTGTACTTAATTCTTTATCTTTATACTACAGCTTCTCAGTATAATTGAGAAGTTTGGATAAAATAATTTTTGTGGCAATTGAAAGGCCGGTGCTTCAGGCCAACAAAAATATCTATACACTTCCTTTTATTTGTCTTCTGGAGTAGTAAAACCCTTCAAGTGGTGTTCAACCTACAGGGAGTGTGTCAGAAATGGCATTTGTCGTTAAATCCTTGTGATGTATGCTTTATATATTTCAAGAAATTCTGAGTTAAAATTTCACTATGCTTTCCTGCTTTATTTTATGTAACTACTTAGAAGCAAGTGTAGTGAACTGATAGAAGATGAATTTGTTCCAGTATGAAAGACACTCAAATAACAAACCCACATCTTAAAAAGAAAATACTTTTTAAATGTCTTGATAGATATAGGGAAAACATTCCTGAACGATTGCAATCAGTTCAATGTTTTTAAGTGCTTACGTACAATCAAGAGGCAAAACTTTTTTTCTCTTGAGAGTCTCACTGTTTTTCTAAAAGAGGGTCCAAAGCCATAGAATCTCTGAAATAGACGTGAAGTGGTTTGTAAAATGCAGGATTGATCTCTGATCCATAGCATTTGTAAAATGCTGCCTAGAAATAAAAAGAACACAAGGAGAACAGACTGACTATTCCATCCAAAATTGTCTGTAGTTACTTCCCGACAGGACTGTTGCCGTGAACAAGCAAAATGTTGCCTGTCTAATATGTTGAGATATCAAAATCAGTCATA
The DNA here is from genome assembly GCA_013397115.1 of Edolisoma coerulescens. Lineage (NCBI taxonomy): Eukaryota > Metazoa > Chordata > Aves > Passeriformes > Campephagidae > Edolisoma > Edolisoma coerulescens. The sequence goes on from VWZW01006289.1 coordinate 6,851,029, forward strand.
ATTTAGCGGAGCTGGAAAAGATGAGTGATGAAAACTTGCTTTTTTTCACTGAGGTGCTGCACTGTGATAGCAATTGACTCAAGGTCTCCTGTTATCTTCTTCTCTTTGCTTTGTTCTCGTTCCACTGTCTTCCCATCAATAACTAGATTAACTAACCAAAGCTTTCTCTTGTACAAGATCTTGGGCATAAGCATGGGTGACACAATTGTGTTGCACTCGTGTTTCACTGGCACTTTGGCACTGAAGTTACTTGTAAGAGTTTTCACCAAGACACAGAAGTTTTGTGTTCTGCTGCCTTCTGATCCTCCTCATTGTGCCCTCATGTTGCCATACAAGTAGGAGTGGATTTGAACAGCAGTAGCAGCAGCTCCAGTCCCATTACAGCTACTTTCTTTCCCCCAAGAAGGATCACTGTTAACATCTTCAGTTTCTTCTCAAAGACTATCAAGAATATGCTTTTTGCATACTATGGTGCTTGAAAGAATGTTATTGAATTGAAGCCTTGTGTGAAGAGTTTGAATTAAACGAATGAGGGTTTTTTGCCTTTTTACATTGCACCCTTAATGGAATGTTTTAAAGAATTTTGTTTGTCTTAGGAGGTCAAAATCTGACTAGAAACCTGAAAATATATTTATATGTATAACATGACACTTGCATATACAAAATCTTTACTGCTCTAGATTTAAATATTTCATTAACATTTCATTAACTTGTAAAGTGCACATTTTGCAGTTTGGAATTTCACATGGTCACAGCGGTATTTTGACCATCTTCAGCTCAAAATCTACTATACACTGATTTGTTTGTTTGTTTGCCTCAATGTATTTTTCATGTTTAAGCCTGAAATAATTTTATTGGTTTTTTATGACCTTGTTTACTGTTTCATCTACTTGTATATGTTGAAACATGGTGTTCCCTACTGTTACAGAATGAATCCAGAGAGCATATTGTTGCCTTCAACATGTTAAATTACAGAGCATGCAAAAATCTTTGGAAATCTTGTGTAGAGCATCACACATTTTTTCAGGCAAAGAAGTCACTACCTCATGAAAAAAAGATATTATCACATTATTGGACTCTGGGTTCTAGAAATCCAGCAAAGTAAGTATTGTATGAAAGCATGTTTTGTTCTATGATGGGAATGGGAGGATTTGTGTCAGTGGTAGCTCAAGCTGGAGTGGCAGAGTTCAGTCCTGTCCATAGCTTTGTCTCAGTCTATTATGAACCATTTGACAAGTTACATGGTTGTGGTTTCACTTTCTGCAATGTAGTCTCCTTACAATAGAACTTTTCTTATAATTGCCTCAAAAGGTGATTGAATATATGTTTTACTGCTTTTTTTCAACTTGCTGCTTCAGTCTGAAGTATAAAAACACTGGAAAGGAAAAATGTCATGTAGCTAATGATCCGGTAAGAGAATTTGCAGAACAGATTTGTTTTGAAATGTTTAGCCATTAGTGTCATGTACACATTCTGTTTAGTATGTTAGGGCAATTTCTGGAGGGCATCATACCAACCACTTATTACTGACAAAAAGATGAAAAACCTTTTCCCATTCAGGTATTCAATATACCCCTGTTGTGTCACTTCTAATACTTTATTTTTCTCATTGGATTCTTCTAGTTACAGAAGTGGTAGTTTCCTGGTGTTATCTAGTTGTCCAGAATTCCTTAAAGCCTGTAATTTTCCTATATGAAGCTGGCATTATTCCTCCCCATATACAGTAACTGGTCCTTATCTTCATTAAATTTAAGTTGCCAGTTTATTGTCTAGTCACTTGGCATTGTAATGTCCTTCTCCATTTCTTTGCAATTGGCCTTTATTTTGGCCATCTTGTGTGATTTTTGAAGTGGGAATTTTACTCGAGTAGTTCTGCTCTTTTATCTTAGGGGCTTTTAGACTTTTTTGATAATTATCAATCATAGTGATTTCTTTCATTATGTTGATTTGTTCTGTTGTTACATTTATCAGCAATTCAGCTGCAAAGGTGTCTCGTCCTTTGTCTCCGTTGTCTCATCCATATCCCATCCTGATCCACCCACCCCACCCCCAAAAAACATTCTGTACTGAAACATAAAGAATATTTCATATTAATAGTGAATGAAAAATACTGAATGTAGTCTTGTGTTATTATCCTCTCTAGATATGAGATTCTAGGGGGTTCTTTGACCCTTTGATGATCTATAGACTCTCTAGAAACCTGCATGTTCTCATGATTTTTGGAGAAGTATTTTATTGGGGTTTTTTTTTTTGTTCATGGGTAGTGTGTTTTTGTGAGTTTTTTGTGTATTCCCTTAACAGTTTAACTTTACATTTAATTTGCCAGACTGATTCTACTTCTTCTATTTGGATAAGCTTCGACTTCTGAATTATGTCAACACACTTCAAATAGCTTTTCAGACTTTGGTGGTTATCTGGCTTTTCACACTCTGATGTCTCTTTTGATACTGCAGAAATTGATACCAAGTGCACTGATATTGCTTGTAAATGAAGCAGTTAACCCATGAGGGCTGTCCAACAGTAGGAAAGGAATTCTGATAAAATATTATGTTTCATGCTGGAGTGTAATTCCATGTTTTCACCTAGTACTGGGTCATAGCTAGATGATCTGGTTTCTAGATCACGGAAAACAAGTAGTTGTATGAACAGTATTCTAATTCTCTAACTTTTGCAGATCCTTGTTTTTAGAATTAACTCATTTATAGAGTGTTATGACCTTATTCTTCCAGTTGAGGAGGTGACTCTCTCAAAGTTTGTAGGATTGTCAGGTCCTGGAGTCCTTTATTTCTTTCAAATTTGCAACGAGATTCAAAACCCTGATCCTCCTATAGGTGGATACATACACACAGGCATTGCACTGCCTTTGTAATGTTAAGAAAGAAAACAGTATGAGTTCCAAAAGGTACCAGTTTAGTATCATTCCAATTTTTACCAAACATTTTATTTTTGACAAACTTGCTGTTACAATTTCTTAATAGTCTGTAGCATACAGGACAGTTCTCTTTGTAGATCTGAGTTACTAAGAAAGAATTCTTTTCCGTATTTTCAGTGCTCTGAGCATTGTCTCTGCTGAATTGCTTACTTAGACTTTTAAGGAATTTCCAGGCGGAGAATCAGTTATGGTGATACCTTCCATGCATTCTTTGGCCTTATTTATACCAGCAATAAACGTGAATTTTAGGATCTACATGAGGAAGAAGTTACTGAACAACCATTGCTATGGAAGACTGCTAAAGTACTTAAGAAGTAACAGTAATTTTGAAAGACTTTGGGTAGTTTCTATGAGCTTGGTCATTGTCACTCAACAAATTATTTTCTCAAAAGATTTAAGAAAAATTGTGACAAAGTCACTTCTGAGGTCATATTTCACATATTGAAAATTGTTACTTTCCGACTTGTTTATGACTGTGGAATGTTGTGAGACTTTCCATGTTCCTTTTCAAGGATGGCTCTGAACTTATGTGGAAGCTACACAACCAAAAAAGAGATTCTGCATTGTCCCTTATGAAAGAGAACAAATTTTTGCATTGTATAAATCAACACAAACACAAGCAGACAAACCAAACCACAAAACCAAATGTGCACACAAAAACTACACCAACCACATCAGGCAATCCCAGAGGTTTTAAGATTGACTCACGTTCAGTAATTCTTTTCGTGACGCTTCCATCAGCTTTGAAGGGTGCTACATTAAGGTTTTACCATCTTAAGTATCACAGATTTTCCTATGGAATTTGTACTGTGTTCTTCTACATTTATGTGAGGTAGATAGCCTAGCATTTATTGCATCAGTTCAAGTAGTTGCAGTACTTGAGTACAATTTCTTATTTGCACATACCTGCACCCTTCTTGATTCTCTTAGCTTAAGGTACTAGTGGCATTCCATTTAAATTAGGCTGCTGAGTTGTATAAATCACCTGTAAACCTTGTGCTAGGAGCAGACTGAATCACATCTCCCAGATCCTGAGAGGTAAATTCTGGACTGAATGGTGAATAACCTCTCCTAGGTGCATTCTCATTCCTTGTTGGAAAGCTAAAAATGTATCTGTATTTTTCACCATGGATAGCCTCAGTAATAGATGGGACAAAGGAAGCATCACTTCAGGATGGTACAGCCCATTCCAGAAATGCTTTGTCAGCCTCCCAGAATGTTTGCTGATAAATACGCGCAGATATTTGGCATCTGAAGGGCAGCTGCTTGTAGTTCAGCAGATTATTTATCTTCTGTGCCTCAACTGAAACATCTAGAGAACATACTGTATAAGTGATTTTGTGGTCAGGATTAGGAGTTTAAGATTAGAGTTAGGGTTTAGGGTTCTGGCTTCCATCAGATGAGTAATGTTGCACTTCAGGTTGTCTGTGTTGGAAAATGCATGAACAGCCGCTTGTAAAAAAGAAAAGCTGATTAATGTGGAGTTCTTCACAATGCATTTTTCATAATATGTCCTCTTTTTCCAGTCTTTCCCTCTGCTCCAGCTATGTAAGGCTTCTTTGAAAAACTGTTTCTGAAGAAGATCAGAGTAGTTGGTGCCTTGTCATTGTATTCAAAAGTCTTAGAAAAATAAAATGGGTAGTGTAGGCAAACAAAAAGTTATGTGTTGCTTTTTCTTTTACTTATATAAGTAAAATGTAGTATAATGCAAAGCATGCTTAAGGCTTGATTTTTAGCATAATATCCATAGCTTAAGTAATGCTGCCTTTTTTTTTTTTTCTTTTTTAATGCTATGTAAAATTTTCAGCTCTATAGTAAGGTCCTTAACATAGTCTGCTATCGCAGCTGCCTATTATGTACAGCTCAGGGCTTAATGAGCCAAACGTATTTTCTCTGTAACTAATAAATTGTTTCTTCCATGAGAAATCCTAGGCCTGTAAACTCAAGGATGAGCAGCTTATCTCTCAGCTTGACTTGCAGAATGCTGTACAAAATGATGCATAAAAGTTAGTTTATCTCAATTTCAGTCTGCTTAAAGATTTTCTTTATGCTGTGTTATTTCACTAGTAAGATACCTTTATTGCTTTCCTAGCTGTGTTTCTGATCCTGATGCAGCCCTTTTCTTGTCAGATTCTTGTCACAAGAAGCAGTCCAGACCCGGAGATCCTATTTTCATGTCAGGTTTTTCTTTAATGGTTTATCTCTATAAGGAATACATCGCTCAAAAGTGGCTTCTTTCTGGAAATAGAGTGTTGTCTGGTGTAGCTCTTAATTAATGAGGCAACAGGTAAATGGGTAAAGTTGAAGCTCTTGGTGGATTGTTACCCCTTTATGAGTATTAACAGGGAAGCTCCAGAACATTTTACCTGTATTTGAACTGTGTTTTGTCAGGCACTCAGTTCAGTGCCAGTAGGACATACTGAATTTCCTGTTTTCCCCTCTGTCTTCTTAAACACAATTGGGTTAAAAATAATTCTCAGAAAAAGTTATTTTTACCCAGGCTTGTGATTAGCAATGTAGCAGGGATTAACAATCACTTCTATTGTCACAAATGAGGGACAGCAAATGTCTCTGTGAGAATGTAAATGCATAAGTGAGGAGGGATAAGCACAGGGAATGCTTTAAATTGTGAAGTTGACTTTCATAAGCATATTTTATTTCATTTAAGTTTTCCATGCAAAATAACTCACATATAGTTGTTTTATATCTCTTCAGGTCTGTAAACAACCAATACTGCAGAAAAGTGATAGGTGGGATGGTTTGGAACCCATCTATGAGACGATCCTTATCGGTTGAGCACCTAGAGACCAAAAGCCTTCCTTCTCGATCACCTCCTGTTACCCCCAATTGGTAAATCCATTTTCAGCCTTTTCCACACCTTCTAACCTCATACCATTTCTAATTGTATGTACTCTAGCAGAATAATGATGTAGTGTGTACATATATATTTAAACATTGTTATTCTGAGAATATATATGACAACAGAAGGGTGGGTGTCACTTACCTCAGCTTTAGCAAGGCTTTCGTGCTGTCTGCCAAGATCTTATACCCAAGTTAAGACATTGTGTTTCTGGATTGGTGGACAATAGGGTGGCTTAAAAAAAAATTAAAATGATTGGATGACTGGACTAAGAGGGGAGTTGTTAATGGGTCACACTCTACCTGGATAACAATAAAAAGAAGATGAGTACACGGGTCTCTCTTGGGACCTGTCCTGCTTAACATCTTTATGACGTGGAGGAGGCAGTGGTGTGCTTGATCATGAAGTTTGCAGATGGCACCAAATTAGGGGGATGAATCAATAAGCCTGGGGGCAGGGCTGCTCTCCAAAGAGATCTCAGTAATCTGGAGAAATGGGCCAATTGGAAATGTGTGAAATTCAACAAACATAGAGTCCTGGGAAGTAAGAACCCAGTGCAAGAGTATTGTCTGCATTGCGGCTTTTTGGAAAATGGCCAGATAATCTTTATAGGCAGAAATGGTACATGAAGCATCTGGTGTGCCCCGACAGCAAAGAAGTCCACTTCAACCTGGCAGAATTAACAGAATTGTAGATGGAAGGTCAGTGGAAGTGAAAGCTCCCTTTTGCTCAGCGTTCTCTAGATTTGATTAGAAAGCTGCAGCCCTTTTTGTCTGCAAATACAAGACAAACTGGAGCAAGCTCAGCAAATACCACCAGTTCCAAGGTAGTCAGGAGGCTGGAGCACCTACCCTGTGAGGAGAGGCTGACGTAGTGGCACTTGTTCAGCCTGGAGAAGCAGGGGTTTCCCACATGACTAATAACAGCCTGGAATTACTTAGGAGGAGGCCATCTACAGGATGAGGTCAAGTTATTCAGTATTGCCTGGTGGGAGGATGAGGCAACAAGTATGTGTTGAAACAAGAGAGGTTCTGTCAGGAGATAATGGAAAAACTGCCTCACTGCATGGACAGTCGTTGCCTGGGGAAGCTGTGTGGTCTCCATCCTTCAGATTTTTTGAGATATGAGTGTGTAAAACCTTAAGCAGCCTACCCTGGCCTTAATTGACCCTGCTTTAAGCAGAAGGATGGACTAGATGACCCCCATGAGTCTCTTCCAGCCAGAATTATCCTATGATTGAAACTTTAATAATACAAGTTGCATTTTACAGGGGCGAAAACACCAAATCAGTTCAGTGTACTGAACCTAGCAGTGTATGATTGCCTAGTATACCATACAAAATGCTTAGAAATTGATTATTTAAAGTGAGACTTATAGGGCTGTTATGAAGATTCAGGTCATAACTGCAATAGGATAGAAATTTTTCTTCTACAAAGTTTCGTGAAATGTTCTAATCTTCCTGCTTGTATTTGTATTCTGTATTTTTAAGGCGGAGTCCTAGACTACGTCACGAAATCCGCAAACCACGACACTCATCTGTAGATAACCTTACAAATGAGATTAGTTATATTACTGAAACAGAGGATGTTTTTTACACATATAAGGGCTCTCCAACATCAAAGGACAGTGATTCAGAATTCTCTCAGAACCGTAGTCCACAGAGGAGGTAAGGACTTCTGCAAACAATCCATTGCCTATTTTGATTTTTTTAAAAGCACCGAACAAAAATCAAAGTGTTGTAGTGTAAAACAGTCACAATCAGTTGTAATATTACAATGAGTTCAAACAGTTTTGTGTTTGCATAAGCTTTATTTTGACCAATTGCTATACTGCAAATACCGTGACACAAAATGACAAGTCAAAAGCAAACCAACACTTTATCCCTAAACAATGCTCAGTAGTTGAGCTGTTAGTAAAATTAGAGGAACTATTAAAGGCATGCCTGTTCAAATCTGTATTATCCTGTTTCCTAGTAGCTTTTGCAACCTTTTCCTACCTGTCAAAAACTCTTTTTTGTGGGGAGAAAGGCTTAGTGAACTCTTTTAAGAGTTCACTCACGTTCCACATCATCAGCTTAGCCTTGTCAGTTGAAAGAGGTATTGCATTTGAGTATACATAAAAGCATCATAATGCTGGTGGTCATCCATCTTTTTCTTCTTCAGAGGAAGTGTCAATGGCTTGTCTAAAGGCAGCGTCTGCTTTTTGGCTGTATTCCTTGTGGACCAACTTTGTTCTCTGCAGTGCTTTAACCACTGCTAGGTTTGCTGCCAGGACCTGAAGCACCTGTCCTTGTGCGCTCTGATTATTTGTTTACTCATATATTACATCATATGGGTGGCTACTCATTTCTTAATGGGTAACTTCAGTTTTTCACAATATCAACTTCAGAAATAATGTACAAAGTCACTAATTTTTCAGTCTCAAAACGAAAACAGCTACTTTAAAACTTGGAGCTAGGGAGAATGCCATGTATTAAAATGCAGGTTCCTTTGTAGCATTACAAAAGAAAAATGGTTTCTAGTGATGCCTATTAACTTTAAGGCAAGGTGTATTTTGAGAAGCAGTGTCTTAATGGAAGCTGATAGGACCCACTTATCTCTGTGACAGTGTGCAGCTACTAAATGTAGCTTTAAAATCTGGATTTAAACTGTTTTCTTTAAATTCTATAATAATATTGTTACTACATTACAGCAGAGAGTTTTCAGTAATAGAAAGGAAAAATTGACATGTGTGCGTATTTGGAGTTTGTCACTTCATTTTTCTATTTTTCTGACTGGAAGACAGCTGAACCTTAATACTATTTATTAATATTAATGGCAGTAGTAGCCATGATAATAAATAAAAGTGAGGCCTCTAGATGTGAATAGTCATGGATAGGAAACCATGTCTGTGCTGTGTTTTAAAGTTAGCAGATGATACACTTTTAGAAGTATTTTCTGAGTAAAAATACTGAGAGACAGACATAAGAACAGATGATGAGAGTAGAAACCATAGACAGAAAATTATGTTGCCATGCTGTGTTTTGTGACTGGTGACTTGTGTCCTGCCAGCTAGTTGTTAGATTTTTTTTATTTTCCTTTTTCTTTTCTTCCCCTGTAGTTTTTTTTCTTTCCTTCCTGTTTCAGTTATCTTATACCTACTGAGAATGGAGTGGGAAAGCTGGCCTGTATGCCTTTCCTCAGACAGTGAAAAAAGGATGTTCTGAATCTGAAAATAGCACATTCATTTATTTTCTGAGCCCTAAATGACTGTGCTGAATCTGAGTAATATCAATCACTGTGGAGATTTGTACTGTTACTACCTCGTATAAACCATTGCTTTTCTTCTTACATCTTATCCCAAATGAGTTATCAGTTTTTTAGGTATGTTTATAATATTTGATACTCTGCAGGTAAATGAAAAAATGCTTGCATAAATCTGATTAATTAAATTCAAATGGTGTGCTTTGGAAGAAGAATGGAATAAATGATCCTTTGTTGTATTGACTGTTAGACTTTTGTGAAGTAAAATAGTCATTAATAATTTCCTTTTTAACAATTGAGGTAAAATACAAAGTAGCCATAAAAATCAAAAAAAAGTTTTTTCTCTACACTGAAATTTGTTATTCCTCATTCCAGTTTTTTGCCTTTTGCATCCTTACAGTAGTTATTACTTGCTTCACTTCCCCAGTTGAAAGATGTAAATTTAAGTATGTGTGTAGAGTAAAATCTTTCTTTCCGTGAATGCTTTGTTGATAGAGAGGGAATCTTATGCTATCAGATAAATCTGTTTTGTAAGAAAAAAGTTTACTTTGCATATTCTCAGGATTAAATATAGACGCTTGCCCTGGGCTTTTGCCACACAATGGGAATATTTAAGCATTAACTATAAAACACCTTTTAGTGTACTGATAAATTTTATAAAGCCAACTTGCCCATTTTTGCCATGGTAGTCTTCAGTAGATTTGAATTGACATAATAGATACATGCTGTGGAAAACCCCACAGATTTCTAATTTCAGTATTTCTCTTTCATTAGAGGAGAGCCAAGAGTAGCTTCTCACAGTCCTGCTAATACACATTGTCTTTAGGGGGCCTTTTTTACTGCCTAGCCCACTGAGACTGTTAATAAAGCTGTTAGTTAATGCTAATTATAACTACTGAATAGCTTTGCCATGAAAAATTTCCAAAACATTTTTGGAGAGCTGCTGGCAAACAGCTGTAAATACTGGTATTTAATCATTGAATGGTTATGTCTGTGACCTCAAATATTAATAATAATAATCCTGCAGCAGCTTGATTTCTGTAAAGTAAACATCAATTTAATTTACTATTTCTGAAGCAAGACTGTGCAAGCTGTGGTTAGCATGGAATATGGCTCTTCACTTATTTTTCCAGCTGCCATCAGCATTTCAGGAGTGGGGGATAGTCTTCCCTCTTTTTCACTTTTTTGTCAAAAGAACAAGTGGTTTGTTGTTTGAAGGTAGGATAGATCTACCTTCAAACTGACCTGTTATGATAGAGTGCTTTTTGAGGCAAATCATAGATAAAACTCATGTACAAGGCTTGCTATTTACCTAATCCTGCCAAGGCACATTTGGAACCTTGATGGGTATCAGAAATGTAGAAGCAGCCACTGCTGGCAGAAGTGCATACCTGCATTTATTTCCCTATACAGCGTTTTTTTTCCTTCCTGACAATACCAAGTATATTTATTTTCTTAATAATTGGTTTTCTTCCTTGTTCTGTCTACTCTTGTATATGAATCAATCAAGTTCTACTTTCATTTTATGAAACAGTACCCAATTTAGAAAACAAAATATGTGGATCAGCTCTTAGTTTAGAGAGCATAAAACATAACAGTTGTTAATATTTCTTCTTCAATTTCTTTGAAGATATTTTAACATGTCATCATCTACAACCATGTTTGCTGTTAAAATCCTTTAAATGAATATGCTGGAGGTGAGGCTCAATAATATTGTCATTTCTTATGTTGTTTCTCTTAAGGACACAATAATTGTTTTAAAAATGTGCTTTGTGTGAACACTGTGCTCTCTAACTGAAATTTGAGGTGTGTACCGCAGGCTGCAACTGGAAAAAAGAAAATTGGAAAGCAGCACAAACCATGCACACAGGCAAACTACAGAAAGCCAGGGCAAGCTTGTGAGCGCAGTATTAGGTGTAGCTTCGTTGCTCCTGCTACCCAGATTATCTAAGGCACTTTCACATTCAAGAACCATTTGGGGCTCAGACATGGTGAAAAGAAGCAATTTTTCTCTCTCAGTTTAGTGTCTGCAGAAAAAGTTGGAGCTGTCTACTACATCTGTATTATAGACAAAAAACTGCTCTAATCCCAAATTAACATACATTATCCAGAATTTCATTTGCAGGGCATGAATATGTTTGCCTATCTAAGCCAAATATCTCAAATCACAGCTGCTTACAAAACCTGTCAGGAAAGACAGTGCTGAAGAGGACTTCAAGAGGACTTTTGTTAGGCCCAGGGCCGCCCAGCCTTTGTGAGGAAGGCCTCCCCTTGTCAGTTTTTCTTCCTCTTTGTTGCCTTATTGCTGAGCATCTCAGCTGATTGCTACTGCCACTGAAAAATTAGCGCTAGCACAGACATGGAGCCCACACTTGGCCTTCCGAAGTCTCATAGGTTGCATTCCCTGTTGTACAACACTTTCTTATGGCTGTGCCTCACCAGTTCAGAACACGTAACCCGGTCTGTTTTCTGACTTCATGTTATACTCACTCTGACACTCTGTTTATACCATGCCTGCATGTATACGCACATGGTACCATTATTATTTTGTTCTAAAAGTTAATTCAAGAACAGCATTGAGATAAAACATCTAATTAGTAAGTCCACTTGTTTGATGACTGTTTTTCAGATAGAATTTGCTTTCCATAGTCTTGACTTCCCTGAAGATGTTTTCTTTGAGAGATTTGCATTCTCTTCATTGAAGCACTGCCGCTACTGACTTTTAAACTTCTTATCTTAGGCAAAGTGGAAAACGTCTCTCTTTTTCTGTGGGGTTACATGTCTTCAGATGTCCTTAAACCCTGAGATATACATTAGGGAAGAGTTACAAATACAAACTGGCTTTCCTTTAAGATACAAAGTAAATTATATTATGAGGCTTTATTATTATTAACATATATTTAAGTTAGCTCTAAAGCTGCTTTAATTCGGGAAGTTTTTTCAGACTTGTGTCATACCAACAGGCTACCTGGCATTAACTCATCCTGACCCTCTGCTATCCTGATAGGTAGCCTAAGTAGAGCTCCTGGAAGAAGTTGTCTTTGAGAAAAATGTTTCTTTTTCAGTCTAACACGTTTAAGCCACAGATGGTTACTTTTAAAGGCAGACTGATAGACTTGTGCAGGGATTTCTTTTTTATTACAATTTTTGCTTTTTTTAGCCTGGTATAGTGCTTGAAGATTACCACTGTTGCAGTCTGTCTTGAAAAAGGCACCACTACAGTTTCCAAATTTAGAAATAAGGAAAGACTCATGGATATAGAGGAACAAATCATCCTTACTGATTTGACTTTCCCAGACACCACTGTGATCTGTATGCTACTGTGTCATTTAAGGGGAAAAGGTACAGTGAAAATGAAGTAATCATGCCGAAGTTTATGACATTCCTTCAATACCAGGTTGGGAAATTCCAAAACATCTTCAATTTCAGAAGTAATCATTAAATCTAAGTTGCTTTTAACTGGGGCACTAGACTAGTCATGTTGTGGAATCATGTACTCTGACATGCTTGATCTTTTATCAGATATTAGGTTTTCTCCTGAGAGGCTGCACTGGCTATCCACAGTGTAAGGTCTGGTTCTTGGCATCAAAAGCTTTAAAAAAAAAAAAAGTTAAAACGTAATTTAATGTCTAGGATTCTTCATAAATGAACTCTTAGAAGAAGAGAAAAAAACTCTGTGATATAAACTAGCCTACCCTTTATCCTCAAGTAAATAAATTAAAATTTAAATTGCTATAATGATTTTGCTTGTATCTTTGTGTTAAGGTATTTGGTGTCAATTAAAAATTTAATTTAAAATGTTTCAATAATACACTTTTTAAACACTTGGTGAACTTAAAATGCCAAGGTCTGTTGTGAAAACTTAAAGCCACGTAACCAACCAAGTGCTATTCACAGAGCTTTGAACTTCAATTTTTTCCTTGTTTTCATTGTTCTTTTCCTTTTTCTCAAGCATCTTTGGGTGCCTGAGGTGTGATACAGATGTTCACCCTCCACTGGGCAATGAGAAATGAAAACAAACAGAAGACAAGAAATGAAAACTGAAAACCACTGTGTTGTTCAATGGTCTTAACTTCCAAGAACACATGTGTGGAAAGGTGCATGCTTTTCTGTCATTCAGTATGAAAAGGAAGAGTATACTCCACTCCTCCCTGTGCATGGAGGTTTTCATCTGGCTTTGTGGGAAGATCCCTGTGGTGGCCAACACCCGCACTTTCCCCCAACTGAATATTAGTAAGCTGGGGTTTCTTTCTGGAAAGAAGATGATACATGCAAAGGATTACTGAAACAAACAGTAATTTATTTTGGCAGTTCAGGATAATCTTAGTCATATTACCAGAACAGGCCCTGTTTCCCCTTTATATGAGGAGAAGAGCTTATTTTTGATCTTGTAAATTCAGGTTTAATGGCTTGTGCTTTTAAAAATATTTTTAAATAGTTTTTTTATATCATAGTTGAAATAGTTTGGAGTGTTAATATAGCTGTTGTTTGCCCTCTTAATGCCTTTTCTCATGGTTTTGAACACACTTTTCTGAAGGGAAGGGTACTTGTTAGGAAGAATATATAAATTTGCCATGGTTTAACCCCAGCCAGCAACCAAACACCACACAGCCACTCACTCATTCCCCCACCAATGGAATCAGGGAGAGAGAATCAGAATTGTAAAAGCTAGAAAACCCGTAGGCTAGATAAAGGCAGTTAAATAAGGAAAGAAAAAGCTGCACACAGAAGCAAAGCAAAACAAGGAATTAATTCTCTGCTTCCCATAGGCAGGCTGGTGTTCAGCCATCTCTGGGAGAGCAGGGCCCCATCACCCGTAACAGTGACATGGGAAGACAAATGCCAATACCCAGAATTCTCCTCCTTCTTACCCCCACTTTATATACTGAGCATGGTGTCATATGGTCTGGAATATCCCTTTGGTCAGTTGGGGTCACCTCTCTGGGCTCTGTCTCCTCCCAGCCTCCCACGACTTCCTCACCAGCGTGGCAGTACAAAAAGCAGAAAAGGCCTTTGCTCTGTGTAAGCCCTGCTCAACAATAAACCTCTATATTATCCGCCCTGTGTTCAGCACAAATCCAAAACAGGGCCCTATACTAGACACAGTGAAGAAAATTACCTCAGCCAAAACCAGCACAGTATACAAGGCGCTAATGAGAAAATATAACTGGCTTATTGGCTTGGAAAAGTAACCTGATAAGCTGTGTGGAGGGTCTTGTTACCTGAATTGAATTCAGTTTCTCCTGTTCACCTTGTAATTAAATAAAGCAAACATGTCTGTTTGGTTGGAGCAGCAGATTGCGTAGGAGCAAGTGTTTTGGTACTTTTTTAGAGTAGCTTCACTGGCCTAACAGAAAAGATTAGCTGTGAAATTTTCTGTCTAACCAGAAAGAAGATTATTGTAAAAGATATTTTTAAGTGATAAGGTATAGTAACAGTCAGCAAGAAAAGCTTCCTGACAGGTGAGACGATATAGATCGTATATTTTGGATCATACATTGATTGATGAGATAAATCTGGCCAGTTATTCACAGGTGCAAGCATATGATGCATGAGGAGAACCAGAAGGCTGGGGGAGTTGAGGAGGGGTTGGTCACATTACTGCCTTGCTCTGCCAAAAGAGGATTATCAAGAATATAGAGCCAACTCTTCTTGGAGATGCAGAGCAAAAACGTAAGGCATTGGACACAAGTTATAGCTAGGGAAATGCTCAGAAGATAATGAAGGGGGGGGAAAAATCGCATTTTGATTATTTAAGCCTTTGTACACATCAGCAGAAGGTGGAGTTCCTTCCATCCTTGGAGAACCTCAAAACACGACAAGGACCCAAATACCCTCATCTAGTTTTGGTGTCTGTTCTTTAAAAAAGAGTTTAAGTGACCTCTCAGGTTCCCTTCCAACATAAATTATTTTGAGTCTACAATTCTACTTGTTACAAATGCAATATATCCCTTCATAAACTTTTCTCTGAAATGCTTGCAAAGCTATAAACATCTTTTAACTTACATTGTAAAACTCTCTTTTGCTAGTGATACAGATGGAATAATGTGTGCAGCTCCAGAGCTGGAGGGGAAGGAAATGAAATGATGAACTAGTATACAAAAAGGAAATTCACTTGCACTGTGCTGTGAATTTCTGGAAGTGCACATACGTTCCTGGTGTGAGTGTGATGCATCATCTGGTGAAGGTATTGGACTGAAAATAGATTTCCTGAACGGATGCTGCATTTGTTCAATTCTTTTAGCTTAGCGTTTGATAGACAATAAACTGTGGCTGCATAGTGAGCTTTGGTGAATGTACTAAGGGAACACATCAGTAGTTTAACTGAAATATGAATTTTCATGTGAGCAAAATTTTTAAAGCTTTACTGTTGATAAAAGTACCCTTCAGATCTATCCAGCCAAGTCCCAGTAACTACTTTTTTGGTAGAAAATTGCAAATAAGTAAAAAAAAAAAATCCACATTTTAAACTGTTATTTATCCTTAGTTCTTAATCATACACATATATGATAATTTCAGTGTTCTTACAAAATCTGTTGCATTTCACAAAAATATATTCTCCTTGTGTACTTCAGCCTTTCTCAAAGAAAATATCCTAATACTAGACAGTAGATCTGAGAATGTTTCAGTTAATTTCAAATTAGAATTTTAAGGCTACTACTAATAGACTTTGAGTTTTACGTGCTTTTCCACCCGAATATACATGAAAATAGTACATGCGTATATTTTGCTTAGATGTAAACTTATATTTTTAGACATATATCCGTATTCAAATGTACTACACTTTCCTTGCCAGTTCAAAAAACAAAAATTTTGCATCCAAATGGAAAGTCTCAAAGTTGAATTGCAAATCTGTGATAAGGCAAACCTTGCGGCAATCCAAGCAGTTCCTGTGTATCAAAATACATGAAACTTTCATGGCAACCCAGTAAACTGCAATGCGTTCAATAGAGGCAATGCAGAGTAACAAAGCATCCCTTTAATGGTGATGGTAGCAGCTTACAAATGTGAATGGTTAGAATTTATAGGAAATCACTGAAAAGCTTGTGTATGCCATGAAGTCCTCAAGTTTTCTGTACTGGTTCTCTTAATTATGCAGCACAAAAAACTTATGACACCTTACACAGTCATTCTCTTCACAGAAATGCTGAATATTCTGTATATAAATTTCTCTAAAAGGCAGCAGAAAGGTGTTGCTGCAAGTATCTTCCACTTATTTTGCTTATAAATAAAAACCCCAGTTTTAACGGTGAGTCCTCAGAAAAGAGGTGATAATGGAAGTGCTGGCACACTCGGTCTCCCCAACCCTGCAGGTGCTACAGTAAAAGAAGCTTTAAGAACTTCAAGAACAGCACAAGGGCAAAACCTACAGATGTTTCCTTCAGTTGTTTGTAAAGGGGGAGTTTTGCTACAGTGCTATTGTTTCAGTTGACCCTTTTCTCTCGGGGTTTTATTCTGCTGTAGTTTATCATCTCGGTTCTCAGAATAGCAGAATTCCCTGGTAGGTCACACCAAAATGAGGAGGAGGGGTCTTTCCTTAAGACCTTTTCATTCTGTTGTTCTGACGGAAGAGGAGAGTTAGGCTTTTCAGGACAAAGACCTATATTTAAAAGATAATTATCAATAAATCAATCCAAACTGAGTGCAAGATTGAAATGTCATTATTTTAGTTATATTGTGAGGTGAGGAAGAGAAATTACATGAAGTTTTGAGGTGTTTGCTTGTTTGCTGCACCAATGGAAAGCTTAATCTCCTTGCAAGGAAGGGCTCTCTTCCTTGATGAAAAAGTTGAATGGCTGGTCTGGTGAGTATTATCTTTCATTGATTTAAAATACAGTCCTTGTATGATGTGAAATGAGGAAGATGGCTTAGTAAACTGTGTAACACTGTGTA
This sequence comes from Edolisoma coerulescens, assembly GCA_013397115.1. Classification (NCBI taxonomy): domain Eukaryota; kingdom Metazoa; phylum Chordata; class Aves; order Passeriformes; family Campephagidae; genus Edolisoma; species Edolisoma coerulescens. The sequence goes on from VWZW01006289.1 coordinate 6,867,956, forward strand.
GCCAAAAAAATATCACCTAGTTATTTATGTTTAAGGTATTTTTTCATACTGCTGAGTAATTAAATGCTAGAAATACTATTTAACTGTGTCGCAGTGCAAAATTCTGCAGCTCTAGCATGTTGACCTACTAAGGACTTTAGGAAGACACAGCTGTGCTGTCTCTAATGAATTCTTTTAGACACTGAATTTGGTTGCTTTTCTCAGTCAAATATTTGGTCACCTTTCTTTCCAATTTAAAAAGTTACAGAATTTTCAGTAAGTCTTTTAGAGCTAATGTGTTTGAATTAAGGTGCAATAATTTAACAAATGAATCTTCATCAAATAGTACTAAGAATTTATATCCCACATTCAAGTCTTCAAAGGTAGAGATAATGAAAAATTTACTGTAAGTTTATAGAAGGTCTCTGGATGAAAGCCCAAGTTGGGTTTTTTTCTTTCCCAAACTGCCTCTTGGGAAGATAGAGGGGAGATAATATATTAAAATCAGGACATTGTATTGATTTTCATCACAATTCTATGTCTGTAAGACTCTTGAAGGGGGTAACTCAGGGCAACTTTGTTTCTGCAAAGAATTGGGTTATAGACCTGTAGCTCTTCTGTGGCAAAATGTAGAAAAGATGTACAGTTTCATTGTTCTTCGCCTCACAAGGAAATCCATTAGCTTAACGAAAATAAATTCAATGTTTCTTTATTTTTAGTGTGACTTCCTAAGGAAATAAGGCTTATGTAATTGTACCACCCTTCTGCCTCTGTTTCCATTTGAGGATATTTGGACAATGCAATCAAATATAATGTAGGAGATGAGTTTTTGAAGATGCGAAGTTTCTCAAGATTAGTGAAAGTCAGTGACTAGTCAGGAAAAAAACCCAAAACTTTAAGCTGACATTCACCTCTCACTGAGTAATTAAAGTACAAGCTCAGTGTTTGTCCCATTTAGATGTGGGCTGGTCAGGCAATCAGTTTACATTCCCATAGGATCTGCTTACACTTGGGGGGTAAAAATTCTCTGGGGATTGTGGACAAACAGAACCAGAGGTATTAGTGGGCGAGTGGGGGTGGAGGTCAGTGGAGTCAGAAGTTAGGTATGACTGCAATAAAAGGGGAAGAAGTTCAATGTTTTAAAACTATTAAAAGTACACAGAACTCAAACCTCCAAAATTCTTCAGGGATCAAGCTTCACCGTCTGCCTCTCAAGGAAGAATTTCTTCACAGTGGCAAATTACATGCAAAAGGAACTTAACTAGGCTGATCCTGGTGCTATTTTTACTGTAATTTTGATGAAATGTAGTACATAATTCTTAGTATTAAGGATGATTTAGAGAGCATGAGTTGAAAATTTAACAATATACTGTGAATTGCCTCCTATAACTTGGCAATTCAGCAATTCTATGTTCAAACTGAGCTTCTTCACCGTTGTATTTTTCCAGAATGGACTTACACTGCTCCAGGATTTTTGTTCACTGCTTAATTGAATTTGTAAAGCTATTCCATCTTCCTTAAACTTTTCTTTGCAAGCACATTTTTGGTATTTTTTACTTTAAAATTTGTCTTAGTAGCACAGCTATTGTTTTAATTGATGTAATATCATTTAGCTCACTGTTTCAGGTGATTTTTGATGAAGCTACTTGAATGCATTGGAAAATACTATGTACTGCAAACTTTGATTTCTTTTCCATTCTAGATTGTTCTCATTGGTGTAACCACTTCTACTTTCATTATGCTTTGTCTCAAAGTTTTCTGTCAACACCTTCTCTGCTCTCACATCGTGAGAATAAGCGTTGGAAATGTCAAGCTTCTGAAGCCACCTGTGCTCATTTCTGGCTACCTAAACATAAAGATCTTGCCGCATTTTGGCTTTTTGCAAAATAGTCGGTGACATCTGTAGTCATTGTGATCCACACCTAAAACTTTCTAAAATGATGTGCAGTGTCTGGCTAATTGCCTCTGTAAACTGCGCAGTTTGAGTTGCAGTAGCAGATGTGTGCTGCCTGTAGTTGGGCTTGTGTCAAAAGCGGAAGTGAGTGATCAGAGTTGCCCTGGGATTTTTGTTGAGTGTTTCATAAACACCCTACTTATCTCATTCAGACTTTCACCATGAGATTAAGTATTCTTTAATTTATTATGAGCACACCTTTTGGCTTCTATGCAGGCTTTTTTTTTTTTAATTGGAGTTTAGTTCTTGTTTTCTTGAAGATTTAACTTATGTTTGTTTAATGTTGGTTTTGTGTTTGTGTGTTTTTTACCAGGTCATCTGAACAAGAATCACCAAAGTGAGTTTTCTTTACACTTTCTCCTATCTCTAGCTTTAAGATAAATAATGAAATACCTAACTTCAACTTATTTTTTGAAGCAGTGGTTTTGTATGATTAAAAGCCACAAATGTACAAACCAATGAAAATTGTAATGATTTGTGGAAAAAAAGTAAGTTTTGGGGTCAGGATTTGGAAAGTCTTAAGTTCTAGTAGATCCCTCATCACTATTAACAAAAAAAAGTTGGTTAGAAACTTTTTCAAAAGTTTAATGATGCAAAATTCCACTGGTAATTTTATGTGGTGAATCTTCATATAGTTCCAGGTGACATTGGATAAAATATATAATCATATTTTTCTAATATTGTTAGATTTCTTTTCTGCATTGAAAAATCATTATGGGCTGTAATTTTAACTTGTAAGTGAAATGTTTTTTTAGAACTATGTTCTGAAAAACTTATTAGGGTGTGTGTGCATACACAGTGTTCCTCCTTGCTTAACATTGACCTCATAGGAATCATGAAAAGTCTTGAAAGCTATCAGATAAAAACAGAATTTTGAAAGTGTCATTATAGTTCCCTACTTCAAAGCATTCTGAAACTATTAACAGTGCCAATTGAATAAGATCTCCCAAACACTGAAAAAATATTTTCCGTAGTAACTGAAAATTCTGCTAATGTTGCATGAAACTCCTCTCTGCCATTGCCAAGTACACCTAGTATAACTGAAAGTCAGAAGTATTATGGCAAGAATTCATTTGCTTGATAGCATCTTTGAGGACGTTTGTGTTTGTTGCAATCAGATTTTCACAGGCCGAGACATAAGTGTTCACAGTATCAAAGTTCACTGCAGTACAAATCCTGTACATTAAAAGCCTAAGATACACTCCTTGTATCGTAGAAAATAAAAATGCATTGAAAATAGAAATGTATATCTAAATGTAGCTAGAAATGGCTGCTAGAAATGGTTCAAAAAATCTCACATGTATAGACAAATACCAAAGCAGAAGTAAATGTTTGAATTTACAAATTTTCATGCTGGGGTTTACTTGCATGTACTTCTGCTACTTTAACACTGTCAAAATTTGATTTTGCTATACCTGAGCTTTCCCCAAGACAGATATTTTCGCATTAGGTAGTATTTTTAAGGATGGAGCAGTTAGTCTGTATGGCAGCCATGAGTTTAGTCCACTTAAAGAAGGGGTTTGGTTGTATTAGAGATCTGCATGTCATCCTTTTCATAAGAGGGAATGTAGCTAAATGAATGTTTGTGAAGTCCTGGAGCACCATCAGGCAGCTTGGCCAATTCCCAGATTTGAGATTTTTGGTTACTGACTTTTGTTATCATTGAATGTTAGAGTTCTTGAACGCCAGATCTGCACCCGAAGTTAATTCTGTGTCCTTTCATGTGGTTATAACTACCTCAATAACACAATACTTTAACTGTAGTTAAATCTTTCATTGTCACTTCACTTCCTATTTCTCAGACAATTTACCATGGCTTTTCTGCAAACTGCCTTCTCCCACAGGGTTAAGGTTGAGATGGCACTCGTAAGAGGGAGGAATTTAAAAAAAAAAAATGCTTTGCAGGAATGAGAGTGGAATCACAGCAAAAGATTTTTCATGGATAGAATTGGCAACTGAAGTGCGTTTCCCTTGAAGTTCAGCTCTCTCTGTGTGTTACTGTGAATTCCTGTAGGACTGCAACAGTGCCTTTCACTGCTAACATCCAAATACTGTGCTTTAAATGGTTTTGCTATTCCAGAATTTTTGTCCGTTCTTCCGCATGTCCACTGATCAAGTGATAGGCTTAGATCACACTCCAATCCTGTTTCCCTGCACTTCCACTACAAAGTGATATTAAATCTTTTAACTCTTAAAACTTGCTCTTTTTAGCTCTTAATTTAAAAATCTGGATAACAGTACCTTAGTAATGTTTATCCTTTTTAAATAAAGGAATGTATTGGGAAACAGTCCGACGCGGAGTTCTCTGACTCGTCTCTCACCTAAAGGCTTGGCTCAGTCTCCCAATGGAGTTGGCACCATTTCTGGCTCTTACCCGTTGGAAGGGGGGGATAAGCAGTTCTTAGAAACGTATGACAATGTTACAAAAAGTAGCTCGACGGAAGATTCCAGTCAGTACTACTGCGATAAGGTAGGTTCAGTTGTGTGCTTTTAAAGTCGGAACTAGCAGTGAGTGTGACTTTGAGCTGTGGTTTGAGAATGCACAAAAGTGGTGGCTGCATTTCAGGATGGGCATATTTTATGCTGTAATGAGAATAGATCTTGTGTTACTACTCTCATTTATCCAAGATATAGTATGATAGACAAGCTTGCCAACTGCATTGATTTCCAAAGTGTCCAGCATTCCAGAAGCTTCAGGGAAAGTTCCTAGTGGAATAGAGATCTTGTTTCTTCCGAGGATAAAGATCAGCTAACTCAAGTTGTTATATGTCTGAATAACAGACACAACTCTGCTTTATCCCATGCATCTCTCAAGGATGGCTAAACATCATCCTTTTAAGTTCTGACCTGGCTGGAGAGCAGCTGCTCCCTGCTAATGTTATGATAGTGGATCATTCTTCCCCGGCCTGTTCCAGAGGGGTTCTGGATAAATGTAGGCCCTTAAAATGAATTAAAACAATTAATTAAAATTACTTGGAAAAGTGATTACTTGGAAAAGGATAACATGTCTGTTAGCTGCTGACACTTTTTAATTCTTCTGCCTTGTGGACCTGTTGCATAAAAATACACCTATTTTAAGGAGAAAAATCAGGGGAAAAATAGTTACTTCACAGTTCTTAAAGTAGAATCAATTCTACTCATGTGTTGCACCTAAGCTTTTCATGACAACAGGCTGAAACTTTAATAGAATTTATAAATTGGGAAGGAAAGCTAAGATGAGAGTAACAATGTTAGGACATAGCAACCATAAACCAACTTTGCTGAGATGTGTGTCGCTATTTTTGCAATTTAAAAGGTTACTACCATAGGTATATTCTACAACCATATCCTCTTCCTATTTTAAAGGTGGATTTACACAGAGTATTTTTGTTCAGCACATCTAAATTTGGATGCACTGTTTTCTAATTTGCTGATACTTTACTTTAAAAATTAGAAAATTTGCTTTCTTTTTCTGTGTATTGCAGAATGACCTAATTGAGGGAGATTTACTTTTGGTGCATGTCATACCAGATGAAGAAGGGAAGTTTGGATTTAATCTAAAGGTAAACCAGCTGTCTTTTAATTATTTTTAAATGCTTTATAGATAAAATGTTTTAAATTCATGACTATTTTTATGTTTTAATATAATGATTTGGAGAAAGCACTATATTTTACGGGAACTTCTTATGGACTGAGAATTTTTAGAAGTGGCAGCCTAATCCTTAAGTGCTAAAGCAACACTTACAGAAATAAGCATCTAATAGTTCTCTGGTTTTCAGTTGCATATATTATGGGCATGGCATATATCCAAGGCACACTGCCTATTTGGCTGCTGAAATATGAACTCAAAAGCCTAATTTAAGGCATCAACTTTTGGAAAATTGGACCTCTGTATTGTAAAACAATTTAAATAGTTTATGCTCTTCCATTTAATTATATCCATTAGAAATCATATTGGAAAGTTGAAAATTAATTTATGAAGAAAATGAAAATTACTATTGATAATTGACTATTGTAAATGTTTTACGTTCCCTCACTGAATTTCCATTTAAGCAGAGTATTGTAAATTAGCCATAATACTAAAATTAGAGCAGAGTTTGATCTTTTCCCGTTGGCTATTTATTGGTGGGGCAGCAATTGAATGTGATGTAAGGAGAGTAAGGGAGTACAGTTGTCTGGTACTTTTATCCTACCAGATTCCTTGCACATTTGTCACAACATCTAAGAAGACTGTCTGCCTTGCAAGTTCAAGTGTTAAATTAGGCTTGCTTCAAGCACAGGGTTACAATAAATGTTCTGTTTTATGTGTTTATTGCCTATTAAAATGTATGGCCAGAAAAAGACACCCAAACTAGTTTGCTGGAAATTGGTAGATTTAAAGACACCACAACCCACCCCCTAATTCCCCATTTACTGATGAAAATTCAGTCCTACCAACCCTATCTGTGATGACACAGCATAAAAAATTTATATAGAAAGAACAATAACTCATTTGAAGTGCTGCTTATGCTTAATGATATATTTATGGTTGCTATTTACTTGACATTCCTCTAGGGTGGCGTAGATCAGAAAATGCCACTGGTGGTATCAAGGATAACTCCAGGATCACCTGTAAGTAACTTCTTGAGGCTTTTAATGCCTTCCATTGTTACTCCTTCCACCTCTCAAAGGTCTGTACGCATGGAAATTTGGATACCTATAACCAGTATGAGATAGCAGCAGAGCTGTTCTCTTTAGGCATTGGTTTAACCAGTGGTTTCTTAAACCAGAGATTAAAAGATCTGGAAGTGTTAGCCGAACAGGATACAAGTAGAAAATATATTTGTGTTCTCCTATCATGTTAAAAAGTGTATCCTGAACTGGAAAATGCTTTATGAGGGGCAAGGACTGATGATAAGGAACATCATTTACTGAAGAAGAAAATAATTTGGGCCCCTACACCCTAGAAAAAATATCTGGTTTGAGGGAGCTGTTGTAGGGATCTGCAAGATTAGGAGCACTGTGAAAAGGGAATTCCAGCAGAAATATGGGCTACTAAATTAAATTTGTGAAGGTCAGATTCTTCATGTTTGGTGAGGTAGTTCTTCGTGCAGAAGATAGTAGTAGACCTGTGAAATCCTTGACAAAGGATTCTGTGGTTAAAACAATTTTGTGTGTGGCCAGGAAAGGACAAATAGTTGGGGGAGAAAACCTGTTGTTATTGACTATTCAAGCCACAATAGGCTGAAGAAATCCTCAGGGCTAAAATTATTTATAGGATGGGAGAGTACTTGGCGGGAGAGAGGGAGCATAGAGAGGGAGCATTTCTAAATAATGTTCCTATTTTGCCATAGATTTTTTGCTTATGGAAATATTTACAGACCAGGTGAAATGCTTATAAGAATCAGTAGAGTCTTTGAATTCTTCCATTGAACTGTGAAATAATAATAGGAACATAAAACCTTTTTTAACTTTTTTCTAAATAATTATTACATAAATCTGTTAAGACATAGTTATATCAAATTTTTTTCACTTGCCTTTTTCTGAACTGTATTTCCTAACTCTCATAAAATAATTTCAGTGCAGACTTGTTAGGAAATATTACTGACTTAATCCTAAAAATACAATGCACTCTGAATCTTCTGACTCTTCTGCAACTTGATAAGCAGTCATAGGACTGATATCTAAATGTCATTATGCAAATCAAGCTAAAACAGATTGCTTGAGAAGTTATTTTTCCATCACATTTTATGATTTTTGGCCTGACTTACACAGTTCATAGCACTCCTTTATGAACAGTAATAATTATTTGAATAAAATTTTCTACAAAATTGTAACTTAAATCTAGGAATTGAAGTTAAAAGAGTCCTTAAGACATTTCATGGTCAACCTAGCAAATATTTTAAGGGTGATTTCAGATTCTGAAATTATATAGGGCAAACAGGCTCATTCTGCAATCAGAGAATGAAAGATGTTTCTCCAGAGGCAGTCATTTCCTTTGGCAGATTCAGATAACCTGGAAAGTATTGATCTGTATTTTTTTCTCTTGGATTGAAAAAGGACTGTTTTTCTAATGTTAGACACTTCATTGAAGTGTCTCTCTTTGGTGTCATAGGCATGGACAAGAGTGACCAATTTGCTCTCAAGGCTAGCACAGCACCAAGTGAGCAAGTTACCAGGATCACAGAAAAACTGGAAACAATTACCCAATATAACATACTCAGGAGGAGTGTTAGGGAAATCATGTCGTGTTACAGCAAGAGGAAAGAAATATACTTATTTTTAGAGAATAGCAGTATTAACATTGATTATATTGCTTTCCATAAACGAAATTTCACCTGTTCTTTACTGTTTAATGAAATGTAGCTGATATTTGCAAGTTCAAATCTAACAGTCTATGGAATGCATTTTTATATATTTTTTTAGCTCAGTTATGCCTTACCTTCATTGCTACTGTTATAACTTGCTCCAGATTCACTCATTACCCTGTAAATTATCTTTAGGGATGCTATTTGGTAATACCCTTTGCTAAGATTATTTCTCAAGTTTCTAGGTCACCTTTTTCCCACTTTCCTACAAAAAGATGTGCATTTTTTGTGTAGGAGGGGAAACAAATCTACTCCCCAAAACAAGGCAGTATTTTCCTTTACACATCCTAAAGTTCTTTTTAAAAACCCCCTCTAATAAAGCTGCAATGTAATATGCTGGGAAAATTGTAGGACAGACTATCCAAAATTGTTGTGAGCGCACATTTTACTGAAGGAACAACCATTTATTGCATCTGTTTGGTTTTGTTGGGGTTTTTTTGTAATAAAGTTCCATACTGATTTTTTTTTCACAAACAGTATTAATGTCCTCAGGTGCTAAAGAGCTCATTATGGTTTTATTTAATAGAGCTTTTCATGGAAAAAAAGCATGCATGCTTCTTGGAGCAATAGAAGGTGATTAGCATAAAATGACACATTGGGTGTGTCAATAGGACAGGGAGCCTTTGACAAAATTAATCGTCTGGAAAAGCTCAGTGTCTGAAAAATCTACAAATTATATTTGCATAGGAGGAATTAATTCTCCTTTGAGGTATATTTTATATAGTCAGATGATTCAAATAAGAAAGCTGAGTCATTAACATATCACATGATTAACAAAGTTTGTTTGAGCAAAGATATTAGTCTCCTTCTGTAATAAAGACTAATAGCAGCTGGCCAAGAAATCTAAATTTTAGACAAATATAGGAGCTCAGAAACCATTTCTTCCAAGTTCTTGTTGACATCTTGACTCTCCTAGACTGACCTGATATGGTCTTTAAGATCAACTGTCTTTTCAAATATTTATATTTCAGAGAGAATAACTTAATATTATTTGAGAGTGATTAAATTATTCAGTCATTCGTAGTTACATTCTTCAGTCTTGCCTTTATAAATTGTACAAAATATAGCAAGGGTGTTCTTGGGGAGTTGTGAATACCTAATTAAATCAGTGTTGAAGACAATCATGACTGTTCCTAATTCCCGTTCTTTTTCTGTTTACATTTCTTACGAATCATTGTCAATCTTCCCTATCCTTCATTATTTTCTATCCTTATTTCTATGGAAAAAGTTGGGGAAAACTATTTTTTCTTTAAATTTTTAATCAGCTTTTCTGCATGGGATATTTTCCTCTTGCATGCATCTTTCTTTTCTCTTGCTTCTTTCTCTTCTTTGTCTGTTTTGTGGCACTAAGACGGGTCTTAATTCTTCTTTCCTTCTACTTTGTTCTCTGGCACAAATGAACTCCCAATTTATTTTTTTCATATTCTTGCCTGATTTTTTTTTTATTTTGCATTTTTCTTCTTGTTGATTTTTTTCATTATCATTTCTCCTTTCCATCTCTTATTTATTAGTTGGTAATATCAATATGTTAGGAGCCATCAGTGCAAGGCATAATCAGGATCGGATCTAATTTTAATGTCTTGTTCACACTTGGGGTTGGTGATGGTTGTTTGGTAGGACTAATGATACTGGATGAATAAAGCTCAGGGAACCTGTGCTGGCTGTTAAGGAAATACAGGGAACACCTATGAAAAAGTAAAAACAGTGAAGGTCTATGTCTCATTAATACAATAAATAAATGAAGTGTTTATATATCACTCTTGTGTAGCTGGAGACTTCCTAGACAAAAATTAGGATAGCAGCGGAAATAAAATTGTTACATTACTTGACACTCAAAGGTTGTAGAATCCTGCACATTCATGTTAGAGAATCACAGAAGGTTGGAAGGGACCTGGAGGTCGTCTTGTCCAACCTTCTCTGCTCAAGAGTCACCTAGAGCCAGTTGTCCAGGACTATATCCAGATGGCTATTGAGTGGTCCAAGGTGGGAGACTCCACAATATCTTTGGGCAACCTACTGGAGTGCTCAGTCACCATAGCAGTAGAACTGTTTCCTGATGTTCATATGGAGCCTCCTGGGTTTCAGTTTGAGCCCTTTGCCTCTGATCCTGTCACTGGGCACCGCTGAGAGCTTGGCTTCATCTCTGTGCCTTCCCCCTAAGTATTTATGTACACTGCAAGATCCCCTTGAGCCATTTCTTCTCTAGGCTAAATACTCCGAGCTCTCTGAGCCTTCCTTCATGCAAGAGCTGCTCTAGTCCCTTAGTCATCTTTGTAGCATCATCATCATATTCTGGCCATAGCTTTAATTGCTTTGTGCTGGACATAAGGCTAAGCATACTGAGAAGTGTGGCAGAAAAAAAGCCTAACAAACCCTGGAGTCCAGCAGTTAATCTAAATCTAACCAAGAATCTACAAAATAAAAAAGAAATGTGGGTGGGTTTATTTGAAATTTAAAAAATGCGTGCCTGGGAAATGTCATGTTACTTAAATCGTGTTCATGAACTGGATAATCCAGTGAACTGGATTATATTATGTGTCCAAAACACTTTCTCCAGAAATTCAGTGGTTGTTGAGGCTTGGAGTCTGAAATACAGATCTTTGTGAGCAATCTGATGATGGCTGTTTGATTAACATGAGTTCCTTTTATAGCTATCAGTATGCTGTTTGAACTGTTGCTTATCATCATGGAGAGGCTTTGAAGCGTGAGACAGCTTTAGAGCCAAATCCTTTGATAGAACTTCTCATACAGAATATGAAGCTTTGTCAGGAGAGCTGTGAAGACTTTGCTTACATGATGTACTTAATACCCTAATATGTTCTGCTTGCACAAATGGATGCGATGACATTAATGTCTTTCTTTGGTCTTGAAACAGGCTGATAAATGCATTCCAAAGCTGAATGAAGGTGATCAGATAGTATTAATTAATGGCCGAGATATCTCAGAGCACACGCATGACCAGGTGGTCATGTTCATAAAAGCCAGCAGAGAATCTCACACAAGAGAGCTTGCACTTTTGGTCAGGAGGAAAGGTAACTGGGCTAATTTTATTCACTTCTAATGTTTTTGAGAGTGTTTCTCTTATGGTTGGTGGTATACCTTCTTCTGTTTGCATAAACATGTTCTCAGTGCACTTGGAATAGGTCTGTGCAAAAAGTAGGTCTCACTGAATTCAAATTAGTAGTACAAGTAGTTTAAATTATATGGGTTCTTACCATTGCAACAAAGAATCTAGCAAGCTAGAATTTCTTCTTATTTTTTGGTCTAAAAATCTATGAGAATAAATAGTCCCTTGGAAGAGTTTTTTTAGTGATGTGGGGTGCTGGGGTTTTCTTGTAAATAAAGCATAATTTTATGACTCCCCCAACTGCAGGTTCGCAAAAACTCATGGGCTGTTCCCCTGCACAATTATGTGATGAAACAAGTCAAATAAGCTGCTCCTCACCTCATTCTCACAGTAGATGTTTTGTGACAATACTGAGTTAAACCTGTGCTGGCTGCTTGCAGAACTGCTGCCTGCAAAGAAGAGACAGTCTTTGAAATATGCAGGGTCTCAAGCCTGTTTGTTTAAAAATGGGGAACTCATCCACCTTGGCTTTGCTTGCTCCATATTTAAACACCTGTAGATCCCAAGAGCTTTCAGATGATGTGAAACTCTTAATTTATTATTTGCTTTCCTTAAGAGGTATGGTAAGACATTAGCACCTGCAATTACACAGAGTTTCTGATTACATGAAGAAATAAAAATCTGAAGGGATTATGCATTACTGGGAAACAGGAGGGAATGAAACAGCCTAAGTGAAATGTACTTCTGTAACATTGGATTTATTTAAAACTACTTGTGTTTCTAGGAAGACAGGTGGGCTCTTTATTTTGTTTTCCACTGGCTTTATGCAGCATTTAGTTTTCCCTTTTCTAGTCTCCTTCCAACTTGCAGATAAGAGAAATCTGCTTTTATCTAAAGACGACCTGTGGTCCTAAACCAGTCATTTTGTATAGGTGTGAGTATGAACAGCTCCCCGTTTTCTGAAGTTTGGTGGGCATGAACTGTTCCCATCACTGCAGAGAATAACCACAGCGGACGTGTTTGGTGATACAATACCTTTCACAGGGACAGAACTGCCGTGCAGATTACTTCATTAATGTTTGTCATGTTCTGCAATGTGTTAGCAAGGAATGTTGCAGAAAACAGACTAATTTTTTTTTTTTAACTTTGGTTAGTTCCTTTTATGTTAGCATAAGTATTTACAAAAGATAATTCTGTGGCTTCTCTAATGGCAAAGGAGTGTGATGTAAGGATTTTTACATTTGTTTTGCTGTTGGAGGTCCAAACTTATAAACAAAAAGTTTTTTGTAGAGGTATTCCATGAATTATGGTCTATACCTTTTTAGGTAAAACTCCCTTGTTTTTTACCATGGTGTATGTTGTGTTTCATTGGCCTATTTAGCAGTTTGTTCTGTAAGACAAGGTTGCAAAAATCTCCTTGTGCTTGTAATTCAAGTTGTTTGCCTTCATAAACAGGCGTTTTGAGTTCTTGTTTCAGAAAGGTCATAGGGACATTTTACTCTTTATTGTTTCTACAGTAATATAGTACAAAAAGAAATGCAATTAAATGCGTTGCTGTTTGCTTTCCTGAGGTTTTGCAAACTCTGTTGTTATTTCAAGCTGGTAAATTTTTATATCTGTTAAAAACACATTAATGCTGTATGTAATGGATTATAACTTTGTACACATCTTTCAGTAGTGAAACAGTTTGTGGAGCCCAAATCTGAAGATGAAGCTGATTCCCACACTGTCCCGGAATCGATTCTTCCCGTCTGTTCTGAATATGGTGGTGATACACTGGAGGAGTCTATGGAGCAGCTAAGAAGAGGGCTAGAAAGCGGGACTGTCCTTATTCAGTTTGAGGTAGGAAATACTCAACTCTGTAATGCTGTTAGTGTAGACCAATAGCTGTAACCAGCGTGTAATGTAGAGGTTTTAATTAATTGTAAATCTCATTCTTCCTGTTCAGTCTTATCTCAAGAGAGCAACAACTTGACTTGCCCATCAGTTTCACACTTCACTACTTAGAATAGGGAAGAATGAGTTATCAGTCTGTCCAGGTTTGAGACAAATTTGGAGGAAAATATCCTCTGATAGAAGGCAGGTTACAACCAACCCTTCCCCACCAGGTTCGGGAAAGAAATATTCCTCAGAGGAATGTGAAAAGGGAGGAAAAAACCTATTTATTTAACAAACACATGGGAAAGGAATAATAATGCTAAATAATAAAATCTCTTCCTTTGGAGAGAACCTGGTAAATTCAAAGTCCTTTTGTGGGTGCAGCTCTCTCCTCTTCGGAGCTGGGTCGGCGTGGGGGCCGCCCCCGGGCCTCGGTGGAAAGTTCTCCCAGTTGATGCTTTGGTGCTGTTGCACAGTTCCAGAAGAAAAGAAGAAGAAGCCAAAGTCCCAGAAAAAAACTCTCAGTCTCTCTCCGGAGAAAACAGAGCCGAAAGCTGGCTGAAAAACAAGAAGGGTGCTCTTTGGTGCTGTTGCACAGTTCCAGAAGAAAAGAAGAAGAAGCCAAAGTCCCAGAAAAAACTCTCTGTCTCTCTCTGGAGAAAACAGAGCCGAAAGCTGGCTGAAAAACAAGAAGGGTGCTTCCTCCACTCTCCTCGCCACAGCCGAAAGACACAGAGGAGTAGTGACCTTGGAGCACAGACTGCTTTGAAAAGTTCACTTGGTTTTTTCTCTCCCCGCTCTCGGGCTCAGTTTAAAGGCACAGGAAAGCAGAGGGTTCATGTCTGGACATAGAGCCTGTCGATAAGGGATACACATCATAAAGTCACCCCAAGACACAGTCTTACACAAAATACCATCTGCGGAGAAAAATGTGTTGAATTAATGTGTTTCTGGTTCAAGTACACAAAGTTCACTAAGTTAGTATTTTTTTGCAGTTGTTAATTTATTGAGTAGAGTAGTGGGATTTTGACAGAGGTCAGTCTTGTACTTTATTTCTTTTTCTATGTTCTTCAGTATGTTAGCAAGGAATGTCGTAGAAAACTAATAAAATGTTTTATATTTTATTAAATTAGTTCTTTCAGTGTTAGTGTAAGAAATTCCAAAGGATAATTCATCTGCTTCTCTAATGGCAAGGGAGTGCAGTGTATGTATGTTTGTGGTTGCTTTACTGTTGTAGATTCAAACATTTATAGTAGCTCTGGATAAACTCTAGTTTATGATGATTTATAAAGTTAGCATTGAGTTCTGGAGTAACCCCTTCTGTCATTGAAAACTTGTAGAACAGCAATAAAATTTTTCCCCCTTTTGATATTTTTTCCTTCACTGTTTTTTTTTTAAACTGTAAGATTTAATGGTAATGGCTGAAGAGTTGTAGTATTGTTTATTGTATAACCACTCTTTTTATGAGGTTTGCGTTCTTTACATGATTTCTGAGAATTAAAATTCCCCTGTTTTTAAGGAATTGTAGGAATGGTTCATAAGGAATGGTTCATAAGGAATGGTTCATAACTGCTTTCCAAAATCCGCAGCACTGGATGCAACGCAGCAATTGCAATGAACCTGTTGGCTACTGAAGCAGTAGCTCAGAAATGTGAACTGACCTTTCAATACTTTCTTAATTGTCAAATTTGTTGACAAAATTTGTGCACAAATTTCCTGTAGTGGACCTCATGGGATATTTGATCCTTTATGATATTATGATATTCATAGGATATTTGATCCTATATTTTATCCTTTTTTATGGCACTGTTTATAAAAGGATATTACAGAAAAAGTACAAAACCTTTTTAAAATCTAATAAACTAGGGGACAGCTTAGTGGCCTTCTTGCTTTGAGTTCATTGTTTAGAGATCTTAAGAACCAGAGGCAATGGCAGTGTCTGCTCATCAGCTTTGGTGACTCTCAAACTCTCCGTTCACTTTAGTAAAATAGTAATTAATTAGCCAGTAGACTGTGAATAATCAAGTTTTTCCAGAATATCTTCCTCCGTTTAATCAGAATTTGAGAAGTCTGTCAAAAGCAACTGACTGTTTTCTAGGCAACAATGAAGCTCGAGAATGGTTACTTGACTTTAAATTATTCTTCCTTGTCTTCCTAAAAAAGGCAGAAATTGCAACCTGGCTCTAGTGAAGTGGAACTTGACTTATAACAAATAGAAGCTTTTCCATTACATGTATTATCAAGTTCTCTTCTCACATGGTTTGTTTATGTTGTATAAGTTGAAAAATGTGGTGAGCTGTGATACAGAGTTTTAAGGTCCAGTAAATCTCAGTAGAATAAATATTTTTGTGTGTTGCTCTTTTTCTCTCTACGAGAAAGTAGGGGATTTTAGCCTCCTATTTGTTTCATTCCATTTTATGTACAGAACAGTATTCAAAATCTTCATTAAACATGAAAGATATAGTGAGCTCTTTGCTAAGTGTTCAGTGAAGGACGTAAAAGTCTGGCACAGCCAGGTTGATAACTCAGTTGTAAGGTGCTTTCATATATATTTAATATATACAAAAGATATAGTTGTATAATTACAGTTCTTGATATTTTGTTGTTATTGTTGTTTTTTCCTCTCTGTACCTTTTTTTGTCTTGTTTGATGTACTTAGAAGCATAAATCATTAGGGTTTGAAAAGAACTCTAAGGTCATGAAGTCCAACCATTAACGTAACACCAACTTCAAAATTTTGGCTATACACACATTGTACATACCCCATTTCATGTGTCCACATTTACTCCAGATGAAGTTTGCAACATAAGGGTTGGCCCAAAAGCAAAGAAGTCAAATGTTAAGAGATTGCGATAAATTGAAGTTTTGGGGTTTTTTAGGTACTTGCAGGATTTAAATGGATGAGTTTAGTCCAGAGAATAAATTTTTTTCTGAAATTCTTGTATTATAGTTGATTCCAGAAAATAAGTCTGCAGCTATTTTTTTTTTCTGATGCCATTCATTGCTCCCTTGTTCCTCCCTCAACCACTGCTGTCCTTCTGGTCTGCGTTTTGTACGCAAAAGGCAAACTTGCAGAGTAACAGTTTATATCAATGACGCTCACATGCTGGTTTTGGTTTTTTTCCTAGAAATTCTTCTAGGCATCCTGATGGACTATCAATAATAGAAGTTCTTACCACATTATATACAAAAGCCTCTCAAGTGAATTTTGGAGAAGGATAGGGAAAATATTAAAGAAAATAAGGAATGTTTTTTCCGTCTATGCATTTTTGTGTGAATGTAATTAGTGTGTTTATAGAATAAACACATCCCTCAAAATCATATAATTTTTCATTCTACTTTGCAGCAACTTTATAGAAAGAAACCAGGATTGGCTGTTACATGTGCAAAGGTACCTCAGAATATGGACAAGAATAGATACAAAGATGTTCTACCTTGTGAGTCTGAAGTATAGTTTCTGCCTAATTTTCTTTTTAAAACTGCTATAGTGAACTTGCTGATTAAAGATTTCATTATAAATTGAAGTCATATAATTGGTCATTTTATTTTTCTAAAAGGTAATTTATTCTGGTTTGTATTCTGCTGTTTATGTCTCTGCAATTCCTCAGGGTTTTTTTTTAACTTAATAGAGGGGAAGCATGTCCCTTAATTGCTAATTTTATTCCCTCTTTCTTGTGTGTGTGTGTGCAGATGATGCCACAAGGATAATATTGCAAGGAGATGAAGATTACATTAATGCAAATTATGTGAATGTAAGTCATACAGAGACCTGCATTTACTCACTTTATTACTAAAGCAGACTAAATTTGGCTTTTTTAGGGAATAAGGATATTTTGTTTTAATTTTGGGGATTTGTAAATGTAAAAGATGTAAAGTTTCATAATGTAAAAGATAGTGTTTCTTGTGAAACAAGTGACCATCCTAATATACAGTGGGTGATACCATGTGGAAATGTGCCGAGTCTTTAACCAGTAAAAATTGTTTTATTTTTCCATATACGTCAAATGCTGAGGTTGTCTCCATAAGACTAAGCCTTTTTCCCTCTAGAACCCCTTACAGCCGATTAGCTATGCTGTGAAGGATCCAGAAGATAAACCAGAGCCTTGGCTTCCCTAATCAATGAAGTGTAGGCTGGAAGTCAGGGAAAAGAGGGGAAAACTTGTATATATTTGTGTCAGATACATAAGCTAAGCACCTAAATCACAGAGTCAATAATTAACTTCCTGTGTTTAGTATCAGGCAGTCAGCAGCTTTTGCTGTACCTTTGGTGTATATACCCCGCCATCATTCCTTACTAAATATTAAAGAAAATTTAGAAAGCTTTGCAGTTTCAAGTTTTCAAGTACATTTTCACTATTAATCTTCTGTTCATAGTTCAGCATCAAGGACTATAGAATCTGTGCTTTACATCTGTTTTAAATTGATAATTTAAAAGTTTTTCACATAACAAATTATGATCTTGATTGTCTTATTACTTAGCTTTTTGCCTTAATCTTCCCTCAAAACTTCCTGTTTGGATGAAATGCTGAGTTAAAACTGTACTTGAGTAGTGAGAGCGAACTTAGCATAGGATTTTTCTTTCACTCTGTAGATGGAAATTCCTTCTGCTGGCATTGTGAACCGGTACATTGCTACTCAGGGGCCTCTTCCACACACATGTGCGCACTTCTGGCAAGTAGTCTGGGATCACAAATTGTCGCTGATCATCATGTTAACAACTCTCACCGAACGAGGACGGGTAAGTGCCCAGGTTCTTTGTATGCTGAAGATATGTATTATACCTTTGAACTTTTTTCCATTGTTATGGTTAAATAACCCTAAAAGAGGCCAACTTATTCTGTTGAATCATTCTTCTGAAGGCCAGGCTTCCTGAATTACTTAGAGGGAACAGATAATCCTCAATTTGCATTTTGTTATGCTGCTTTGCAAACAAACCAGTTGTCTGATAAATAGAAATCACTGCATTCACTCTGTTGTGCTGATCAGACAGGTACTACGTGCTGTTATTTTTCCCCCTGAGTATTGTATCCATGTGGCAGTTTCTCTCCAAAAGATTCAGCAAATGTCTGGAAGCATTGAGTGGGTTGAGTGAACCTTGTAGTCTATCTGTAAAAAGGATACTATTGTGATATTTACTAGTGGTCAGAATTTAGCTTGCTTATTTTTATTTACATCTCAGGTTCCTTCCTAGAATTGCTCTGATAATTCTTTTAATTTTGTTTAGATAAATTCTTTCTCTCCTTGAATTTTGGAATAGTTCAGTGAAAATCTGGTGTATTTTGATTTGCATTCCCTTTGTAGTTTTAAAGATTAGGTTTTTAGATTAAATGGGAAGGTATTGGTTTTGAAGTTTTAGAAGCTGAAAACTCAACAGTTGGATTTTTTGCAAGGTGGAGAAGGTAATGACTCCTGTATGCCTTCACTGTAACCTTTGTCTGTATTTCCTATGTCATCTGTCCTACACTATCAAATTTATCTGGCATCCCAGTCGAAATCCAGTGTTTTTACAAAGCAAGGGAGTGAGTATTTGAGGTCTTAAACAGCATAAAGATTGGGTTGTAAGGAAGGACAGTTAAGTAGCAATTAGGTTCTAACTGTGGTCAGGTTATGCAGCTGCTCATGGAAGCAGACATTATTGAACATCACCTGACATAAAAATGCTCCCTTTATCTTTTGACTATATTGGTGCATTCACTTCCTCATATTGAGGAGAGACACGGATTAGTTACAGCCTGGAGTTCATCCAGTCAATTGGAAACTTCAAGGTGATTGTTGATAGCTTCTAATCCTCCTGCTGGTACCTTTGCACACCAGACACTTTTTATGAGTTTGTTTGCTTTCAGAAATTATTTAGATTTGCCCAGTTTGTGGGTGAACTTTCAGGGATAGGAAAAGATGTATGTTCTTGTCAAGAATATCCCATTGGCAAGTGCCAAACCTTTTCCCAGTCCCTGGAGGTTTTACATTCCAGCCTATCTCTTTCCAATGCTCTTAAGATTTGTATGATATGATTTTGTTTTCTCCACAGTAATGTTCATTTTTTAGAAGTGGATACATTATTTTGGCTGAAATTTGAAGGGGAAATGAGTTAAGATAAATTACCATGGTAAAAATTTCAGGCATAGTGGTTATAATTTGGATTTCAAGCCTCTGAAAATTGAGCCCTATTAAAGGTAAAATTAAGAAATTTCAACTTTTCAAAAATTCCAGCTCTTGCTACTCTGTGTCAATTTAAAAGTTACAGACAAAACCAGCTTTGAACTTTGTGCAGGTTGCAGTGTCACATCAAAGTTTTAATTATTTCCACAGATGGAGATTCCACATTCTCATAGGGCTTCTTGTTTCTGTGCTTGTCCTTCCTTGTGCATTTTTTTTGCCAGCATCCAATCAGAATTTCCCTTGTTGCTTCTTTACAGTTGCCTCTTGTCCTTTTGTTGTTCACTTTCAAGAAAAGTGTGGCTCTGCCTTGCTGTAACCTGCTGTTAGATGGCTAAAGTTAGTTACAAGTTTAACCCCTGCACTTCTTTTCTTAAGACAGAATAAATCCGTCTTTGTTCTCCCACATTACGCCTTGAGCAGTCATTCTAGCAATTACAGATAAGCAGCAGACAAAGCATCATGCATCCAATTTACCTGAATATTTTTTATAAATCACTAAAACATAAGTTTATTGAGAATTTAGCCTATTTTGTCCTGTTATCTTTCAATTTGGATAAAAAATTCTCACCAGCAAACCAGAACAGAATTTATACTGCTCCTTGAATTCCCTGAACCATGACATAGGAGGGAAGGCTGGAAACAGAAGGGCTTGTGTACAACAGTCTTGACGTGTGTCTAATTTTCTTTACAGACCAAATGTCACCAGTATTGGCCTGATCCACCAGATGTCATGGAATATGGCTGCTTCCGTGTCAGATGCCACTCTGAAGACTGCACGATTGCTTATGTTGTCAGAGAAATGGTCATTACAAACGTTGAGGTAAATGCCCCTTGCCTTTAATTATCCCTAGACAGGCTGAATGAATACATTTATAGATGGGTAAAGACTTTGTGTTTGACAACGTCTATCTCTGTGTGTGAATATGCATTTTTTACCATAGAATATGTGTATGTTATATGGATCAACATGGTGTGATTATTTCTTCAGAACTTCTTCAAAGACTCTTTTTGAAGTTCTCTAATACATTATGCTGCACAGGTACTGCAATAAGCATCATAAGGAAGTTTAGTGCTTTTCTCTAAATAGTTTTGCAATCACTGACTCTTCACAAGTACTTTGATTTATAATGAGAGTTTTTTCCTAAGTAACTCTACTCTTTCAATATGGGTCACTTGGTTAATGGCACATGCAGCTAGAAAAGCTAATATAGAAGTGGAGCATAATAAAGTCATTTTGAGGGAAGACGCAGAATCTCACCAGTTCTTTTTCATTATATTTAGTCAGATTTTAAAAAAGAAAAAAAATCCATATGTATCTCAATTGAAATGTGCTCAATTTATGAAAGGTACATATATATATATATATATACACACACACACACACATAGCTCCTAATACTTTCATGCTAATGTCTAGTGGATTAGAAAGCAAAGAGAAGGCAAAACACAGCATGCTATTTTGTGTTGTGAAATCTGTGCTCAGGTCACATCTAGCTTCCCACAACCTGAATTATAGGGGTTGGAGTTTGGTTTTTGTTTCTAAATTGGCCTGCATTTCTTATATGTTAACCTTTTTTCCTCTCTTTTCCAAAATTCAATGGCCACAGCTATTTTTTAAAAAGATGAAGGGTCTGTGCTATCATAAGATGTGTAAGAAATCACTGTATGCTGACCAAAGGCTAACTTGTAGTCAGTCTTTTGAACTTCTGTATAGTTAAGTAGCTTTTACTGTTACCAGAATTGCTAGTAGTAATAGTAAGTTGTAAGCGAGGAAAAGGCAATATCTGTTTTGAAATATAACATTCAATCAATGTTCTTACAGTGAGATGACCAATCCTTTAGTCTCATACCTTTGTAACTTGACATTCTCTTGACAACGCATCCAAATTTCTTTTAATGTGATTAAGTTTCCCTTTGCAGTCATAAACATGTGAGATGTCAGATGTCAGTGCTTAAAGGTGTTTCAGTTAAGACAGTTTACACTATTTCTGTTTCTAAACGATGAGAAACCACCCAGTCAGGGAGCAGCATATTTGTTTCTGTATTTTGGCCAAATAATCTGGAAGTGAAAAACTTGAATGTCAGTACAGAAGAAATCAACCTTATAAAAGCAGTACCACAACTCTATGTACACAAAGTTTTAGTCCCTGTCACTCAAATTATTTGTAACCTTTCTAAGCCTCATAAAACAAAGAAGGGTTGAATTTCCTGCCTTTTGTTTTCAAGACCAAGATTGAAAGCTATACTGTAGCACTAAGTTTGGGGGTTTTTGAGGTTGGTTGAGGCTTTTTATTTTCTAAAAAAAGCTTCAGAACACTTTGAGGACCAGAATAAACAGACCAAAGGAAAGAAATTGTGTAGCATGAGTGCAGAGTTCATCACACATTGCACTATTTTCTAAAACAATACACGTATTTCTTTATAATCCTTGACAAAATAGCATAAGAAGCCTGAAACAAATTTTCATTCAGCTTCCTTTAAGATAAATGTCTTGCAATGTATGATTGGCCATTAAATCTCCCAGGTTTTGAATCATAAAGAGCCAAAGAACAAAAGTAAGTTAGAAATGTTCTGGCAAGTGTGTACAGCAGCATAATGATGTGTGAATAGTTGTCCAAGAAATGCCAAATGCCACTTGCCAGAATATCTACTCTTTAGAAACAGGGCTTTAACCCCAATCATTCAGGCTCAGCTTTCAAGATATGTTTGTGAAGCTTACTGGCAAAGAGCACACCTTTTCCTACTTAGAAGATAAAAAGACCATTTCAGGGTTAACGTAGTTCTACATTATGATTTTTTTTCTCTCATTATTGAAGATTATGTTATAACCTATGTGAAAAAGGACATTAACTGAAACAGTGAAATGCAAAATCAGTTGCTTGTTTTTTAAGAAAAGTAAAAATTAAGGTTGACATTTCAAGTTTAAATTTCCTTCTTTCTATATGAGTATTATGATTCTAAGCTCTGTGTGTTGATTTTCTGAAGAGCACACAAATCTTTTATTAATCAGGGAGAGTCTGTCATTTAAGGAGCATGAAACAAGGAAGTTTGCCTTTTGATGTAATTGTAATAAGCAAGGCTGCAAACTGCAGAACGATGAACAATGGATATTTTTGCGGCTGAAGGTCTTGACAGTACAGCTGTATTACAAGTGTTAGAGCAGCCATTTGAAGCATTACCTGTGACAGCCCTATTCTTTGTCAGGAGCTTCAGCCCCAGTGACAGACTTACTGGAAAAGATCATGTACTTCTGAGCAAAATCTAGGATGTTTGCTTAAACACAATGAAGCTGCTGCTGCAGTTAGATGTCTTGAACTTGCCCAGGAGGGGTAGGGACAAGAACATAGCTTCGTTGGAGATTTTTTTGCTGAACAACTTTACTGTAATGACAATAACCATTATCAGAAGCACAATAACAAAGAGCTGGGGACAAACATAGTGTCTTAGACCTCTGTAGCTCCTTACTAAGTAAATGTGGATCAACACCCATGAAGAAGCCAAATGTTGGCCAAAGGGCTGGCAAATAACAGGGCAAGTTACATAATCCTGAAGTGTCACTGGAGTCTGTTGTTTGGGCCAATTTTTTTGAATCCATAATTTTTAAACTTATTTGGAGAAATACCAAATACATGAATTCCGTTGAAATCAGTCCACATGAATTAAAAAAAAAATTAAATAATTTTGGAATAGCAAGGTGTGCAAGGTCAAGCAAAAATAGCAACCAAGCCATAAGCAGCTCTTGCTGTCTCACTTCCTCTAAGACTCATGAAACAGGACTAATAAAGCCAGATTTTTATGAAGAAAAAGTATACATTTATCAGTCATTAGGATGACTGTCATTGAAAACCTCAGTGCAAAAGGAAAAAATTGTGGAAAAGATTTAAGCTGAGTTGCAGAGAATAGTGGTTTGATGAGTAACTTGGCTATAATGAGAAGTTACCTCTTATTTTCCATTACCGGGTTTGTACAAAGGAGCAGGATCTGGGAGGAATAGTGTTTAAAAATAAGTATTGCTAACAGAACATGTACTGTAGGGCTAACTATGGAACCAGTAACTACAGTTCTAGCATTTTTTTCGTGTTTAAGTGCTAGATTTTAGTAACTGTGATGGTCTTTTAATGTAAGTTATTTCCACGTGGAGTGTTGTTTGGCTGACATTTTCTGAATTTAAAAACTGGCTTTCACTAGACCTCAAGATATTATGTTTTAAAAAAAGCCAAAAACCCTGCTAAAAATAGCTTTAAAATATCTGGACTTCAATAGAGTACTGCTTTGATATTTTCTGCATGAGACATAAAAGCTTAGACACAGATAAACTGGTTCTAACATAAATGAATATATTTACAGTTTACATTAGGTTTAAATTGCTAATAAAAAATAAAGTGTTTTAAAATACTTGTGCATTTTGAAAAGCAAGTGGCAGAATAGTCAAGTTTCAGCATTTTGAATCATATCAGAAGAGCTCAACAAAAGAATCAAAACTGATCATGTTAAACCACAAATAATTAGAAATCTACACTGAAGCTTGAGGCGTACCTGGAATAATTAACGAACACCTATATTGGTCTCCAAGGATGATTAGGGAACATAACAGAAATTGAAGATGCTTACACCAAAAGCAGCAGCTCTGAGGACTAAGTGCATGTTCTTAAAGTGCATTCTCACTCTGAATAAGTCTTATGTAACATGCTTTCTGTACATAATGTCTGTAAACTATTTAACTAAATGCAACTCGCTGTATTTGAGCCTGAAGTATTGATAAGTAAAAATTAAGTTAATTCTTTCCTTTGTTCTGAGTTTGTAAAATGACTTGTTGCTTCTACAGATCACTGTCAGTGTTTCTCAGGTGTGCGACTGGCACTTGTCCATGTTGTATAGCTTTAAGTTCTTGAAGCACATGGAAGACAACTGGATACTCAGTCTTGGATAATTTTCAAATTAATCAAGTCTTTGTTTCACCAGGATGCTGTAATTCAAACATCTCTGATTTAAGAGAATCAGCTCAAACTCTTATCTCAAATTGCTACTTTATCTCATTTCCCTTTTGAAGAGGTTCTGATTAAGCATGTGCAGATTTTCAAAGGAGGGCTTTTTAATGACATTTTCTAGACATGTTTTTGTATTTTTTTCAATCTGTGGCATTTCAGGAAAATGTGAACAGTAATCATTTGATCAAGGTCAACTTTTTCTACTCAACAGAGCTGGGTAGCAAAAGGCCATGCATACTTTTTTCTATAGAGATCCTGGTCCTTGTGCATCTTTTGATGGCATGGATGATAGATCCCAATGCAATTTGTATTACAGCGAGCTTGGTCATTAATGTTAGATTACATTGCCCATGTGGGCTTTATGCTTTACCTTTTAATTGTTGGTTGCTCTGCCTCTGCCTTTAAGAAGCAAAGTATGAGCTGTGTTGTTTTTCTTTTTTTCCCTGGGGGCAATTGTAAATTTATGCAATTGCTGTGACAGGAATAAATGTATTTCCTAAGACTCTACTTAGTACATAGGTAGTACTTATTCCATCTTTTGTGTCCTACTAGCCTGTTCCCCAGGAGTGGAACATCCTCAAGTGGGAAGAGAAAACAAGCAGTTGAAGACATTTAAAACAAGTCCTATATTTCAACAGTTATGACCATAAGAGGAGAGGGGGAAAACCTTTTAAAGTCACTAGCATCACAAAAACATTCCTGTGTGGACTACTAGGGAAAGGCCAGCTTTTGTAGACTAATCCAGTGCTAAAAGAGTGTTTTATTTCAGTGGGGTGTCAAATTTTAGGTCTGGTGGTGGGCATAAATTAAATGCAGGTAACAGCTTAACTATTGCAAAACATGTGGAAGGAATAAAGGAACGTGAACACTTGTCTCAGTTTGTAAGGAGTGAGATCCTCGCTGCGTGATGCAGCAGAGCTCACGAGCACCTTAGGACTTTTCCTTCCCACCCTAATCATCAGTTACATCTGTAACATATCAGTTGAGCCCAATCTGAATGCAAAGATGATTGAGTGATTTCATAATCAAAGTTAACAAAAAGCTAGATGGAAAGAACTTCTCTAAAACCGTGGGGTTTTTATGTATAATTGATTCAAAAAAAGAACTCTTTTTACAACAGAACCTTTTAACTAATTATATTGCTTCCATACAGAAGCTTGTGCTCCTGTGGATTGTACAGATGTCATTCGTATACGTACATTGAGCATGTATGTATGAATGATATATATATATATTGTTTTCTAATAGAAACCAGATTTAACAAGTGTTGCAGGCAACTTTATTATACCTGAATCTGTGAGTGTGCACAGACATATTTACAATAGATTGTATAGCCCTAAACCCCTGTTATATTGGTATGATTCTCAATAGTTCTGCTGTTCTCAGTTGTTTCTTCCAACCAGTTCTAAACTATTGTACAGTACTATTATGCTTATGTCTTGTAGCATTTTACCTCAGGTGAATCAATGATGTCAGAGTATAATAGGTCAACAGTCAATAAATCAAAAAAATTAAAATGTTTAGATTGCAGAAGTTTAAGTTGGTACCTCATTTATTTAGAAAATGCTATGCCTTATGAATTCTTTCAAGAATTACATGTCCATACTTCACGTTGAATTTTAAAATCACAAACATTTTCTACACTATCTACCTCTTACCACATCTGCAGAAAACAGTTGCCGTGAAAAATATGACTTGTATCTAGTAAACATTAATACAGGAGTCATAACACTGGACATTTTTTGAAAACTTTACTGTATTTTAGACAGAGCAACAACACACCGTCACCCATCTCCAGTATGTAGCTTGGCCTGATCATGGCGTTCCTGATGACTCCATGGACTTCTTGGAGTTTGTGACCTGTATGAGGCCAAAGAGAGTGAAGAATGAGCCAGTTCTTGTACACTGCAGGTACTTGTGTTTCAAAATTCTGATTATAGGTCTGCTTCAGCCTTAGAATAAGCATTTGATGTGAAAAGTTTGTCTGCAAGACAGGAGGTTCCTTGAATTAGATGAAAATTTTAAACTGTATGATACAAGCATTTACTGCTGAAGACAGAAACTCTGATGTTATATCTAAAGGAAGAGTTTACTTTATCTCCCTTTCTCCTGCAACCTTTTGGTGAAATGGCTTAGTCACATAATTATCACAGATCTGATAATCTGCAATTTAATTTGTTATCTGGTTTTTATTCTCTACCACTGTTGTAATCTCATTTTGAATGGTACTGCAAAATTTTTTTTCCTGCTGTTCAAGTGTGTGTCACAAAAGCAGTCACTTAGATCTTACCTTTTTTAAGACAAAAATACCAAACCAATAGAGTTTGAGCAGTTATAGTTGTTTAAAAATGCATTTACTTTAAGTGAGGTTTTAGTTTTATTTATATTAAAAAATCTTTTCTTTTTAGTAATTGCCAGAAAATATTACTGAAGTTCCTGTAAAATAAACTTTGCACTCTCTTTGAATTTTTCTATGGTCTTCCTGTAATTTCCAAGGCTGTTTAGCATCCTACTATTAAGACTGTGGTATGAATCTGGTGCATTGCAAAAACCTAATTTTATAGACTGTTTTCCTGTTGCATTTCACAGCGCGGGAATCGGTCGCACTGGTGTATTGGTCACTATGGAAACAGCCATGTGCTTAATTGAAAGGAACCAACCTGTTTATCCACTGGATATTGTACGGAAAATGCGAGACCAGCGAGCCATGATGGTGCAGACATCAGTAAGTGATGGAGAGAAAGCATCATTTTCTATGTATACGTTGCACTTGTCAAGTTATAAAACAGATCCAAAATTTTTTTAGAGGATCTAGTAATATGAATCTTCAGTTGCCATTATACTTCAAACTTCAAAAATTTAGCATAATGTAACATGGTGGCAAAGGCTGCTTTGCTTGTGAGGTATGTATTTATCTAATTTGTAAATATTTCTTATCTTGCCATGAAAAGATAATTGATTTCGCTACAATGCAAGTATTTAGAATGCCCAAAGTCAGACTTGTGCTGATCATCTGTTTGCGGTCCTTTGTCTAAATTCTCTGCAAGAAGCTAGAATAAATTTTTGCTTTTCATTGTAGTACAGAACAGTACAGGAAGTTATTAAGTTGAAGGTAAAATCAAAGTAGGTCACTTTTTTCAATAGGTCACTTTAGAGTAGAAATTCTATAAGAATCTATTATGAATTTTTTTTTAATTTTACCACTACCCAGTTTGAAAAAACAAAGGGCAACTTGTGTAGCATCAGTAACTGAAACATGAAAGTAAACAGTGATTTTAAGATGAAAGTGGCTCAAAGACAACTTGAGATCATGAGGGCAATTTTGTGTCAGCTTTGGAAATGAACATATTGACATTAGAGGCCAAGGATGAAGGATGAGAGATTGTTCTTTCTTTAGGAGAGGCTGGATGACAAGAATTCTAAGTGGGGGTTATCTTAGAGACCTAAATGCCCTATGAGAAATGAAAGTAAGCAGGTTTAGACACAGAAAGCCAACAGTTAAATTGGGCATTTCTGTCTCGTCTTCCAAAGAAAATGCCTGAAATGCATTGAAATCAAATCCATTTGATAACAGAAAAGTTAACTTAAGAAGACAAATTCTACTCATTTACAGGTTAATGCCTGCAGGAATTAGCTTTATGACTAGATGTGGGGGAAATTTTGCATCAGCAAAGGGCGTAAAACTGTCAGGATTCCAGCTGCCTGTGTACCATTAGAGTATCAGTGAGCAGAGCTTGTCCGTGCATGCTGCTGGGACTCGTGTTCATTGCAGCAGGAGTGCACTCTCTGGAAGAGGGTCCGGACTGTATGGTTTACAAGGGAGTTGTTTGAAGGATCATCTGCCTGTTCCTTGCTGAAGTGGAAGCTGAGCTGATGGCCAAGGTTGTCATGAGATGAAGAACACTAGCTTCAAGTTTAAGGAAGCTGAGTGTTAACTTCTGGAGTTGCACCTGTCTACACCCCTCAGTTTCTAAAATTGCCTAAGCAAGTTCAAGCTTCAACATTCTAGAGGTGGCCCTCTTCTTGAGAATCAGATGTAAAAACCTGAAGTAAACTTCAACTTGCCAGAAGATTGAGTCCCTTTTGTTACAAGAGAAATCAGCCAGAATTGTCCTTTCACTCCACACTTTGACATAACTGAAGAATACAGAGAATAGTAATAAATACAGCTACAGTCAGACCCCCGGTGCGGAAAACGCATGTATAAAATAGGATTCTTTACTTTGCTTGCTGTGTTACACAGTTTGCTGTCAGCACGATCAGGAGAGGGATGATCTGTAGCGGCAATACTGTGAAGCTAAATTCACTTTTTATTTCTGAAGTAGATAGATACTGTTGTGAAAAGCCAGTGAGCAATATTGGCATACTGTGCTGTAAATGAGACACAGAAGCAAGCGCTCAACTGTGAGAAAACAGAATACCAGAGAGCTGCATGTTAATATTTCGATCTATCCTGGTGCTCTATCGCATTCCCATGCCTGAATTCCAGCTAGCCTCACTGTTCATATTTGCTATCCCACTTAGTGTTTCGGGGAGAAGCCAATAGAGATTATTCAGTTGTAATAAAGGGATTGTTCAGTTTTAATAGCCTTGCCTAAAGCATGTTCAGCTGCCCTGTGGGGATTGTGTATGTGCTCCAATTCTAAGGTGATACAATTTGCCAGATGAATGTTGTGAGTTAATATCAGGCAGGGCATACTCAATAAGAATGGACCCATCAGAGCTATTACCTGGTCAGTTTAGTGTCTTGTTGTTAATCATGTGAAAACTCTAGTTTCTCAAAGACCCGTAATTTGGTTACCAGGAACAGCAAAACAAAAGCTTCAGCCAAAACCATGAAGCTGTAACGAAGTTGGTGCAACTGTATGGCCTTTCATTAAAAAAAGAAAGATGAACCATTATGTTCCAATAAAGAGAAATTAGATATCTAAACAGTGCAGAATAGGATGTACATAACAGAACTAGCTACCAGCTGAGTGAGCAGTAAGAATACATGCAACAGATAAGAGCAAAGAAAACAAGTAGTCAGAGATTGAGTCAGAGGAAGCAATGCTGAAGTGCTCATTCTTTTATTTGTTCAGCAACTTGATCACACAAGTTAACAGAAGTATTGAACAGAGAGCTAAATACCACACCTGGCTTGTTCAGGCAGTAGAAATATGGAAATGACAATAACAATGAAGAGAAAAGTCAAGGTAATTAAGAAATAAGAACAAAGTGGTATTGAAGGTGGGAGTAATTGACTGAAAGGTTGAAAGTAAAGCCAGGAAAATCGAGATGCAGAAAACTCATTTCCACCTTCCTGTTTCCCTTCAAGTTTTTCTGTACTTAAAGGAAAATGTGTTATGTTGTGGACAAGAATAAAATTCCTAACTGCTGGTATTTAAAGGCAACCTAAGGTCCTTCACAGTCCAAATGTTATCTTTTAGCCCTGCCCTTTGGGAGATAGTGGGGGAATGTTTCCAGATGCTTCTGAAGAGTTGATGGGAGCTGACAATACAAGGGCAGCTGGGAGAACATTTCAAAGATGGAAAAAGAGATTTAAAAAATGTGAAGCTGTGCTTATCTGAATATATGACATGGAACTTCGGAGAAAAGTGTTCATTTGGGGGTTTTGACAATAGTACTTTCACAGAAGAAGTGAGGATGCTTTGATCTTTGCAAGTTCTTTTAAATTTCAATCATCTTGTGTTCTCAGGATTGTGTTAGTCATAAAAATTTATTCAGGCTACCTGGATTTTTAGTTCTGCACTAGTCCTATTGATGATGTCTCCTTGTACCACTTTTTAGGAAGAGGCTTGCAGGCTAATTGTTCTTAACAAATAGTTACTTCACAAGGTCATGAAAGAAATAGTCTTTTTAATATTATAATGCAGAAAAGAAACTCTAATTTGTGAAGACTTTAAGATCTAATCAAAATGTTGGGTGAGAGAAGAATTGATGTGGCTGCTGATCTTCAAAAATATTAATTTGATCCCCTTCTGTTACAAAAGGAGATATGTGGTCTGATCAAAAATTGAAAATAAAGTGACTCTGCCTGCAGTACTGTAGGCTGTTTGGAAAAAAAATAAAGGGTTTCAGTTAGGTAATTGCACCTATCCCATATGGTAACTTTAAATGAGGTCTTGGTCACGTAACTTAAATATGCCCAGTAATATGTAACTGCAGCACTGGCAAGCTCAGAATACTTGTAATAATCAGATAACTACCAAAAAACCCCTGCAATAGATCAGATGTGTAAAGAAGGTAAATATCAAGTTAAACTTAGTCACGAAGTTACGCATAGTTTTTACAAATAATTCCCATTCCCTGAAAATTAAGCACATATTCTTTTAATTTTGGGGACTGTGTTTTCCTTGGTGTGTGATTTTTAATGCTTGTCCTTCAAGGAAGAGTAAATGTCAGCTTTGTTTACTGTGAACACAGACAGGAGAGTAGGATTTTCTCCTCCCATCCTTGTATCTCCTCTCCTGTCATTGCTCAGGAAAAAAGGAAGCTGTGGGACTGTTAGTCCTATTAAATAGTACTGTCTGATCAGCAGTTTAACTGAACATCCATAAATGTTTTTGTGTTTTCTTTCCTACACAGAGTCAATACAAATTTGTTTGTGAAGCTATTCTTCGTGTTTACAAAGAAGGATTGGTTCGACCACTGGATTCCAGTTAGCACAGCAGTGAAGGATGAATTCTTTTTTCGCCTAAAAAAACTTTAAGTAAAGCAAGGGCTCATTTCTGAAAGCAACTAGAATGGACTAGAAGCCCATGAAAAGACAGATGAGCACATTTGAACTGTGGCACTTTAAATTTCTCAAGAAGATTGCTAAATCATGTACAGTATAACAAAGTCACATAGATAAAGATATGACAGCAATTGTGTGTAATATGCTTTCTTCACATAGACAACCATAAACAATCATGGAAACCTTAACATATCTTTTACTGCCTTAAAACACCCTTTACTTTGGAAGCTACAAAGTTCCTTTTGTTTCCTTTGAAATAGCAAAAAGAAAACTCTTCTTATTGAAATGATTCAGCTTAAGAAGGTATTTAATATATTTGTATTGTATGAAAGTTCATTGAAGGTGAATGTTTGTAACATTCTTATTGGGATACTAAATATCCATGGAAATGTAACCTTGACTAAAAGGCTGACGAAGAGCTTTAAAGGCTAATGCATAACTACTGTACATTGAGCTGGAGAAATTTAGTATTCAGTTACCGTAAATCTATTAGTGAGTATGCCAGCTGTTATAATATGCTGCTTAGAAATCACATCTACTGTATGTGATGTGAAAATAATGCTGCATTTAGGCATTTTATGCAGATGGTACAGTCTACATCTTCTGTTGATCAATTTTAGAAGCAACTTGCCCTTTTGACAGTGACCTACTTCTTACAGTTTTTGTTATTGTACCCTTTTTCTTCTGTTTCTGCTGTCCATCTCCTTTATACTTTTCACTGCTGTTTCTATATGTGGACTGAAAACATTTTAACTTAAAACGAGGTTTAATTCTCTGTCATGTTTGTTTCCATGTGTATTTATGAGTTCTCAGATGTAAAAGTGGCTTAATGTTGCACACAAGTACTAGACTTTTGACTTACTGTATATGCAAAGTAGTCTAATCCAATACTGGAAGAAAAATTACTGCTGAACACATCAAATATGTTGCTGCTATTTCAAGGTGTGAAGCTTACAAGGGCAGAGGTGTTGCTAGTGTTCAGATGGTGATAAAATGTTGACTTGCTGCCCTCCAGCAAAAGCGTTCTTATCCAGCAAAACACGACTCCTTTTTGCAAGAGTTGTGCGGATTTACTGTGTTTCTTGCTTATACAGAAATGCAGCTAAATTCACACGAAGATTTACGTGGAAAGAGAGAATGAATTTGTACATTGATGAATAATTCACCCTAGGGTACACTGGTCTCTATTTCATTTCAGATGGGAGAATTGGACTTTCTGAACAATATAACCACATTTGTATAATGTTAAATTATTTTGTGTGTGCTTTTTGATTAACCTGAAATAGTTATTAATTTTTTAATGGTGTTTAAAAATATTCTAAGGGACTGTTAAAACTCTGTTATTTAAAAAATTAGTCCTAAATAAGGAAAAAATTTTATGGGGCATATTAGCCAGATGTTTATATGTATAAAAGAGGAAATGAGATAATTTTTTTTTCAGAGAGATATATATGCACACACATATTCAGATGTATTTTAGAATTATGGTTTGTATTGTGGATATTATCATTTATAGCTGGAGTTTCATTATAGAAACTATCACAGCTGTACAATATGCATCTCTCATGTTACTGGAAGATTATGGTTTTTTTCCCTGGGAGATAGCTAGAAGGTGAATGTAGGATGAGGTAAATTTCTGTCTTGTCTTTTGCAGGCTTGGTCCTTTCTCCAAGATTACATTATTAGCTATAACTGAAGAAGATACCTGGTTACTATTTATTGATCAAAAGAGTTTTAATTTGGATGTGCAGGGTAATTGGCAACATGGAAACCTTCTTGGCTTTGTTAGGTTGAAGGGTGAATAGGTTTGTGCTCATCCTTTTATACTGCGTTCCAAATTTCACTTCGACTGAAGTTTTTTGTAATATTTTGGATCATTGCCATGTTGCTTGATTGGGCATAGTTTAGAAGGCAAAAGACCAAACCTCTGGTTCACTCTTACCTTGCTAAATTGCATCAGTAGCTCAATCTGTCTGTGAATCCAAATGTAAAATGATAGTGGACATGCACGTATTACTTGGGAAGCTTCTTTGGAAAATCCATGTGGAAAAGTGTTGCACAAGTGCAGGCTGCTTGCTGCTGGTAGAATATTGATCACTAATAAAATCTGATGTCTCTTTCCTATGAAAGAAGTAGTGGGCAGTAAAGAATGTATGTCTTCTGGAAGGGTAACTGAAGTCTCCTCTTTGTTATGTGTGTGCCTGTCTGTTAAAACATCTCTTTTTTTTTTTTTTTAAGTTTTCCTGTGCCCAGGTCTCAGAGTCATCCCTTGCAGTTGGCATGACTTGTTTGTCATGTTTAATTGTTTGTCAAGAAGTGAAAAAAGGCAAGAAAATAAATTGTAAGAAAATATTTAGAGCATGTTTGTGACATCCGTGTCTTTCATAGAAGTACTCACGGTTTCTTTGTGTTCAAGATTTTTCCTATATTCCAGTTGCTATTTATGTTTCTTCATGTTGAGTATGTACTTACCAAAGCACTGTAAATGTATTCCTCATATAACTCCAGTCTCAAGATACATGGTATAGGCTTGACTTAGGGTTAGTATGTGTGCATTTAAATTATGATGGTCATATTGTGACAACAAATGCTGCTCTTGTTCTGGTAAACTTGGATGGGTTTGGTAATACCATTGGGGAGCTCTTGGATTTTAATAGCTTGTTTGAAATTGCTGGCCATGGAGAGAATACGCAAAGCTATATAAATAGTGATCTCTATAAGACTTTTTTTTTTAAATGCCTTAGAGGAAATATTAACTACACAAGTATCTTGTATGTTGTGTCCATCTTTATTTCAGTCTTGCTGGGTTTTGCACATGTACCTGTAGGGTCCATAGGGGAGAATTGAAGGGGTTTTGTCTTCTCTCTGTAGTGTGTGATGACTTTGCACTGAATGAAGTATGCATTAGATCTGATCTTGCAATGAAAGCATAATTATGAAAACATCTTAACACCAGCTTTTGTTTCCACAAAAATTAAGAAATCATGAAGACATAGATTTAATTGATCAGTTTGGGGGGGAGTTGGTGGGAGTTAAAATTCATTATCACAAAGTTTATAATTGTCAAGCAATTGGCAAATGGCAGAAAATGCTGTGAAGACAAGATTCTATATAACCTTCATAAACAGTTTAACCTTGATTTCTCCTGTGCTGGCATGATCATGAAAATAAGTATTCAAAATGTCTGGTGTGGTGGTGGATAAAGAGGGGGCAATAAACCTTTGAGGTTTTCATCACTGTGAAATACACGACAGAATTAAACAAATTTTAACTTAGTGGCTTTATATTTGGTATGGAAGTAACTAAACTGCCTATTCAGCGTGTCTTCAGAAATGTCACAGGGGGACCCTTCTGAGACAGAGGTGAAAGGGACAGATCTTGGTATTTATTAAAAATAAGAAGAACAGTGCCCTAAACCATGAATGCCTTTTGTGTAACCAGATGTATGAAATACAAATCATTAAAATACAACCAAACCTTGAAGAGTGGTGGTGTTTTGCAGAAAAAAAAAAAAATTGTAACCCCGGGGTTTGCTTTTAATTATCCTGTCTTTTAGGTATTGATACTAAATTATATGCAGTCAAAATGTACCCATGAATTCAGCAATAAGTCTTCATATACACTCAGTTTTTTACCTGTTGGTTTTCCTTTTCTCCCTTCTATTTTCTACTATGCAGTACTCGGTTAAATATATATGTATTTCAAATGAACTCTAGTTCTGCACTATCTAATGAACTATGCATTGGCTTTATTACAAGTATAGTATGATACTGTTTTACAACAAAAGCTCTTCCCTGTAGACAGTATTCTTGTGTCAGACTAAGTGTGTAAATGTTGCAGATAGATGCACATGGTTCATATTCAGTCAATTATAATTTAAGCATAGTTATTTCACTGATAATGGCTTTATTTTTTATCCTGAAATGTAGCAATTAAGTGCAAGTTTCTTTTACTCTTTCAGCCTTTTCAGAGAACATGTGCTGGGAAATGTTTGTATTTTGATTAGTAACCTGCAACCAGTCTACTTGGTTAGAACTATTTATTAATTGAAGCTTTGTAGAAGGTAAAGTTGTCATTAAATATTTTGTTCAAAGGCAGTTGAAAGCCAAGTGAATGATTAATTCATTATATAAAATAATGTTTTGATTTTATGGGTTTCTTCTATTTAAGTTCTGACACTGATAGTGCTAAGCCATCTCAAATGGCTGTCTGTTTTAACCGTAGTTTACATTAACAGTTTAAATATAGCAGTCTAATGCAATATGATTTAGTTTTAGTGTACTTTAACACTGTACAAGCTTCAAACAGTAGTATCTACACTCACTGAAACCTGTCATTCTAAAGAAAAAAGTAAGTTTCTCTGAATCAAAAGGAAGAAGTAGCATATAATACCAATAGATTTAACCGTTTTTCAGCTCAGACTAACTCTGTAGCGTTCTTACCACTCATATAAAGAGCAAATGTTGAGGATCAATAATATTATGAAGAAAACAAATTGTGTGGACTGTAGGAGACCAGGAAATATTGTTGTCCTTTTTTTTCAAGACAAATTCATCTCAAGAGGGGGCTGTGGGAAGGGAGAGTAAAATGTGGGTTTATTGACTCCTAATTTTCTTGCAGACTGCTTGAGTCTTAGTTTGTGTGTTATTTTAGGCTTAGCTGCAGGTTAACCTTTAATTAAAGTCATATTTAAAATATTAAAGCATTTATTTTAATAGACATTAATGAAACAGTTCAGGTTACTGTTAACTGTTCAATTTCTGTTTACTTGGCTTTCATGATTTTGTTTCCTGCAATGTCATTGTTTTGCCTTATAAAATCACTTTGAGGTATCCCACAACTGTAAAGCTGGCTTTGTCTCAGACAGGCAAAGTGATGTTACTGTTGCTTAAAAAAGGAAGGTTTTTTTCACCTGCTGAAAGGGCAATGTGGTGTTCAGACCAGTCTCAACTAATCTCCTTTCTGAGGAATTTAAACAGTGCTGCTAGCAGTGGTAGAAATCATAAAGATATATGGAAAAGCATGTAAGAAATGTTTTGTTCAGGGCACATAAGACCTGGATTTAACTTAAAAATTAAAAGAAAAAAAATCAAACATTGTGAACATGAAAATGCTTTTAACAGATAAAGTAGGGGTGGGAAGTATATGGTATTTTTTCCTCTTGCAGAACACTTCTGTGTTTTAAACACATCATTTCTCTCGGAGCAATTTCTTTGGTAAAGAGTCATACTGTTGGCCATGGGATTTAATTTTTGTCAAACCCACCTAGAAAGTAATTTTAAGTGGAACATTTTCCTCATCTACTGGTTTGTGATCTTAAGTAACATTAAAAAAAACCTCTTAAATATTTTCCTCTTAAAAACTATTTTGGCTGTTTCCATTTGATGTCTTTTTCTGAGACATAAATGAAACCCGAATGGGGCTGGGTAACTGGCGAGGTCGCCCCGCATGCTTAAGAAGAAGCAGATGCTTTGTTAGAGCTCTTAAACCCCTTACCTTACATCAGTTACCAACTTATGCCAGAGAAGCATCATATTTCTGTCAGCCTTTTGCAGAATAAACATTTTGTAAATAGTCCTTGGAGCTTGCTTTCCCAATCATCAGGAAGTCGTCTTGCACCAAGCTAGAATTTATGCTTTTAAAAAAAAAAAAATAGTTAAAATCTGAATCTTCAAGTAAGGAATGACTATTTACCAAATTCTATATAAAACATACCTTTTAAAAGGAAAAAAAAAATTAGTTTTTCTGCAAAAATAAAAAGGTTAGCTGCTAGAAGTGCCTTCTTAGCTGTGGGTGCATCTTACCTAGTCATAAAACAAATTGGCTCTCAGCTAGTGTGCAGTATGGCCACTAAAACACAGAAGGCACGTGATCAGCCCAAATGCCTGACTATTTCTCAACTTTCTTGCAAAGGGTTGGTCGCAATCCTGATTCAGGAGTAAGGAGAAAGGGCTGCCTTCCTTAGAGTAGAGACTCTAAGTGAATCTCTTCACTCTAAGTGAAATCCTGCAGAGTAAATCCACAGCCTATATTGATCTCAGTGGGGCGTACCTGTGTTATATAACTTGAGCAGTCTAGTTCGAAGTGAGATCAGGCGTATATGTATGAGTTTGCAGGAATATCGAAGCCCTCCCTTCATTCCAAAACAAGAAGCTCAGCCCAGCAATGTTAATTGCAGTGGGTTTCATTTCCTTCAGTTAAGCAACAGGCGACTGTGGCAGCACTTGAGTTAGTCCTGATCAGTGCCCTTCTAATTCAGAGCTTTGCATACATGGTTGAAAACTTGGGGTTTAGCAGGAATTAAATTACTGTCTGTAGAAATTAGGTGGGGAATTAGTATATGCACTCAAATGTAAATCTATTTCTATTCCAGGTTTTGCAAAATAAATGACAAGTACCAATGCTTACGTTCCAGTGACCTGTGCAGTGAGCACTAAACATAATTTATTTAGGTTTTCACACTTCATTGTGTAACCTTAATAGAGAGATAAAAGGCATATAATGGGGACAGTCCTATAAAAGCTTTAAAACTCTGCCCGCCATTCATTCTCACAAATGATGTATTGCTTAAAACTGACCTTGATTACAACTGATATGGAAATGTGTTTATAGTACTGGAATAAATTGCATAACAGTTGGGAAAGACGATGTTGTTTGAGTTTTCTTGCAAATTTTGAAGAGGATTTCACTATCCTAGTCGCTAAGTTTGTATTTTCATATAAGTTCAGTTAGTTTTTGTCAGAGAGTTTTGTCAGCAAAATCTTGGAAGGTAATATCCATTCAGGGACTCTGGCTGGGGTTGTTTAAATATTTTTTTTTTTTCTTTTCCTGTAGCACTCTGTAGTTTCTTCTAAGATCTTAGATGCCAGTGCATTAAAGGAATAAAAGAATGTATTTGATGTATTTGGAAGGTAAGAAAGAGACTATTTTGTATCCTACTCTGTACTTTTCTTTTAAATCATTTGAAATGTAAACTGATGTTGATATTACAAAGTTTAATTTATTGTTTAAAAGTGTAGACACCTCTTGAATGTATAATTTTTCTTTTTTATTTTTATAGGAATAAAGTGTTGGTTAGTGTTTTCAGTATAGCATTCTTGGGGTTTGGAACTGTTTTGAACAAAAATATAGCCTCCATTTTATGCATATTGGTTATATGGCTAATGGTGAAATAAAAAATTTTTGGCTATATGGTTTTACTGTGGCTTATTCAAAAAGAAAGTAAGAATTACATTTTTGACCTTTTTGATAGGAAAGAAATCATCTAAGAAATCACACATGGATGCAGCTTGAATTTTATCTAAGTAATCAAGCTTGTATGGGAAGTGTCTGGTCTGTATAGATACAGCGTGTAATCTTTTTCATAAATACCACCGTAGAAAAAGTAAACCAAGCAAGTCACAGATTCTTAGGAATACTTCACTTGCAACAAGTTTTATGAAAGAGGATTATCTTGGTCAATTAGGTGAATACACCTTTGCAGTCATGTCATGCAAGGCCACATAACCAATTGTTTGAGTGCAGATTTTCTTCTTTGCTCCTGTGTATGAAATCTGCAGCCTGTCCTTCCTTTTGGGATTTCACATGTTCTCAGGATACTCACCAGGCATGTCTGAGTAATCTTCTACACCGTCTGTTGCCCCATGGTGGTTGTCACGTTTTCACAACAAATCAGAGCCCAGTGACGCTGTTCTTGAATTATTTCTGTTTACATGCATATTAAAATGCAAGTTTATAAGTTTCAAAATAGAGAACACATTGAATGCAACACTAACAGATGGATAGAGCATTGACCTGAAAATATGTTTGGGATTTTGTTAAGAACTGGGATGGTTGTTAGCCAGCACTTTTTGCTGTTTACAAGGCATGGCTCTGCCTAGTGATTAGTCTTTTTAAGCTTGAAGCCAATCACCCTTCATGATGAAGTTATGAATTCAATGAAATCTCGGTGAAAGGAAGCACAAGGCCAAAACCAACTGTGGACAGCTCAGACATGGGATATGCATGCAGGTTGGAGTCTCTTATAGGTGCATAGAGAACTATCAAGATGAAGCTTTTGCTGGAAATCCAATTGAAGCAGTTTATGGAAAGATGTACTGGTATCTTCCCAGCTTGATAGCAGGATGAGGTGGAGAAGAGCCTTTTGGAGGAGATAAGGCAGAACTCCAAGCTTGTAGCTGTATCGTCAAGACTTGTGTAGCGGATAGCTAGAGGAGAGAAGATGGCTTTAGCTTGCTGAGATTTTTGGACTTAATGCAAAGCTTCAAGGGGTTCCATTCCTCTGTACAAGGCAATCCTTTAAAATCATTGTGGTACTGGCTACCCCACAGAGGAGTGAGGTGCTCCACCAGGGAGCCAGCAGTATGGAAGAAGTGCCTTTACATAGCTCAAAAGACTCCAAACGAGCAGTCACAGGCAAGAGAGCCTCACTTTTAACAGTCTTGCTTGAATTTGTAACCATTGGGAATATAAATGTCAAAGGGCATTCACCAGTATATGTATAATTTTCATGTATAGCTTTTTCATGCCATAGTTCAGTGATATAAACATTTTCAAGCAATGATTCAGTTTAGCTCACCTTCCTTGTAGTACTCAAAGTAAAATATTTTAACTAATATAATAAAAATTATCAATATCTGATTTCATCCTGATTTGGGATTAAGTTCTTTTTTTTGTCAATCCTAGTATAATGTAATTAAACTGGGTTTCGTGTACTAAAAATTAAATATGCAAAGGTAGCATGTGCAAAAGCCAATCTGCTAAGAAAACTGGTTTCTTCATTTTGAGTGGCAAAATTCAAAGTTCACAATTTGTTGAAATGAACCCTGTGAGAATAACTGAAAGGCATTTGGGGAGACTGGGGTCACTACTGCTGATCTCTGGGTTCAGAGCCTGTTCACATTCCTAGGTCCACCTTCAGGGATAAGGGGTACCAGTATTCTGCTGGAGCATGTTAAAAGACCAGACTGCTCTGTACACTCATGTGTGGCCTTTTGTGGCCTGACACCATTACTGAGGAACTCAAATACCTGCCACACTCTATTTTTAAGCAAAGGTGTTCTGATTTACTTCTCCTGTTTCATTGAGTTTAGCACCCACCCACAAAAGATGCAACATTATTTATAACAGGAACCTTTAAGTTCATCCATGCATCAGCTACAGTTCTAAAAATTAGATAATTGGCACTGATAGGAAGAGGTTTCCTCAGCACTAGCTGTCTCTCAAGCCCAAGGGTTAATTGCTCAGGGACAGTCAGGTTGCACTGGCACAAATGATGGTGTGAGCTGGGGTGTCAGATGGTAATAGCAAGATGGAAAGGTGTGTGAAAAACCTCGCTGTATACTTTGATATAGCCCAGAGTGCTGTGGGAATAGGAATACTGATTGCTACTGGGTTTGTTCCTGCTGAAGTGTAATTTTGGCCTTCAGAGCTTTCTGTGTCAGTACAAATGTCCTGTTCTTTTAGAACTGATAAATTCTCATTTAAATACTGAATGTTATTCCTTGCTAAGCAATTTGTCCTTTTTGAGCATGAGAGTCCTCTGCTCTGATCTAGATAACTCTGCACGTGCATGTTCATACAAATGTCATGGAAATGTACCATAGCTCTTTAGCTTTGCATTCAATTATACAGATTCCAAGTTAGCATAAGCTCGCTGGCTTCAAATGGGGCCAACTTGCTTATGATAATACCTATGTATAAGGATGCAGTGACTCCAGCTTTCTGGTTTTGTGCCAAAAACTGAAATACCATTTGCCCATGAAGTTACTTGTTGTTGTCTCCCGACTGGTTGTGAGTGGTTTTTTTGGTTTGGTTTTGTTGTTGTTTTTTTTTTTTTTTCTGGGAGAGTTAGGGCTGTGTTATTTTCATCTGTGCTGCTGGGCTGATTTTTTGTTTGTTTTGTGGTGGTTTTTGTGTTTTGTTTTGGGGGTTTTTGTTTTGTTTTGGACTTGGTTTTTTTTAGTTTTAGAAACACTATTATAGGAAAATCTCCTCACATTGTATTGCTGGGGACGCTTGCATTTTGAACAGAGCATGTTGTTTTGTCCTCTGTGAGAACAGCTTGCAGTACCGTGATATTGCACCTCTGCTACCTCAGTAACTCTGCCTGCTCTATCAAATGAGATGTCAGCGCATGGGCAAATGTCTCAAGCTCTCTCAGGCACCCAGCTGGGAAAATGCCACCTCTGTAGGAACTCTTTCTTCTACAGTGAATAATTCCCCTACTTTGGTAAGTAAAGCAGGATCCGAGGAGAAATAGAACTTCCAGCTGAAGGAAAGTTAGGACTGAACACAG
Source organism: Edolisoma coerulescens (assembly GCA_013397115.1). Taxonomy (NCBI): domain Eukaryota; kingdom Metazoa; phylum Chordata; class Aves; order Passeriformes; family Campephagidae; genus Edolisoma; species Edolisoma coerulescens. The sequence continues at coordinate 6,909,342 of VWZW01006289.1, forward strand.
CCTAGATGCTATGGAGGAAGCCTACAGAGCCCAAGTGTTATTAGACTTTCTGCAGAAGCCTGGAGGATAACCATTTACAAGGAGCTTCCTACGCTTCTTCCTCCTCCCCATTCCCCTTGGATTTTTACTAAGGAAAACAGACTCTCCACCTTCAGTCCCTGTGGCAGGAAGTGCCACAGGCAGTCTGAGCTCCCGTTGGAGTGGGAAGGTTTCTTCACTCCTACAAAATCATCTGTTCTCTCATGGTCTGATGCAGGTCATGCTGGTTTTTTCCTGTTTGGCCTCTGTTATTCAACTTCACCCTCTACAGCAGCAACTGCTCAGAACTGGCCTGGCTTAAAATTCCTCAGTTGTGTAATTAAGAAACTCCAACGTGGCGAGTACTCTTACAGGAGTCCTAAAGATTTGTTTAAATGGCATTACTTTCAAAAATTATCTGTTTATCAAGATAGGATAGGAAGGGGATGTATAGAGAGAGATAGATGTGTATGTGAACACATATATAGAAAGAGAAAAGAGAACATTTAAGTGAATAATAAAAGTAGCTCCAAAAATGGGCAGAGAACACATACATTCAATTTGACATCTCAACTATAAACAGTATTAAAAAGGATCAGTCTGAAATGAAGCTGGCAATACAGGTAATATAAATCATGTATAAATAAGGAGTGGGGTTTTCCTAGCATGCTACAGTAGTTTTTGTACTAAAGTAAAAACTTGATTCGGACTATTGAAAAAAATTTGTATATAACCTGGTTTTATTATTTATATGCATAGGATTTTGCTTTTGTAGATTCCTGTAATACATGCATAATTTACTACTTCAAGTAACACTGAATCTTGCTTGCTTTATTGCCTTCTGTGTAAACTGTTTACTCTTTTGTCATTACAAGGTAATGTAGATTGAGGATTATTTTAAGGGTAATGACTTAGGAAAGTGATTTCCTGGTATTTTAGGGAGTTTAGATAGCAGAGAATAAGGAAAATAAAATGCTCTGTGGAGCAATCATTACATTCAGTGTATATTCAAGCACTGGTTTATATATCATGCCTTTTGCCCTAATCAAGGCAATTATTATTCAAGTTTATAATCTGATACATTTGGGGTGCTTGATGCTGAGCAAATAACTATCAAATGCAATCCTATTTCCAGGGAGCTTTTGGGTTAGTTCGGATGAGAGACAAAACAGTTTATACGTGCACAGTCAACTAAGTGATGGTATATAAGGAAACAGGAGTGTGACATCCCCTTCCAGAAAGGTTAAATATGGGAAAAATTAACTGCCTTTCCTTAATAGCTTCTCAATAACAGAAATGAAGCAGATATAATTTCAGCAGATATTTGAAGAGCAGAAGTTGAGCTGCGTGAACTCATGAAGTTACCAAAGCATCCAAGTGCAAAGGGAATGATAATGCATGGAACCTGGATTATCCAAATATAGCAAGCAAGAAAGCAGAAAGTCATAGAAACTGGAAGTACAGCGCTGGCAACATGCCTTGAGAGGAAGCCCACAGCTCAGAGCCCTTTCTGCAAAGAGAATTGAAACACTGGGCAAAACCTTGTTCTCCCTGTGTTTCTGTTGCTTCATAGAAATTGTTCCTCGATGGGATTGTGTTAATTGTTTAAAATTCTTACAGAAAAAGGTCTTGGTAGATTTCATGCATTCCCTGTTGGGGGCGGTGGGAGGAAGGAACAAGAGCTGAAGTTCAGCAGAAGAGAATACATTTTTGTGCAGCTCCCCACAGACGAGGTACTGTAAGTGTCTTGTTGCCAAGCAAAGTTTGTTTTACAGTCATGTGAGATGCAGTTATTTGGATCTTTCTCCCAAGGTTGGTGCCGAATCTCATGGCCACAGAGCAAAACTGTTGGATGAGGGAAGAGAATTTGAGGGCCAAGTCGTGATCCTCTGCACATGCCAGGGCTGATGCCAGAATTCCTGGGCTGACTGGTAGAATGATTTACCTGTATTCTATGGGATGCCCCACCTGTGACAAAATACTCTGTGGAGTACTGTACTGGAGGATTTTCACACTAAAAATGATTGGATTGCTAGCTGTGGCTGGTGGCAAGGGAGCGATAGGTTCGGATGGCTGCATCAGGACTAGGAAGTTTACAAGATGGGGAAACATTTGGCTCCCCCAGGATGAATTTTTCTCACCCTTCTTGAGTGTGGCCAACTTGCTATCCTCTCAAAAAGAAGGATTCATTGCAGAGCTGCACTCTGCTCCCCCTCTAGCAGTGATCGTCCCTTCCTTATCCTAGTTTGCTCTCCTCCACCACTCACAACACATGTGCCTCCCCTGCACATGCAGCATGCACTGCTAAATTCTGGTCATGCTGAGTGGGTAGAAGTGGGTGAGTTGCTGTTGTGCTGGAACAGATGGTGTCTGCAATGCAGCCACTAGTTATGCTCATGTGTTGTAGGAGGTTGCTAAAGGAAAAGGGGAAAATTTAGAGATTTTGTTGAAAAGGTTGGTTACTTTTCTCTTATTTATTGGGATTGGAACAATTGGAGAGTTGAGGTTAGTTTGTTGGGTTTTTCCAGTGGCCAGTGAAAAAGTGCTTGTCAGTTGTTTGGTTTAAGGTAACCCGATGAGGAGAGGAATCTAACCAATGATTTTTTGTGTCTTGATAGCTTTCAAGTACGCAGATTTCTGAACCATAGTCCACAGCTTCCAGGTGTTCCCATCTTCTTTGTTATGTCCCCACCACTTATTGCAAGCAAGACCCCTACTCAGGTCAACTGCCACTCGTACCATGCCTGCCCAGCCTGGTACCACGGCCTGGAAGCTGGCCACTTTCCCTCACAGCAAAAAGTTGTAGCCACCCACTAGGTTTCTCCTGTGGATCCCTGAAATCTCTCAGTCTCCTGCCTCTCACCAGAACTTCCCTAGGCCTACATGTCCATCCTTAGGCAGCTGCAGCACTGAGAATCTCTTTACTACCCCCTGCCTCGCGGGCTGACGTACTGTGCCCCTGTCCTTGGAGACCCCCCTATCCATGTGGGGTGATAATTCAGGTGTGTTGTATGGTTCACAGCTTAATTTTCCTTGCTGAGTGGTGTAAGATATTTATCGGCTGGTTTCACATATTAGATCTCTGCCTGCACCTCCCCACACTCGGCTGCGTGTGGATGGAGGCTGACAACTCTGCCTTTATGAAACCTTTCCTTGCTCAACCCCATGACTAATGCACATAATTATTTTTAAAACAGCTCTGGATGCCACTGCAGTACTCTTTCATGTGCACACAGAAATGTGTATTTACATTCATCTGGCTTTTGTGAACCACAGGTTTCCTTGCAAACCTTATTCTTACTGTGCTGTTTAAAGAAATACTTTGTAGCACCTCTGTCATGGTGGAGAGCCAGCTCGAGTGATCTGGATGGCCAGACGTACAAAGCAGTGAGTGTAAAATACACAAATAAAGAGAAACATTTAAAGAGATCTCATTTCATGGCACATTATTAAGTTCCTGTGTTACCAAAGTCCCCCGAGGTTGCTCTGTTTCACTCAGTGACCAATTATTTCTCCTTTCCAAACCTAACTGGATGTGGAAAAACAAAACCAGCTCAAACCCAAAATAATGGGGACAGGATCACAAAAAATCCCCAAACCAAGCCCACAAGCCTCTCTGAGATTTTATATTCTGGTATGGCAATGTGTTAAAAACTGGATTGGTTTGATGTGGGTTTTATTAATGAGTTGGTGAAGTTGGTTGCTTGTAACATGTTTGCTTACTGCATGTTCACATATAATTAGATAATTTGTTCCAGTGCTTTTCTAAGAATTTCAATTGAAGCCACTTGCTCTGCTATCCTTGGACATTTAAGTAATTTTTTTAAGGACCATTTTGCTCTTCTGTTTTCCCATTATCCAGGGCCATTCTTTCTCCAAGTGCTCAACAAAAATTTCTGGTTATTCTGACATGTTCTCTCATTGGCTGATGAGCACTCTGGGCGCATTTCCTCAGGTCTAACCAGTTAAACAAGCTTTTAGTCATTTTCTACCTTTCCAGAGTATTCTATGGCTTGTTCTCTTCTGGTGTCATCTTGGCCCTTTTACCCTTTCCCTGGCTGTTATTCTTCTGCCCATTCACATCCTACCTGTGTCCTTTTCAGTGCAAAGCAGCAAGAATTGCTCCCCTCCTCAAGGCTAGTTGCTCCCTTCCCACTGAGAAGTGATCTCTTTTGTCTTGCTAATGTATTAATTTACATACTTTCCTGGTAATATTGCCGTTCTCTGGGCCTGTTCTGTGTCTTTGGCCTTTGATTTTACCCTTATAAATTCATACTCTTCCGTCACGCTTCTCCTGAATAACTTACCCTATGTCCTATTTTTCTATTCTTCTCAAGTTTCAGGCTGTTTCATAGCTCCTAGCAGAGCCAAGTTGCTCTCCTGCTATGCTTCCTCCGCACTGGCAGAGCATGTGTGTGTGCTTTTAATACTGTTTCTTCAGAGAGCTACCCATCCTCCGAACCTCTCTCTTCCCTTTAACTCTGCAGAAAATCATTCCCATCATATCCCAAGCAGCTCTTGAATCTCTTGCCTGTTTCACAGCTTTGTGCTGGGAAAGGAAAAGGCTACCAAAGACTTCAGCTAATGGCTTAATTTTTTTTTTTTTTAAGAAAATAAATTAAAACTCTATACCTAATGCTGCTTGTTAGATGACCTGTAGCAAACCTTTCACATGTCCCAGGTTGCTTCTTTCATTTTCCTTACTAAGTAGTGACTTCTAAGTTTATCCTGTGTCCTGTCAGAATAAAAACATTATCTATATTAAAAAAAAATATTCATTGACATACCAAACTAATTATTTTATTCTTGCTTGCCCTTTCTAAGCAGTTATAGACTTATTCCATAATAGTCCAGCCACAGGTGTCACCTATCAAGATTTTGGTATTCCATTTGCTTTGAAATCAATTGCTTCAACTCCTTTACAACTGGTCTGTTTGTTTTTTAAAGGGAAGTTTTCCTCAGAGTGTTTTTATTTTTAAAATAAATTTTAAAAAATAAAAGCATTAAGTTTTGCTAAAAACTAATCCCAGGCAATTGTTGGCTTTCTTTGCACTCTCAGGGCACACATGGTATGGAGCACAGAGGGAGCCTGATACTAAGGGATGAGAGAAGCCTCTTGGTGTGGCAGTGAGGCAGGGAAAGCATCGTTGTGTCAGGGCAAGAGGACAGTTTTGGGAAAGCGGGGACAGGACATCCTCCCTGAATAACCCTAACCTCTGTTCATATTGAACAAAAAAAGCCCAAACCCCCAAACAAACTAACAAAAACCAGCCCACACCAAGAGCTCTGACTTGGTTCATTCACCCAGGCCTTTGAAGAAACACTCAGTAAATGGCATGAGATGTCCTGCTCACTACCTGAGGCTTCAAGCTGTCCTGAGCCCTAACACTGCCACAGCTTCAGCTCAGTGCAGACCCCTGGGGGGGCTCCCTTGCTCCTCAGACCACATCTGCTGCTGCTTCCTGAAGACAGAGGAGGAAGCCCAGCAGTGACTGATGCAAGCACTGGCAATGCAGCCAGCAGAGAAGCCTGAGGGAGCTGCTGTGTCTGGTCTGGATCATACCACAGCATTTAGCTTGTAGCTGTGCCTGCTCTGAAGGCTGCCCATCAGAGCTGAGAAGCAAAGCAATTGGTTCTGCATTCTTGTTATTTAACCTCCTCTGTTTAGCTGCAGCTAAGCATAAAACCCCAAAAGGTTTCAGAAGAAGGTTATTGTGAATTAATGGGGCTGTTTTCTTTTGCTTTGCAGCTCACAGCATTGATTAGCTCAAGTAAAATATGTCATCGTGACATTTTATCCTCTTCCTTGAAAATGGATCAAGGCAATTAGCAGGCTGGCGAAGCAGGTTACCTCAGCTGCAGCCTGCCTCATCAGGGGGTCCTACGAAATCTCTTGGCACTTTGGAACTGCTTAGATTTTATACGTGGTGTGTTGTTGGGGTATTTTTTTCACATCAGTTTACTACTCCTAATGAATCCAAGAACAGCAGAGATGGATTTCTGCTGCCACCATGCCTCCCTTTCAAGGGGGCAGTGTGGTAATGCATGCAGTGATTGTTTAATGCCCCAATACATCTTTTCCCTCAACTGGTGATGAAGCCATGAGCTGAGCAGCAGCTCTGTGCACTAAAACCCACTTGCTGTCCAACCCAGCTGGCCCGCCTGCCATCGATTCCTGATGGATAAAACAGGAAGACTACTTTGCTTGCTGCTTTCGAAGTGCAAGCTCGTGTTCTGAAAACTGACCCAGATGACTTCCATCGACATTTCTGTTGCATAAATTGGGCTTTAACAGTTATTGTGGAAAGTGCTAGCTATTCACAGGAGCAAAGAACTTCTCACCATGAGAAAGAATACTTCCAACAAAAATAATGATTTTTAGACAATCCAGATATTGTAACGCTTCCTGAATTATATTTTAGCTTTTACTAGGCAGGCTCTCTTTCCTGACATTGCCCACAGGCAGCAGCAGTCTTCCTCCTACCTTATACCCAGTGAGGAATGCTTTGTGTGAGCCTGAGGGGGAGCCCCAGTGTGCAAAAGAGACTAGTCTAAAAAATGACAAGGTACAGCTCTTATCAGGCCCTCAGTGGCACTTACAGCTAAAACCACTCCAGTATTATTTTTTTTCAACCCCACTTTCATCTCATTTTCCATGAAAACTATTAACAATGTGACTTTTTTCATCAAATGTTTTCCCTCAGGCTAGAAATTCATTTGCTGCCCTCTTGAAATTCTTGTTTGTTAGACCTCAGGGGAGGAATGCAATATCTGAGCCTGGGATACTGCAGTAGCACATGTACAATATTCTGACAAGCAATTGGAAAGTGAATCTATTGTATTTGCATCTCACAGCAGCTGACATTAACCTGCAAAGTTAAAATGAATCCAAGCGATATAATAGATTTATGATCAATACTCAAGCAAGTTGTTTACTTAGCAATCAGAAAGGCTAATGATGATTAGTTCTGTCTGGAAATATGCTGGCCTGCAATAAGTAATGCTTTTATTTCCTTGCAGAAATGAATTATATCTTAAAGCAATGAAGGGCTTTAAAAGTAAACAAAATCTTTCCTTCTAGCTGTGTGTATGCTTCTGTAAGCCTTAGAGACAGTCTGTGGTTTTTTGGTTTTTTTAAACAGCAATAAGTGCTTTGAAAGCTAAGCCTGTTGGAACACTTGTGCAAGCAGCCATTGGAAAGAGGAATGCTGCGAACAGAGCTGATCCAGAGCAGCAGTTTCAGCCTGGCATGGCCATTACCTGAATTGACTGCTGAGCAGTGCAGGCCTTTCTCCCTGCGTTTGTTCAAGTGCTGAGCTGTTCCCCAGAGCCTGTGAGTGGGAATGGAGGGCCTCTGTGCTCCCTCTCCTTCCCCCTTTCTTTCCCTGGTTTCTAGATGTACACAGTGCTTTGAGACAGCAGGGGTGCATGTGTATCCTGAGGCAGCACATGGGGGGTTCACAAAATCCCTTAGGGCTCCTCATTTTCCAGTCTCTGTGCACTTTGTCCCTGAAACTGGAATAACACTGAAGGAAACATCTGCAACTGGGAGATGAGCAGCTCCCACAGCAGTGTGGCACCCATTAAATGGATGCTCAGGCAGCCCAGGTTACAATATGTCCTTAGATGAGCATTTTCCCATCCAGTGGAGTGGGATGCCATTTTCCCAGCTACAGCTGGTGCCCAGGTTAATTCAGCAGCTCTTACAAAGGGACTTGCCAGTGGTTAGAGAGGAACACGGAGAGGAGAGGCAAGACACTCTGGGCCAGTGCAGCAAGCAGAGCTGCAGCAAGGCCAGGGACATCCCCTGTGTGAAGGGCAGAAGTGGCTCCAAGCCTGTGAAATGCTGCCAGCAGGTAAAGCCAGCCGTGCTTTGAGCCTGGTGGGCAGTGTTGCGCTCCTGGGAAGCTCCTCAGCAGCACTCAGCGGTGGGATGGGCAGGGGAAGGCAGGGTGTGAGTGGGGCCACTGGCACCTGGTGAATGTCAGAGTCCTGCTGGGAAATGGTCACAGATTGAAAAGGCAGTGAGAGAGGAGAACACAGGTTTGCTGCTCACGAGGATCGTCTCCTAGAGCGGAGGCTGCTTGAAAGGAGGGAAGAGCTGGCACTGCAGACAATGTTGGGGATGTTGCTATGGCCACCCGGAAAGCGGAGAGGGGGGGCTTACAGGAGTGCAGAGTGGTGGTGATACGGCAGCTGCAAAGCAAACCCCTATTAATCATCTTGGAGATCGTTCCTGCTGATCAGCAGCACGGAGCAGCCCAGCCTCCAGCTGAAACCTCTGAGGGAGTTCTCTTGTTGTTTTGCTGCATGTGAGCACGGCACCTGTGCTGGTGGTGCAGAGGTGTAAAGAATGTGTGTGTGTGTGTCTGTGTGTGTGTGTGTGTATGTATGCATGGCCTGTGTCTGTCTGCTGCTGCGTTGTTGAAGGGGAATTTAGTTAATAACAGAAGCTATGCAAAATTTTTTTTGCCTCCTTTCGTCCTCTGTAAGGTGCTGCTAGCCACACTGGTACGGTCTCTGCTACAGCGTACTAGGCTTGCATGTAGCTGGAAAAATGTTTTCCATTCCCATGTATTATTCACTATAAGATCTGAATATTTTATCTAAGGCAGGTTCTTGATATTCACTTACATTCACTTTCTCTTTCTTTCCCTTTCCTCCCCCATAGCCCAGAGAACAAGTAAGGCGAAAATACAAAGTCAGTATCTAACTTGTCTCCTGCAAGCAAGGAGAGGGAGAGATGCTGATGGAAGCTGGCTGTAATTGGAAACAACTGTTGTATGGAGAAGGCAAGGCTGGGAGAGTGCAAAAAGCCCTTGTGCTTGCCTCAGTGCTTAGAAATACGTGGATAATTTATTCCTGGGATGAGAGATGCCGCTGCTGAAAAAAAGGGATGCAGGCAGCAGCAACCTCTTCTCTGGGAGGTTTTCTTGCATTAAGTATCCTTTAATTTCTGTTTCTGCTGCCTGTAACATTTTGGCACGTAACAGGGGATACGCTGAAGTTCAAGAACAGCTGAAAAGTGACACGTCTCTCTACAGCTTACAGCCAGTCCTGCCTGCTGGCTTCAGTGACCACTGTGGCTTCTGTAGTTCTTGAGAGGGAACTCTGTCACCGTCCCGTGTGTGGCTGGACACACCACTTGATCCCATGTAATCATGAGAATTTCTAAGTGCCTCTTGGGCCAAATTGCCTTGCCACTTCTGATTGCAAAACCTTCCTTGGGCCAATGGGTAAGCAAAGGGGATTCTCAGACAGCTCAGACAGCAGGTTTTACAGATGTTTTGTAGCCTCTGCCACTTAATATGATGGCTTAGTTTATTCAAGTACAAGGCTAGAACAAGAAAATAACCCCTGCAAGGTCCTGCAAATGGCCAGCTCCAGTCAGCAAGGTGGTCATGGGCTCATCTCAGAGTTCTGCTTGGCTGGAAGCTGTGTCCTTAGGAAAGGAAGGAATCCTAGAGGTTGCCTAATCTTGCATGTGGTATGAGTCTTCCTAACAGCCTCCCAGCAAGTTCCCAGAGAAATCCCAGCACTGTGGAAGTCAAGTGGCTGCAAAAAAGTGGAGGGGTTTTCTTGGGTCTTAAGCCAGATCTTTCATGTTTTGGTTAGTCAGGATGTTCAGAACAGAAATGTTCTGCTTTGAGAACCTGGACTTTGTTCTCTCGCTGGAGTTGATGCTGTTTTGGTATCCAAAGAGCAATCTCCAGCATTTCTGCAGTATCCAGGACAGATTCCCCTCCAGTGACATTGGCAGATGTCACTGGTGGGTTTGCTGACTTGATTCAAGTGGAGAAAACCCACCCCTTACTTTTTTTGTCCTGTGTAAAGACAGTGAGCATTTCAAAATGCATAATTTTTCTGGCTATAATGTGCCAGCTGGACAAATGTGCTTTCTCTTCCCTCCCCTCCCCTCTGACACCTTGCTGGGGATGAAGTTTTGCTCTGTTTAGTTCAGTGAATAAATTGGTGTGGGCTTCTTTGCTCATTGGTTTTTACCATCTCCATGACTTTTGTTGTGGCAGCCTGTCTTCTGGAGCATGCACAACCTTGAATTACAGCAGTTATCAAGTGTCAAGTGACTGCAAGGTCAGCTCACTGCTGAATAGCTAAACTGGTCTTTGGGGTTTCCTTAACTGGTGGAGTGCCAACCACTCTTCGGCAGCAGAGGTGGCTCCTTGCAGGAAAGAGCTTATCAGTAACTTTTGAAAGCTTGCATCACTCTTTCCCATGCAGCACCTCCTCTGGACCGATTATGTCTCCCAGGCACTAATCATTCCTTCTTTTCTGACCTGTTGTGTCTCCCTTCTCCCAGCAGACTCAAAAGAAGTTCAGCACAATGTGCTGATATTCTGGGCTCTCCTTAAAATTCCCAATGCTGAGTAGCCCAGCAGCTGTACAAGGAATGAAACACAGAGCCTCAGTCCAGCTCCTCAGTGCTGGGAAATGTGATTGTGGGATTTTTTCCAGTTACAAACTCTTTCACTCCCAAGCTGCCTTCGAGCTGCAGCTGTACAAGTGGTTACAAGCTTCACTGTACAAACACTCTTGGTTTTCCTAATTGGAAAGTATTGCGATGAAATCTCAGTGTTGCAATGGCCTTTCACAGAAGCACAAATCACCTTTCAGAGAAAAAGTAACACACGACAGGATTGCAAAGCTGATACATTGTCCTTGTGCAGTCCCAGGTAAATGTAAGGGGTCTTTGCAAATGTGCCAGCTTTTCCACTTGAAAAAAAAGCTTGTCCTTTTCCTCCTGGCACTGAGCCAAACTGTAGCAAACCTCTGGTTTACCTTTCTACTGAAGCACACCAGATTATCAGCTGTTCAAAGCCCATCTTCTTTTATTTACATGCATTTACTAACTTTAGAGCAAAGGTCATCTCAAACCATGTACAAAGAAACCTCTTCTGAAAGAAAGTTCATTCCTTTGAGCCCGGAGTTGTGGTTTTGAATGTTTTCTGTCTAAATACTGGGAATAAACCCCCCAGCAAGCTCCCAGATTAATGTAGTGATTTCTCTAAAAATAAGAATCCTTTATTAAAAAAAAAAAAAAAGAAAAAAATATTAAAAAGCTCCAATCCCTAACAGTACAATATTTTTTTGAAGATTAAAAACTTGCTCATTAGAAATAGACAATCTAACAGGGCCACCTAGTGATATCCCCAGTGACAAGGCACAGCAAGGACCATGGCAGATCCCAGCCTAATCACCAATCTGCTCCCTGCAGGCGAGGAGGAACCAAGACAGACAAGCTGGTGCCTGTGTTCCCAGGCACTCTGGGGTCCCCATCAGAACCTGGCCTCACAGGCCTCTTTACAGCATCTTGGCTGAAATAGAGCACCTGGTCTGGGGGGATTAATGCTCTTTCTAGGGAGAGGGCACCAATCATGGTGTTGTGTAACAGCTTGCACCGGAACCCACCTCCAAAATCTCAAGACGATATGTTTTCTGGAAAGGAATGTTACCACATGGTTCCGAGGCAAAATTGTGACAAAACCCAGGTGCTCTTATACTTTCCTCCCTTTTTTTAAAAGGCTATCTGGCAAACCATACAACAACTTTATTGCATCTTTGTTGCCTGATTTCTCAGGCCAGTGTAGTTAGCATACTTCAGGCTGCAACTTTGCATGAAAAGCTCGGCACTTAGCAATGCTTCAAGGAAGACCCTTTATTTCTCCTATCAATTCCCCAACAGCCAGATGCACCTCACGTCCTGACTCATAAAACTGTAAGTGTGATAGGGTTCATGCCTGGGGAAGCAAGAAAAAGCCTTGAGACAACAGACTCAAAACATTGAGCAGACTCACTGGATTCTTGTGGGACTCCCACATGGGCTGTTTAGCCGGACACTGTGGTTACCTTTTGCAGGAATACAGGTGGGTAAAACCATCTTGGCTGCTCACCCTGTGAGCATTTGTGGCAGGGCAGTTACAAGGCCATTCAATGACTTAGGCAGGGACAGGCCACCAGGTTTTCACCCTTGCAGAAGTTGGCAGGTTGGCCTAAGAGATTTTCAACACGTATTTTCTGCTAGGAGAAAGCTGGGCCAGGTCAGCCGAGGCAATCTGCTTTGGCAGCCCACTGTTTCCTGGGACTGTGGGAATGTGTGCATGTTTTCCAAGGAGCAAATTTGGTTTCAGTGATCATCTGATGAAGCCCACGCTTCATGTGCAAGCTGCCTTCATCAAGCACGACCAAGGGCTTGCAGTGCCTACACTGAGACCTGGCAGGGGCTGTGCCAGGGGTTTCTACTGCTCTGATGGGTCATGGGGGCTTTCTTGGGCAACAGGACTTTCAACTGAAGCCCTCCTGACAGTTTATCTCATCATTATCAAGGACGTTGATGTTAATTCACTCAGCTGTCCTTGTGCTGGCTGTTACATTCCCTTTTTCTATGACTCACAGCTCAAATAATAGCATAGGTCTGTGTGTGTCACATTTGCACATAACTTGTACAGATTTGCAAGTGCAAAGATGTATGTGTCCTGGGCTTTATTTGAACATGCTTTTAATTATGGGGAAATTGAAATTAAACAGTTGTCAGAGTCTCTTGCTCCACGAGAAGGCAGAATCTCAAAAAATGAGCAGTTTCACTCCGTGCTCTCTTTACCTCGTTACACTAATATTTGCAGAGGAATATTATGTTTGATCAGACATTTTTCATTACTTAGAAGAAAACCTCCACTAGTAAATCTTTAGAGGTGTTTTGTTTTTTTTTTAAATCTGAGTTGTAGTCCTAGAAAGACGTGATAACATTCCTTCGGTTTCCCAATGCCATGGAAAATGCACGGTCACCCTCTGTTTTGTAGGACAATGGAGCAGCAGAGATGGATGCTGACTGATTTGCCCAAGTCTGGTTCAACAGCAGTGGCAAGCAAATGACCAGAACCCTGTCTCTGTGGCCTGCTCTAGCAGCTGGAGCAAGACTCTGGATCGTGAATGATATGCATGAGTCCCATCAAGTCCTCCTAAAGAATAACATTTTCCATGATTTCTGGAAAACTATTCATCCGGCCAGCTGTTGTCCACCATGTGCTGTATTGAGTATGATGCATACTTCTCTTTTCTGTCTCTTGCCTGTAGGAGCTGCTGCATCTGGGCTCTGGGATCTCAGAGTTACCCGAGCATGTCCAGGGTGCTCTGCAGAGGAACATTCAGACCTCAGATGCCACACAGCTGAACACAAGCAGCAGTCACAACTTTTCCTATTGAGGGTTTTACTGGGGCACCTAATACCCATCATTCACAACATTCTAAATGCCAATGTAGTAACCCAGATATGTGATCTCAGATCAGCTTCAAGTATTTTGTATCCGAAAAACATAAGCTGATTACTTTTTCCTCAATTAGTTCAGCTTTACTTCTTCTAGGTAAGCAGAATTGCAAGAGCTGGATTTGATATTTAGCTGACTAAGTTCCACATAGCCTGATGGGGCTAATGCCAATGGGGTGCATGGATTGTAATCACCCCTGCAGAAAGGATGGAAATCTGGCATGTCACAACTATGAAAGGAAGGGAATCACCACATTGCTGGGGTCCTGTGCATCTCCCAGATCCATACGGATTTCAAGCAGTGGTTAAGACCGATAAACTCCAAAGCAGACAAGGCCTTTGTCTGTGTTACAAATCAGCCATGAAATGCTTCTCTTTGTGGTTTTATTCACAAATATCACTGCTGTTTTTTCAGTGGTCATAGGAGATATCACTCCTGGACTGCTGTTTTTTATGTGGCAAGACAAAACCAAACCCTTTGTGCTCAGGGATGTTCTGCAGTGCTGCAGCTGCCACAGTCAAACTCTGGCTGCACCAGGAGAGACTGCCCTGCATCATGGGCTGAGGCAGGGGAGAGTGGAGCATGAACCCCTGTGAGACATCTTGGCGTTGTATCATAAATGAGCCGCTGGACTTGGGCTTGGATGCTTGGGTTTTAATCTATTCACTCAACCACACCACTTTCCTTTCTCTTGGAGCAGGCAGCTGCTCAGCGTCTGCCACAGCAGCGCAGCAGCCTTGCAGCGAGATGCCATGCTATGGATGCTGCTGGAAGGGCTGAGGGACGTGTCCTGCTCTGCTGCAGGTGTGCTTGATAACCCCAATTACAGAGCAAGGTCAGTAGCCAGCAATGCCTGAAACCTGGACATTGGGCCCTTGGGCACTTGGCTGGGTGTGAGAGGAAGGCAGGCGGGCAGGAAGGGAGAGCTGTGACTCCTCTTGGCTGAGGTGGAGTTTCCCCAAAGCTTCTGCCCATTCATTCACCTTGTGTCTGTTCTTTCACCAGCAGCCAGAAAGGCCAAGCTTCAACTATGGATACGCACAAAGGCTTTCCTGCAATTACACCTGTTGTCAGAGCAAAGGTTGGGGATTTTGCCTGCCGAAGTCTGAAACTATTTGAGAGACACAGAGGCTATCAAAGCTCTCTTTGCTAATGGAGGGTGGTTTGTTCTTTTATGTTGCCTTCTGAAAGAATCTTGATTTGACACCCAAGGAGTTACAAGAGTGTCATGCTGATGTCTTTCTGTTGCTGTAACTCCTTGAAAATAGGCTAACAAAGTCACACTAATTCTGCTTCTCATAGTCAGATTGTCAGGCTTTCTTGTAAAGCTGTACACACCATTTAATAAAAATCTGACTTCATCAGGACAAGAGGTTTTTCTGTGGCTATGATGCCAGGGAAATTGCAGGCTCTTCTTTGCATTTATAGCACAGTAGGGTTGTGATGTAGGAAAGGATGTGCTATAGGCCACCCAATATGCTAAACGACTCTGGGCAGAACACAAGCAAAACCAGCTTCATTTTATTCAGAGTCCATCTGACCTGCTGCCCTGGGTACAACATCAGCTGGCTTTGTCACCCGGCTATTGCAGACCTGCATCTTCTCTTCCTGCATTTCCTGTGATGCAGCAGAGCTGTATTGCACAGAGGACATTTGGGGGAGCAGCCCCCAGATGAAGAACAGGGCAGAAGCAGGAGGTCAGCAGCACACTCACTGCTGCTGAGACGTTCTGCCCCAGCCCTAGCAGGGCTGAGTGATTACTTTGCCCCAGGTAAACTGGGACATGACTTTTCACAGGGCAATTCTAACCTAGAATACATGGCTGGGTTTGTAAGCAGAGAGATTCAAAGAAAATAAACCCTTTGAAGCAACTTGTCCAACCCATTCTGAATGTGTGTGTGTATGTGAGGGTTGCTGATTTCCCCTGAAGAGCCTTGTCTCTTCAGATTGGTGTATGTGAAAAAGGAAAAAAAACCCTCCAACCCTAAACACAGTTAATTTTATTATGCAAGAGCTAAATATCTGCCACCACTCCAATCTGTGACACATTTTCAGCTTACTGAGACCTCACTGACCCAGTGTATCAGAGTGTAAAATGTATGGTCAGTGACAGTGCACAGCACAGATCAATATTCCTGATATTTCTCCCTGCTGCTTGTGGGTGACCCTGTTGCCTCATATCATCATCCTCGTGCATGTGCAGATGTTCCTGGCAGCGCTAATCAAACCTGGGATTTTCAAGCAGTATGTGAAAAGGGGCAGAGCTGTTTTTCCAGAGGAAGGAAACAATGGAAAACGAGCAATAATTCAGTGGTTTGACCTTGCACTGACTGCAAGCGGTCCTGGCTCCCAATGTTCAGAAGTGAAAAATGAAAAACTTTTCTTTCACAGGTCACAGAGTAATTGCAAAAAAAAGAACTATCCTGCCAGCCTTAAGCAGGTGGGAAGGTGTTCATGCCTTGGCTGCAATTCCCCTGCTATCACATCCAGTGGGCAGCCCCATCTGGAATCCAGTCAGAAAATGAAAGCATTGGGTGTGTTTGTCTGGCAAAGAGACCTGGCTCCAATAGTCAGTGCAAGGGCTCTTCACCTGCAGGAATCACACCCTTTTACTTCCTCCTCTCACCACAAAGTCATGTCCAGGACATACCTCAACCAAAGTTTTGATTTCTCTGGTAAAAATTAACAGGTTTCAATTTGTACTTTTACCCTTTCCCTTTCGGACTTTACCTGAAATGCTTTCACATGCTGCTTTTACAACACAGATATACAAGAGATAAAACAGAAGATAGGCAGAAAAAAATTGTCAGGAATCTGGTCTGAAATCACCTTTGTGGAAGCAAAGAACTAGATCAACAGTATTGCCCACAGCAGTAAAAAATATTAGATGGTTGCATTTGATGGAAAAGTGTTTTCATTCAGCCATTCAACAGAGTGAGTCTAATGTCAATAAAAACAGTAATTCAGAAAATAATTTCCTTCACCGTGTTTGGAAGCTGATGTGCACACATATAAATGTGTGTGTGTTGACTCTGTGTGTATGCCTCACACACCACTACCTAATTTTGTTACTGCCTTTCACCTGCATATCAGCTCTTTCTTCATTTTCTAATTAGTCAGCACCTGTAAGTGTCATGAGCACATTATTTGTCTTTTCCAGTCACTCATGCAGAAGTTTAATGGGACCCATCCTGAAGAGGGCTCCTCTCTGAAAGCCTTTGCCATATCCCTGATGACCGAAGGACTTTACCAGGCAGATGGCTGAACCTTCCTATGGCCATTACCCTTGTGAGTGAGAGATGACAAACTAAATTTCTCTCTAAAAGCACCCTGGGCCCTCTGAACCTCCCTGAGTCTGACAGAGCTTAGCATCAGAAACTTTTGAGGCAGCACTGATGCTTTACATTTCTCTGAAGACAGAGAGAACTGCATTTCCGTGCTTTGCTGGCTGAGGGTGTAAAGTTTGCTGCAACTACTCATATAATTTGATTTATTTTAAAATCTCTCGTTGTGTGCTGACAACCACCACTCCCAAGCAAGGCTATTCTTTTATATGGTCAGCACTTAAAGCCACATGTAATAGGTCCCACAGTAACCTCTTTAAAAAGGTGGTTTAAACCAGCCCAACTTCTTGTGGGACTCACACACTTGTCCTGTAATACCTTCAAATTCTGCCTTAGCTATATTGCTCTAAAGAAAATAAACAGAATTTGAATGATTAGCTAGATACTAGCTCACTTGTCTCATGAGCTAGTTGAAAGCCTTTCCATCTTCGGTAACATTTCGTTTCCTTTTTGATTTTTTGTTTGTTTTTTGCCACTGACAGATTGTCCAGAGATTGTTACTAAATACTTTATTAAAATACAGAGGTGTCTCTTCTGGATTGATGTACTCAATTCAGTACCTAGTACAATCTGAAAACAGTTCAAATTGCATATCTTTAATGTGACAACATTTTGTCTGGTTTTCCACCTTTCTTCAGTTTCCTCTGGAATGCATCCAAAATAGCTCAGCGTCATCAGCAAATCTTGGAAATGGAACTCAATTTCAAACAATGGAGAACTGTTTATGGACCTCACTGTGTTCCTGTCTGCTTTTATTTTAAGCACTCATGTAATATTTAATTGAGACCAATACAGCTTCATTTTTAAGCCAGTGTTTAGGTATTAATGACAAACTATGAAGGCCTCACACAGCTCTGTTATCTTCTGTACCCAGCCAAAAGAGGCAAATATTTCTTGAGTGGACACCATCTCCTGTGCTGCTGAACAGGCTGCTGGCACTGCCTTGGTCCTGGAGCCTGGTCTTCCTGTTGCATAAAACACTTGCAGATTTCAAAACCAGTTTAAGAAATATTTCTGTTGTTTTTTCTAATCCTTAAACAAGTGGCCTGGGACTTTGCCTAGATTGCAAATATCAAAGAGCTGATTGAAAGGCTCTGGACTCTCCTGACCTTGTAAGGAACGCTCTGTAATCCTTTTGTTACGCAGGCATTAGTTTCTCCTGAGCTATGATGATTTATATATACGAGAGAGTAGTGTTTTCTCTGTGAACCAAAAGCTGTGTCGGTTCTTCCAGGAGGCAGAAGTTCCTCTGGGCCTCATCATGTGGATGATGGCTGCGTTTGTCACTTACAGCTTTACAGCAGTGCTGCTCCTCAGGGGCTGCAATGTGTCTCACTGTTGTACATGCACGATTGCAAGGTTCATGAGTGCCTCTTGAAGGGGCTGGATTTCCCAAATACACACGCACCAGGTGTGGGTGGGGCAGCCAGATAAGCTGGTGATTATGCACAGGTAAGTCCCTGTTTGTTCCCAACCAGGTGCAAGACTGTATGAAGTAACAAGGGTGGCAGCCTCCCCTCACAGTCCATTTTCAGAAACAGGCTAGAGCACAACTGCTTTCGCCACTTGTCCCCAAGTAGGTCTGGGCTGTGGCAAGGAAAAGGCAGTGTGTCCTCAGAAAATGGCCAGGAAGGGCCAAGATTTTCATTGCTCTGCAGTCCCCTTCCACAGGCATCATTTGTTGCATGTTGACCATCCCTATCCTAAAGAAGAAATATCCCCCTATCAGCACATTGTGGTAATTGCAAATAAAAAAAAAAAGAAAAAAGGAAAAAAGCAGCCCAGGGCTGAGTGAAAATGCCAAGTAAATTAAGACTTCTCATCACAAGCAAAGCAGTCGTGATGCATGGAATTTAATTCAATTCAATTTAATTCAATTCAATTCAATTCTTTTCTGATTAACAGAAACTTTTAATAACTACTTTGGCTATTGAGGGGAAAAATAAGGGACTGATTGATGAAATAAACCCTGAGGGAAATGTCTTTCTTCCCCGTTCCCCAAACTGATCTTCAGTCCAACACTTCTCCTCCACCTTTCCTGGTCCCCACTTCCCTGCATGTTGCACTCAATCCCTCCCTGTCCCTTTGGGTGAGGTGACAGGTGGCTGTAAGAGACGGTCCGAAAATCCCTCATCTGCCTCACGATCATCGACTAGGACAGAGACTGAAACCCTAAAAACCCCAAAAGAAAAGGAGGACTTTTGCACAAGAGTCCTGGCCTGGCTGAGGTGGGATGTTTGCCAAGTGTTGCCTGCAGGTGTGCNTGCACTGTTGATTGAAACTGAAATCCCCTTTGTGTCTTTTGCACTCTGAGATCGATAAACGAACCATCACGACTCCCGCTCGTATTAGAGGATCGTGACAGTGGCACAAGAGGTTGGACTGGTGCATAGCAGGTCTTTCTCTGCTGATCCATGCCACCCACTGCTCCTCATCCTGTTGTGGGTCCTTCACGGGCTGCAGTCCCTCCACGGTCCTCCTCAGCAAAGACATCCTCCACGCAGGTGTGCGTCCCCAGCCCTGCCCCTTGCTGCTTGTGTCCCCCGTGTAATTTCCCCAAATTTTGGAAGTCACAGCAGTAAAGTGTTGTTGTCCCTGTACTGTTCAAATTTATTCCATTCCTGACACACGAAGCCTTTTCTTCAAAGAAGGTTATGTCTCTTTTCCTTGAGCCACTGCAGGTTGGCCCCACTGGCTCAGGGGTTTTTTCCACATCGTTGGTGGTCTTCAAATTTTCTAGTGTTTCTTTTTCCAGGTGGAAGCGCTAAACTTGTAAGATCTAAGCTCTCACTTTGACAATTCCTGGCTGAATAGCTTGTATTTTGACACACATCAAAACCTCCCTTTTTCAAGTATTCAAGGCACATTTTAGGTGTGTGACTCTTAGATATCCTCTCTCAGGTTTACATGAGAAATTTGTGGAGTGTGTGCTCAACTGAAGGAGCACTTCTCTGGAGTTTACTCTTGAAATGAAAAGGTGTGGATGTTCTCTGGAAAATACAAACTGCTCAGCACGTAGAGCAGTACCCCTGAGTCACTGTGATGCAAAAATAGCTGCTATCTCTTTTCCTCTGTTCCTCTTAAGGGACTCAAGACACAGCAGTTTGTTTATATTGATTAATTAATAACTGTGCAGCTTACTAGAGTTCTCAAGCTGGGAACCAGCTATGAATGCTTAAACAAACATGACAAAGGATTGTAGCAGAGATATCTGCAAGATAGTCATGTAATACGAGGATTTATTTTTTTGGTAATGAATTGGTTGACAGAACCATACTTCCTATCAACATCTAGAAACGGATAAGGAGCAATTTTCTTTGCCATTTAATAATGTAGGGAAGATACTGGCAACGTGTCTATCTATTCAGGTCAAAATTCCCCGACTTTGTTGTTTGTGTTTGGATACAGGTATAAAAATGCTATTCTTAGGTGGGCTGAGAAGTCTTTGCAGATCGAAGACACTCCAGTCTACGACCTCCTCTCCACTGATACAGAAAAAGACTTTTGTCGTTCTTCAGATATTGTGTCTTTGAGAAGAGACTTTTCAGCTTTATCTCCGTGTTCCTAGATCCCTTTCAGTGCAGGTAGGTTGGCCCTGTACAAATTATTGTTACAAAGCAGTTTGGTATAAAGCAAATAGCCTTCCTGTCTGAAGCAAAATGTACGTACAGACTCAAAGAATGCATGTTGTCCTGAACTAATGGCCGTCCTCATGATGGTTCTGCTGTGGCATGGAGGAGTGAGGACGTTGACACAGGCTGCCACTTTTACAGATGGGCTCTTCAGAGATTGCTCCCACATGTTGGACAGCACAGCAGGCAAGGTCATCTTTGCTGCAGCTTGGCTGCAGCTGCAGGGTGAAATCCCTTTCCAAACACACATTGCTGCTCACAGTTGGCCTGCTGGAAATGATGTGTGTCCCCTTCTGATGCAGTTAGCTATCCTCAGAGGGCTCAAAACAGACAGAAACTGTGGGAAGTCTGTCCATTCTATGCCTTGAATATGAAGTCCTGGGCACAGGGCACTTGTACTGCAGATGCCTTGAAAACCCCCAGCAGCTGCCTTCTGGATGTTGCAGTTGCTCTGGGGCTCGGGGAACCACTGCCAGCTGCCTGCCAGAGGTTGGTAGGAGGCAGACATTGCTCACCCCTCTGCACCACCATTATTCCACCCATAAAACACCCCTCTCTCCTTGGGCTGTTAACAGGGCTGCTCACGGGCAGCTCACCCACCAGCGCCAGCTATCTCCTCTGCTGGTTTCCATCACGGCGTGGGCACAGCTGCGTCATGGTTTCAGCAAGTGCTCAGCCCCTGAGTCTCTGAGTGTTTCACCTTCAGCTATTGAGAGCTGGGCATTTGCATATCTAATCTGAAGCTTGTTTTCTGAAACTTACCTCTGTTGAAACACGGCCTTTCTGTTAAGTCCTTTGATCTACATTGTGCTGCTTTGGGAATGGCTGGGCCAGTCCTGTGCTGCTCTATGTTACTTCAGTGCAGTGCTGGTTGCTGTACCCTAATTTTTCTGGATGGGCCAGGAAAAAGTGGTGGCAGGTCTTATAAAGTCTAAATATTAAATCTTATTTGGCTGCCCATCATGAAGATTAAATCACAGGGAAAATGTACAGCACTTGGAGCAGGAGCCCAATCAGTGCCATGTGTCTGCGAAGACACACTCACGAATCCTTTTTCAGCTAAATCCCAAGTGTAAAATAAGTAAAAGGAAAAAAAAAAAAACCAAAACCAAACCACAAAACCAAACCTACAAAAGGAAAAAAGCCCACAGATTTTCTCAACTGTATGTTAATATCTGAGCTGTTTACTTACACGTGTAATAGCTTGGGACCTGACTGTGCTGCAGTCATTGAACTTCATCTTAGGGATGAAATGAAAGTAGTTTTCGTGAAAAATTTCTCTGACCCATCTACAGGCAAAGTCACTGCTGGCTTTTTTATCTTGTCTTCACATCCTGCTGAGATAGCAGTGCTGAAGCCAGAAGTTGCTGAAATGAAAGGATTTGCTGTCTGTTGTGTCATAGTAAAGGGCTGTGGAAAGGAAACATTTGAGGATGGTGACTCCAAGAACTCATCCCAGCATTAGTTTCTGTTGCAGGAGTGCCAGACATCTCTTAAAATCAGCTCTCATAGCCCTTGGAGGTGACATTCATGGCAGACAGATCCAACTCCAACTTCTATGCGCTTTACCAGCAGTAAAAAGGCTTATTTCCTGAAAACTTTTATTTACCTGTTTGGAATATGTTTGCAGGGAGAAAACAACCAGCAAACTTTTAATATACAACAAATTGAGCTGGATGTAGCTGTTTGCTGCTGGTTCTGTTCTTTCAACTGCACCAGCCTTGGGAATAAACCAAACCTGTTTCAAAAAGCAACTCACTCCCAGCCCTTAGATGTAGAAAAGTGTTTTAAATTCAAAGTGTACCCTGAGAATTACTGGAGAGCTTGTAGCAAAAAGTAGCGCAGACCTGTGCAAAACATCCCATTCCTTATACCCGAGGAAAGCAAGTGATGCAACCTTACTTAGCATTACAATTGACTAACACTGACAGCTGAAGCTAAAATAAAATGATCACCTACCAGCGGAATATCTGAGATCTTTGAACATGATGAGTACTGACTTCCCAGGAGTCACCTCTATCTGTTGAGCATTTTAAAGAATGGAGCTTCTTCCTAAAGAAGTGGGAGGACATTTCTGTTCTTCCTCCCCAGCAGCTGTGTAGTGTCATCAATTGCACATGAGAGGCCAGTTTTGCAACTAGTGCAAATGATGATTATTAACTCTATATTGGTGAAAATAATAAGATCATTCTGATTTATACCAGCAGGATTTGCTTTCATCCATTTCTGTCATGAGTCTGTTCACACATGTAGGGACTTTAACTTTTAAGGATTTTCATGGCACAAGCATGGCAGTGAGCTGTACTCTCATGAGTACCCCACTGCTGTATTCCAGCCCTTGCCACACAAACTGCTTTGGGCCGTGGAAATACCACAGCAGAACTAGCAGGTTCTTGGCCCAGGCACCAGAAATTTACCAGGTTATTATCCCATGCCTAGAACAGTAGCCAGCTGAAGTGCTCTCCGCTGTGGGAGGAGACTGAGCCAAAACAGCTGTGCAGTCAAGGATATGAAACTGGGGAGAAATTGGTACAGATTGGTCAAACTCCCCTCCCAAACCTGACTCCACTGAGGATGAGAAAGGTGGATTTCCTAAAATATGAAAGGAATGACTCATTCTGCCATCATTAGTGGCTGAAGGCAAACACTCAATGTGACTGAATTAACAAAACTACTACCTTTACAATGCCGTGGCTGGAGGCTCTCTGGGGAAGACACTGACTCACAGGACTACTCTTGCTCATCCTTTTCAGCCCGAGCAGGAGAAGGATGTGTGCAGAGGTATGACACATTTGAATCTCGAGCAAGTGGGGGAGGTACCCTTCTTTTGCATTCTAATTTCAATGTCAGGAACAAATTGATATGCTGGTCAATTCCAGGATTCTGAATATGAATGTTTGCATTAGTAAATTAGGCAGCCTTATTTTGCATGAATTTTCAAGTTCTCTTTTTATTTTCCCTTTTGTTTTAAAAATAAAATGTCAAAAGTAGAGCTGATCAAGGAACTTGAGTGGGAAGGGGGATGAAATTGATATCTAAACCAAAAATTTGGAGGGAAAAATAATTCTCTTGCATCTTCTTTTTGTTTGGTTAGGGTTTTTTACTTTAAAATGAAGGGGGGAAAAAAGCTCACCAGTTTGAGCCCAAAGAAGGCCTTTGTATGAAACCTGCTCTGTGATGTTTGCGGGTTATTGCATCATTTTTTGGATGCATTTTCACAATTTATGTTTAAAAATGTTATTCCCAGGTGAAAATATGAAAGGACTATTATATTCTTATTGATAAAGTCAAAACAAACTGGTCCCCTAACATCCTTGGTTTTGGGAAAAAGTGTTAATTTGATTTGCTCTGTATTTCTGGGTTCTTTTAGTAGAGATTCGTGTTTCTGGTCAATTTTGTTATAAGTCTACATCAATAATAAAGTGTGTAGTAATAAAGAAGAGAAAAATAAGGATCTCTTTTCATAACTCTCAGAAGAATTTTCTAAAAACTTTTGCTTTCTAGTTAATTGAAATTTTCTTCCGTTGACTAAGCACTTTCAAGGGCAAAACCAAAGGGCATCTTCTGGGCTCAGTTCCCATGAAGAAATGTGCATGGTAGTCACTGCCCACTGCCTGCAAATATATTTTCTGAAGGTCTCTCCTGGCTTTTTTCAAATTTGTTTTTTGGTATTTTGTTTTGTTTAATCAACTGCTTTCTCATTGGTTTCATTTATGCAGTTTAACATGCACACAAACAGCTGTATGTAAACTATTACATGAAATTACCACATAGCCAAATTCCTGTTAATACCAAAGTAAGTGCAGCCTTTCTTCTTCTCCTAAGCCCCCAAAAAATCCCAACACCAAGGCAAAATAAAACAAAAATCCAAACCAAAGCCCACCAAAAAAACCCCTCAAAAAACCCAAACCCAAATGAAGTCTTACCAGCATTTAGAAAAATAAAAGTTAGGCTAATAATGCACAATAGAAAATTGAAGCTCTTGTTCTCTTCCACTTGAGGGACCAGACCTTGTCTTTTTCATGGTGGTATCTTACAGAAAGAAAGGTAATTCCTCAGGCAACCAGATCAGATAAAGGACCTTTGTTAAAAAACTGCTTATCATTATTGCTCGGAAATGTGCTGATATTGCAGTAACACGTCCTGTGATAAATTTACACGCAGTTGTGCCGTTGCTTCTCATTGTGTATCTACACAGACTCTTGAGATGCAAAAATAGATAAATCCTGGCTAAAGAAATCAAATTTTTTGCTGTCTTGTAATAAATGTCTTAGAAAAAGATGAGGCATGCAATAGTGTCTCTGTGCAGGGAAAATAGTTGTCTGCAGTGGTATTTTAATTACTGACACACATGGATTTGTTAGAAGAACTTTTTTTTTGCCTTAGGGCGTGTGTGGAAAGCCCAATAACAGAAGTACTTGCATGCTTTCCCGACTGATCTTCCATGAGGTGGAATAAAGACTAAATCTAGGTACATACACTCCGGACACACATCACAGAAATTTGAAGGATTATAAAGACAAGGAAAAGATCAGAGCAGGATAGTTCAATCCAGGGTGTGTTTCATAGGGCTGTGCCAGAATCCAGTGTAGAACCCTTACAGAGTACAGCCTTACTCACCTGTTTCACGCCTGCTTTGAAACAAGGGTCTCAGTCCAGGACTCTGCTGTCCCATACCCTTCTTAGTAATTTGCTGCCATTTGGTTATTGAAAACAAAATGTATATTTTTTAAATGTTTTTGGACATCCATATTCTCTGAACTAAAATGTAGTAACTTGAAAATTTTGCAGTTAGATTTTTATCACTCCTTTGTGCTTGATTCTGGAAAATGCTCCCTGGTTCAGTCAGGTCTACTATAAATCAGATGCCATTTTTAAACTAACATAAAATGTTCTTATTAAGAGGAAAAGACTTAGGTGAAAATACAATGGATGTAACATCCCCCTCTGTTCCCCTCACATTTTCCATTGATGCCTCCCAGTGATGAGAAATGCACTATTATGTACATTGCTTGCTGGGATTCTGTTTCTGGGAGACATTTTTTGGTATAAGTGCTCCTTTGGTAATCCATATTTAGCTGCATTTTTACCATGAACCTGATATCAAGAAAATGCAAGTCCCCAGCTAATGAAAGTCTCCTTCGACCTCTGCTTTCAAGAGAAACTGAAAGAAGCACAAAACAAATAATGCACTTTCTTTGCTGTTTAATGTAGAAATTGTGTCACACGCCACAAGGTTTTTCTTTGAACCTTCCCCTAAAACTGAACATAACTTCACAGCTGGACGTCGCAAGTTTTACTTCTGTGTACATCTCTCCAGAGCGTAATGAGATGCTGTCTACTTCCGTGTGAAAACCCAGGGCATGGGTACTGGGTGGCTGTACTCACCTGACCTAGGGCACAGTGGATGCCAAACCTGGCAGTGAAAATGTCCCTGTTGGCAGTGCTGCTGCACGAGCAACGTCCCTGCAGAGAGCTGAAAGGCACTGAGCTGGTCTGACGTGCTCTGCTGGGTGAGGGGCTCTGTGCCCCGGGAGCAGTGACATCCATGTGCTGCACTCGTATTCCCAGCCAGACCTTTCACAGCCACCACACACGCGCCTGTGTGCCGTTGCACTCAGCCTAGGAAACACTTCTGGGTCTGGCACTTTTGGTTGGTTTTTTTTTGTTGTCGTGTTTGTTTGGTTGGTTTTTTTATATAATTGTAGAAAAAAATACCAGGAAATACTTTCTTGGTGTTACGCATTTTTTTGACAACATTTACAATGCTCTCTGTTGCGAATTTGTGTTAAGAAAGTTCTGCAAATGAGTATTGCCTTAATGTGAACTCCTAACTTTCTCCCAAGGGCAAAATAATGTGTTTTTCAAGATATGCTGTAGTCCTTTCCTCAATGTTTTTCTCTCATGGAATCCAACATAACAAGTCTTTATTTTCTGGATTGCCACTTCTCTTTGCTACTGTCCTCTTTGGAGAGAAAAATCCTAGGAAATAGACTGAGATATGGGTGAGGAGAAATAAAATAGAAAGTCTCTCCCAGGCATAAGTTGCACTTTTTAATATTGGTACTTTTGGGAACCTCAAAAAAGGAAATATTACAGTATGTGATTTCCCACATCTCTGCTTCTAACAATCTCTAATGATGAGTATTCAAAAGCATTTTAAATTCAACCTATAGAGTATCAGAAAAAGATAATTATCATTCTGAGGTTTTAAATTGCTTCCCAGTAAGGTCCAGGGGGGGAATTCCAGGTGGATCATGATTGTCTTTTCAGGGGTGAGTGGAGGACAACAACTGGATTTTGAATCTTGCTGTTTTCAGCTGGTTTTGAATTAGGATGTATTTCAAAGAACCTTAACTATAGCAGGGGTGGTGGGAAGATGTTCCTCTTCAGTGTGGTATAGGTCAAATGCAGATTTTGTCCCTGGAATGCTGTAATTTAGCGATTTAATAATTTAGGGAAGTTTAGAGACTTGAGCTCAGGTATCTCCTTTAGGCTTTCCTTTAAGAACTTTGCATCGTGATGACAAATTGAATGTCAGTTGGTTTGGAAGGTACCTTACACTATGGGGATGAGTTTTAAAGTTTTGCTATCTCCAACTGGATTTATTGAAGTGTGTGTATTAAATAGCTGCAAAAGGATTTTATTCACAAAGATCTTGTGTGGACTTAGAGAAGGCAAGATGAGCAATGTGCATTTCTGTATTTTTTATATATGTGTGTGTGTGTGTGTGTGTGTGTGGGTGTGTGTGTGTGNGTGTGTGTGTGTGTGTGTAAAATAAGGGATTGGAATACTGGCAATTCTCTGTGTTCACTCATAGATGGCACTAGAAATTCTTGTAATTCCTGTCTTCGGAAAGTAAGTAAAATAATTTTTACTTTTCTACCGACAGATGGAAGTAGTAGTGTCTTTGCTACTTATGGACTGACTCAAGGAGCAATGCTTTCCTCTTCCTACCTCCATTTAATTAAAAAGTAAAATGCAAGCAAACAATCCCCCACATCCCAATTTTCCCACCAACACCTCTCAAAGAGCAACCCCCTCCCCTAAAACAATAAACCGTATTGAGTTTATTTCAACACGCAAGCCAGAACAGGCTAGCAGAAGCAAAAAAAGAAATCAATGTGATTTTGAAGGGAGGATGCTGGCATTCTCCTGTTCCCAAACAAGCTGGAGAGCCAGATAACCTTCCTCTATCCCTCATTTTTATAACTCTTATCTTTCCATCTGAAATCAAACCTTGAATGTGATGCAGCACAGTGACCATGCTGCCTGCCAGCTGCTCTCAGGTGTTCATTCTATCCTCATCAGTATTCTTGAGATAATGCTAAATGCATGAAAATTAGGGCAAATGGTCTAATTTCATCACATTTAAATTAGGTTACATTCACCTCTGATAGCTAAACTTAGAAATTGGCCTCCTTAGTCTTCCAGCATTTTTACCTTCTATACAATGCAGATGTTGCTGTTTTAATTAGAAATTATCAAGTATGCAGGGCTGATGGCCTCCTAGATTGATGTTACTGGAAAGAAGCACTTCAGGAGAAGGTGAATGAGGCACTGTCCAAAATGAAAGGGGGTACTGAGAGCCCCTGAAAGGGTGAATACATCTCTTATTAATGTACAGCAAGGGCACCAGGATGAATGGAGCTGTGTGTGCATCTCTTCGCTTTCTGATGGGCTGAATGAATTAGGCTGGCTCAAAGGTTTATCAGTTCCCTTTCTTGGCTGAGTGAGATTTTCCTTTGACAGAATAAGGGAAGAGACCCAAAAGTTATTGCTGTATTTTTCTCACCTCACATTCCTTGGTTGCCTTTCAGTGATGATATGTACATCTGTGTGTTCATGAGGAAAGAAAAGAAGAGCCTGAAATCTACACACATGGGAAAATAATTCCTATTTGTAAGAACTAGCTGAGCAACTCAGCAAGCCAGCAGCCTCTCAGATACTCTGCAGCACTGAAAACAACCTCTTCTCCAGCTCTGTTCCCACCATACAGCTTAGTGCTGCCTAAACACCAAACACAGGAGCCCTATACACAGCAAAATTTATGGATTTCCCACCATTCCTGCTACATATTATTTTCTGTCTCCCAAGGGTCATGAATGGTACACATGGCAAGGCTGTTTTGCATCTGTCTGCCTTCCTGTGTAGGGATTCCTCAAGTTACTCTCTGGTTAGGAAAGCTTTGCAAACCCCTAAACTACTCACTTGGATCTACCTTTGCGAGGTCTCCTGCATGGCCATACCTTGGGGAAGTGCCTTCCAGCACTGGGAGCATTTCACTCCAAGCCAAAACAGCCTAGATGAATCTTCTCCAGTAGTTAATTTTCAGTAGGGCCCCCAACATACAGATCTTCGAAGAGAAGCAAGTAAGAAAAAAAATAAAGAGAGGTTTTCAATATAACTTTGTCAAAAAGAAAAGTTTTAGTTTTAGTTTTAAATACTCATCCTCCCTTTCCTAAGAATGATTTTTCTTGACAGATTTTTTAAATTGTTCGTTCTCTGTATTGCCTTGACTTTTAAGACCATGCCTGTACCTGCTGCCTGCAATACTCATTTACCCTTTTTTTTGCCTATAGTAAAAAGAAAAAAATGAGTGAAAAGCAAATAACATTGGGAAATAGTGACGATTTTACTTGTTTCCAAGGACAGTAAAGCAGGTCGGTCAAAACAGGTCAATATACCCAACAAAAGGATTAGCTCTGTGGTACTAAGGGCTATGGTTTGTTAACTTTATGAAGTTCAGTAGCCTAACATTAGTTTGTCTGGCTTTTTTTTGTTGATTTGCCTAATTTTTCTCTAGTTGGAGTGTCTCTGCAGAGCTGCTCCAGAATTTTGCCTTTTTGATAGTTAGAAACCCTTAGTTTCCATAACATTCATTTGTGGCTACTTTATTGTTATTATAACTATTTTTAGCTAGCTCTCTCTTCTTGGAGTCTCTTTATTTTTCACTCTGAAGATGCCTGTGATTATAAAGTACCATATTGTCTACCATACGAAAGAAGCTATCATGTTCACATAGAGAGAAAAAAGAAAACTTTTTCAGAGACTGGTGAGGAGTTACACGGCGAGAAGGTGCATCCTCGGAAAGCACATCTGTACATCCCAGCATATGTTTGTTTGGTCTACTGGATACTCTAATATTTGTGTTCCTAGGCTAGTGTATCAGTCTTGGGCTGTCTTTGCCACAGTCATATTAGCACAGTATGTTTCCGTATCACCTGAACAGATCACCTGAAAAGCAGTTTTCTGATGTAGAGACTGGATGAACAAAGGCTATCTCATTCCATGAAAAAAAGTTATATTAGTTTCAAGATATTTCCTGTTCTACCTGCCTAGAAACCTGCAAATTTAGCTCCAAAAAGTGAAAATATTTCTTAGCCAGCTCTCCAATGGTTAGAAAACTCATCTAAGAGGAAAATGCCAAGCTTCAATTGTCTACTCTGCCCTTGTTGCAGTGTCACACTTAAAGCCAAATTACTCATTTATTGTCAGTCAGTGAACAGCTTCTCAGTGGTTCAAGTAGCATCCACTGGGCGGGCTGGTTGTGCTCAGAAATCTCACCCAGAGCGTGAATAACTTTGCTGTGAAATGTTTCCATTTGGAGGAATCATCATGAATAGCTGTGTTGTCAAAACAATCTCTGCTGGCGCCTGACGAGCGACCAAGGAGCTCTTAAACAAATGCTTGCAGGAGTGTGCGCGGTAGGGACAGTGTCAAGTGCTGACAAACATATTGTCTTGTAAATCGTGCAGAAAGCTGATTAACTCTCTGAACCTACAGTGCATGGAGTGCCCTCAGCTTCCTCCAAAGTCATGGATAAATGGGAGCTACCTCCGATGGGGGGACCCCAGCCTGTCACAACTTATCTGTGCTCCTTGTAAATGCAAAAAAAGCTGTAGGACAGCAGCTGCAGGAAAGCCACCTGAAGGTCAAGGAGTGCCTGTGACCGCACAGGCCTTCAGCCAGATCTCAGCCATGAGCTGAATCCACCTGAAACCAGTAAGAGCCCTTCCTGAGCAACACTCAAAGAGCAAGATCGTGTCCCAGCTACTCAATATTACTGTCTCCACACTGAGAATTACTTTTTTCCCCATTGAAACAACCCAGTCAATAGTCATGCCAAGCAGAAAAAGCACTTCTGAATGAGGCAAGGGGAAAATTACTGGACTTTAAAATTTTATTTCTTGTTCATTGAACTTGAATTCAAAAGCAAAATCAGTCTGGGGTGGGGAGCATTTGTATTGTTAGCTGTTGTGCGAAGTTTGTTTTGACATCTATTCATTAGTACTCACCTGAAAATATAAAGTTTTAGAGACACACAGCTTAAAATCACAGGTCTACCAAGCACTTTTATTTTAAAAAATACCACTGCAAATAGTATATATCTGAAATACATTAAAGGGAAAACCCCACACTTTCACTTTCCCAGACTGAGTATTTAATTCTATTTTGCACAAAATGTTGAATTTGCATCTCCCATCAATAGAAGAAGGTATTTTAAGAATGGCAAAGCCCAGCTGGCAGTGTGATGGACAAAGGGAAGAGACAGATGCATCCCAAACTCATTCCTTGGATTTTAATTTTAAGTTACTGTACCCTTAAGAGAAAAAAAATTCATTGGTTCCCACACTAATGGTGCTCAACAGCTACAATGCAACCAGGAAAAAAAGTAACCCCACTTGCTGTCTTGTACACATAAAAGAAACCCAAGAATTAGACAGTCCAAAGTCAAGCCAAGGCATTGTCCTGAGTGTGGGTATTGCTGCCCTGGTAAACAGAAACTGAGACTTTTGATAACCAAAAATATTGCTAAAGTCATAAAAGTTCATGGAAGCTGTAACCAGAGAGAATTTAGATACAGAATAATTAACCATGAAATTATGATCTCAGCCAAGAAAGAAGTGCCAAGATTCATTCAACTCATTTCAGAGGCTTTTTTTCATGGTCATTATAAAGACAGATAGGAGAAAAATGATCTTATCTTTCATTTCTCCTCCCACTGTGCAAGAGAGTGACTGCCATTACTTTTTAAGCTGATTTGTCTGAAATTACATTCATTGGTAAAAAGATAGGATAGTTTAGGGTATAAAAAAGAAATAACAATCCTGATTCATTGATGTCAACTGTTTGCAGCAATATCACAGGGATTTGTGCACAAAGATCAAAGACTGGGAAGTCCCACCAGCTGACGGCGGGGAGGCAGGTACAGTGTGACATCCCTGTGACAGTACTTATCTCATGGTCAAGCCTGACTCGACTTCTGCAGAACCACCTGGAAATTTTCAGGACTTTGAATCGACCTTGGTTTTTAAATTTTCATTATTTTTTTTCCATCTATGTTGATCTGAAAATCACTGTGAAAAGGACTCTGTGATTAGACCTGTGGAAGTTGAACATGTGTGTGGGTGCTCCAAACTATTCACAGTGGCCGTGGGCTGGAATACAAGAGTGGGTGAAGTTTTTGCCGCAGAGGAAAAAGCATTTTAAAAATGGCAAATAACTTAAATAGAGACCATACCATCTTTGAACATTTTTTTTTGTTTCCTGAGAAATACATTTCAGCTTTTTATTTTGTGAAATATCTGTCTTACAGATTATACTGTAAAATTCTTTTTCATAGCTGAATCATATAAAGTTAAAATTAAATATGATAACACAGAAATTAAAAAGGGGGACCAGATGGAAGATCTGGGGAGGCACAAAAACACTGTGCAGTTGTTAAGAGTTAACAAAAAATAAAAAGCTTGTTGACCCAGAACTGACATGTCCAAGTGCAAGAACAGAGGCAAGGCCTACTCTGGAGGAGTAAAAAATGGAGGTAAAGTCAGAGGCTGATCTATAGCTACTCCATGAAGAAGCTGTGACTAGCCTTAGGATATTAGAATCCTAAAATAAGGGTAGAACCATTTAAGACTGAGAGCAACATGAAGATGTTTCTTATCGAGGGCAGAAGCTACACATATGGATAGACTTTAAATTTTTGCTGATACAGAACTTGAGTTTTTTTACAAGAGCATGACAAATCATGCATAAGAAACACTATCTCATTTGCAGTTAAATTCTGTCTCCAACTTGAAAGAAAAGAGTGTGTCTTTCACAGAATCATTAAGGTTGGAAGAAATCTTCAAGATCATCTAGTCCAATTGTCAGCCCAACACCACCATAATCACCTCTAAACTGTATCTTCGAGTGCCATATCCAGACACCTCTTCTGTTCCAGACACAGTGACTCCACCATCTCCCCAGGCAACTTATTCCAATGCCTGACTGCTCTTTCAGTGAATATTTTTTTTTCTTAATATCTCATCTGAACCGTCCCTGACATATCTTATGGCCATTTCTCCTCATCCTTCCATTTGAGACATGACAGAAGAGCCAGACCCCCACCTTACTACAGCCTCCTTTCAGGTAGTTATAGAGGGCAATGCAGGTTCCCCTGAGCCTCTTTTTCTCCAGGATAAACAACCCCAGCTCCCTCAGCCGTTCCTCATAGGACTTGTGTTCCAGAGCCTTCACCAGCTTCATTGCTCTTCTCTGGACACAGACCGGCACATCAATGACCTTTTTGAAGTGAGTGGCCCAAAGAATACAGTACTCAAGATGGGACTTCACCAGCTGTTAGTGAATTTCAAAACAGAAGAGGGAAGAAAACCGCCTGCAGCTTCTGAGTGCTGTGTACATTCGTGAAGCTCCAAGGCATTCTGATTTTAATAAGTGACATGAATGGAACATGAATAATGGAACACTTGCAAAACATGAATTTACTGTGACCAGAGCATTTTCCCACTCTTTATAATTCAGGGAAAAAGGCAAAATTAATCTTGTGGGGGGTGAGAAATACATACCACATGGAAGAGTACAGGGTTAGACACAAGAAGCTGTGGTTCATGTAGCTCTCTGGATTTCACACCTGACTGGCTGGAGGCCTGGTGCTTGGAAGAGCTTTTCTGATATGCAGTTTGTGTTGGACAAACTTTGAGATTGGTGCTCAGCGGACAAAGTCCTGTGCAATGCTGGGAAGCCCCTGGCTGAGCTCATCTGGATACTCATTTTGTCATGCACTGGGGTG
This sequence comes from Edolisoma coerulescens, assembly GCA_013397115.1. Classification (NCBI taxonomy): domain Eukaryota; kingdom Metazoa; phylum Chordata; class Aves; order Passeriformes; family Campephagidae; genus Edolisoma; species Edolisoma coerulescens. The sequence goes on from VWZW01006289.1 coordinate 6,942,691, forward strand.
AAGGAGGCTAGCCCAAAAACCTGTAAGATGCCTCGTGGGCTGGGGACTGTGTGTTCCTCAGGGCAGGGAGCCCACAACAAACTGTACCCGCCAGGCAAGATGACATCAGGACAAACCCACTCATGTTCTGCCACAGAGTTATAAAATGGATGTGGGGCCCTTCTCACAGCGCTCACAGCCGGCAGGAGCTCTGCCATCACATCACGGTGCTCCTGCAGCCTGGATGGGTCAGTGCCCACAGGACACTGCTGGTGCAAGTGACACCCAAGTGCAGCTACCTCCAGAAAGGAAAGGCCATGGGGAAAAAAGGGAATAAAATATTAATTTAAATTGTATTTGATCAATTTTTAATACGGTAAGACCAATGAATTGAAGGCCAAATCTACTTTCATTAGAAAATGGAATTACAGTGTTTTGTAAAATGAAACCAAAGCTGGGATTTTGAAGAGTAGGGAATTTTTTCTGAGCTCTACTCCAGCGGCAATACTGTGAGTCACTCATTTCAGCGAATAATAGCCCTGTGTTCCACTCATTGGTGCTTTCACATAATTTACATTAATTTGTGAACGCAGGTCTCTTGTACTGGATAAACTGCTTATCAAGGTGACACACAGCCATTGTGGCTTCACACAGAATCTGTGACAATTAGGAGATTTTCTATTTTACCCACTTTCATTCTGGGAACACTAAATATGGCAAATCAAGATAAAATATTGACCCGTCTGTGAAAATAAATGTGATTCAGTTTGAAGAATAGGGTGTTTTTCACACATGAAGAACATTACATCCCATTTTTTAAACAGTGTTTTACAGGCCTAGGGCTAATGTGTAGTCTGAATTTGTCCCTGCTGACAAAGGGTTTGTCAATGTACAATATATTTTCCTTCAAATCCAGGAGCAATTATTATCTTTTTCGTCAAACTGTAAAGTATATATTGGAATAAATAAGTGACTGTTTTAGGAAGAGAGGAGATAGTAAGCTGGAAGGACTGATGCTCTAGCTGCAATTTTTTATTATTATTGGGTTTTTCTACTTGGTTATCTAGAATCAGGCAAGTTGGACAAACAGATTAAATCAGAATCTATCGTTTCTATCGCATACCAGCTGCAAGAGAGAGATCTTATTTTCGTCTTACAGGTAATATTGTTTAAAACATCTATGTTAAAAAAGAAAGGCAAAAAAAAAAAACCAAAAGAAGCACCATGAAGACTTTTTGTCTGGCTTAGGCATCTGTATTCTAAAACCAGGCAAAAAAGCTTTGATTATGCAGTCCTTATAGAAAACAACAAGGCACATACACTGACTTTGATAATGAGAAGAAAGAACACAGATCACAATCTGAATTTTCCAGCATACAATGGTGCTTTCCCCAAACCCCAATAGATAGTGTTTGGCCTTTTAACAAAATCAGTAGGAACCCCATCCCCTAAATAAATATGCTTCAGTTTTCTTTAAAACTACAGAGCATAAATGGGGCATCCAGAAATTAAGTCAGATGGGAGCTGCATGGTAGCGATGAAGGGACGTGGGTGCAAACCTCCGCATGTAGCTCAGAGCAACAGTTCATGAAGTTTCCACAAACCTGTGGCTGTCAGCTGTGATTGCTCACTCTTTGTCTTGTTCCACGCTGATGAACTTCCTACTTTATTTCATCTTTTAATCTGAACTAGAAATAATCATATGGAGAATTGTGTATGCATATGCCTGGTGTGTTAGAGTCTGCCAAGCAAGCTGCTGCTGACATAATCCCTGCAAATGGCAGGGCCCCTCCAGCTGCCTCCTCCATCCCCCTGCCCTCTCCTCCCTGTCCCTAAGGGGGCATGCCCTTGGCCAGCAGCTGCTGCTGAGGCTGGGGCAGTGGCTGGAAAAGCTGGGCCACAGGCTGGGAATGTGGTTTTTATAGCTTTTACGTCTTGTATCTTTTTTTGATGTCAGTGGGAGTGGAGAGAGGGGCATTCAAGACTAGCACTGAAATACACTCAGGATTGTCTGTGGTTTGTTATTCCATGTTTTGTGCTTTCTCAAGCTGCTGGTCATTCATGTTTCCCTTCGAGTGCTGCCTTTTGATGGGTTTCACTCAGGGTCTTGTGCTGTTTACTCATTTATCACCAAGCTGTTTGCTGCAGTGGGGACTTCTGGCTGCTGAGATTCCACCAATCCACTGCAGCTCTGAGCAGCACTACCTGTGGCACTTGGCATTTTTCTAAAGGTAATCTTTGGTTCTACAGATTTTCCAGCTAACTAGTGTACTTGGTAGTTTAAAGGTACTGGTCATCAAAGAGGCAGAGAGATCTTTGAAAATGGAAAAGACCCAGATTTCTTCTTGGACTACACATTTATTTTGATTTCAATTGGAACGTTGGCTCTGAAGCAGAGCTAACATTGAATTGGTAACTTCTCACTAGCTTTTAACTTCCTTTTCCTATTATTTTAAAGCTTTGTTGCTGTCAGCAGCAGTGTCAGACCTAAACTATGGAGGAGCTGCTGAGTACATTTACAGTCCCTCAGGGCTCTTGTGTGCCGAAGCCCCTGGGGTACCAATAGCAAGCTGAGCTCCCACCCAGTCACTTCACAGCAGGAGCTGAAAGTCTTGCCAGTCCACTCTTGTGGACCTGAGCAGAATCAGCAACTGGCTCCTTATGCATCTGCTCGGGGCATTGTCCCTGCTCCTTTCCCCCATCCCTGCCTCCTATGCAGGGCCTAAAAGCTGCCTGAGGGCAAGACTTACTGTAACACTTCAGGACAGTATCTGTGCATCCCTGACTACCCAGAGGATGAAATAACCTCTGCCCCTCAGGGAAAATCCCTGCCACCACTAAGTCCACCACGTGTTGCCCTGTGCCTGTGTGGGTAGGGGGACCTGACCCAGGGCACCCAAAAAAAGATTTTATTTCAACATGGCTCGGCATGCAGTGTGCTACCAGGCTACAAAAGATCTCCACTTAAGTTTTTCAGAAATGTATGAATAAATTTTCCATGTTTATTCCTTACCTTGATTTTTTTTCTTATTCAGGCAGTCAGTGTGTGGTTCAGCTTTTATATCCCAGTTGGCAGGGGTTTTGTTTGATGTTGTTGTTAATTTTGCTGGGTTGGAAAGTGCTCCTGTGAAGGACGCTGTCTGAATGAGCAGTGTTGTTATTTATTAGTGCACACACATTTGCACACAGATCGTGAAGGACAAGATGATTTCTGTCGAAGTCAGGAAAAGACAGCACGGGTATCATTTGTTCAGGCAGAGAGTAACCTTGAAAGTGCCAGCAGAGAATGAAGTTGCCTCACTAGATGGGGGATAGTAGGGAAATTTGCTGTACTGAGGAAGAGTGAGCAGGATTTAGTGAATTGATAGAGAGGGGAATAAATTTCTATCTTAAGGCCATGTTGTGGTTGTATAATACCTCTGCATTCAAGGCTTTGCCCTCTCCTACAGTCAGCATATATATTCTGCTTTTATATAAACACAGCCAGTATAACTTGTGTAAGAATTTTGGTCTAGGCTTTGTACAACTATTATAAATATGTGTGTTCTGTATTTATAGTATTCTATATTCGTACATACATGTTATTGTACCTATATATAGACTACATTATAGCAATTCTACAAATTATTTGTATTATAAACCCATCATAGAATAAGGCTGCAAATGTTCATACTTTAACAGGTAAATTCTCATTATTAGGAGAAGAATAAATCTCCTGCCCATTATCAGCAAGGCAGTACTTAGAGCACAGCTACAGATGCAGGACATTTTGTTATTTTGCATCTCTTTTTAGTTATTTTGCATCAACTTTTATAAAAGCACCTTTTTTTTTAATTTCAAAAGGTGCTGATTCAGCTAAGTTTAAAACCCTCAGTTAAACTGAAACATTTTGTTTTCATGCTGTTGGTTTTATTTTGACCTCATAGAAATGTAGAGCATTTGATTAAATTGGAATGGATTTTGTCAACTTTGTATTTCCTATATAATGACAGTATTATGCCAGTTTTAGGTTCCATCCTATTCACCTTATCAGATTTCAGTGCAATTTAATTCCATCCCATGGGAATACCAGGGTGTCTGTTTTTCTCTCCTGGCTCTAGCCAAGCAAACAGAACCCAGAGAAATCAAAATTTCCTAATGGTGCCAGAATTGATTTTCACTGACCTTAATTCTCTTATAATGAGGTTTGATTTGATGAAAACCTGATTAATATTTCTCCTAATTTCTGTGGGATTTGCATTCAGTGTAACAAGTCCCCATCCATGTCCTTGGAAAAAAAATGAGTGCAGAATGAGACTGACTTGGCAGGGGAGTAGGTGGATGTGAGTAACTCTTCAGGGTAGAAAAGAAGCAGGCCTGAAGAGATACTCTTGGAATCACAAATAAGTTTTTCCATACTAGATCAAAATGCTACAATTCACGAGTTTCTGCTCCTTCCTCTTTTCTCAGGCCTCAAGGCTTGGGAGAGGTATTTTGGCAGCCATCTGTACAGGTAGTGGAATGAAAAGCAATAGCTAGCAGCTGGCTGCAGAGAGTCACTTGTAAGACAGAAATATAAAAGAGCTTGCCTGGATTTTTCCCCCTCCTAATTAGGTGATTTGTGACTATATTCTTATCAGTGACCTTGTTAATGCATCTGTAACCATTCTCATTAGCTTCTGAGTTATCCTTGGGATTTGCCTAATGAGAGTATGCGCTATCAGGACATCAGATGCATTGCATAGTGGCCCTCACTGGCAATATATTTTCCAGAGAGAACAGTTTATGTAGGACTGGCTAGGAGAGAAGAAATGGGCTGTGTGAAATAGATGCATTCATTGATCCCCATAACATGTTTTGCAATTTTCTAATTCATCAATAAACCTAAATAGTGACAAGGCAGCTTGTTTCGGTGCCCTCCAGGCTGAAAGGAAGAAGGTCCTGGAAGTGCTAAGAGTAATCATGCAGGCAAGCAGGAGAGATGGGCTACAGCTGGGAGGTGTTTGCTGCACACTGCAAATGCTATTATGGTAATAATTACTTCAGGACTTATGTTTTGGTCTATCCTCTATTTAAAAGTGTCAGTTTCAACAATTACAAAAAAAAACCCACCCAAAAGAAATCCCTATTTTCATTACAGCAAATAGTTGGAAAATGAGTCACAGAGTATCATGAGCCATGAAGTATTTAGTTTGATTCCTTAAAGAACAGAAACTAGAATTCTATTGATGAGAATGAGAACGACCTGAGGAAAATTGAATCACATATAGAGAGAAAGTGATTCTTCTTTCAAGAGTGACTTTCTCTGATCTCTGCTGTAGACCCCGCAAGGGTCACACCCATGTGCCTGAGAGCATTGTCCAAAAACTTCCTGAACTCTTGTCAGGCTGGTGCTGTGACCACTTCCCTGGGGAGCCTGTTCCAGTGCCCAACCACCCTCTGGGTTAAGAAGATTTTTCTAATATGCAACCTAAACCTCCCCAGACACAACTTCAGGCCATTCCCTTGGGTCCTGTCACTGGTCACCACAGAGAAGAGATCAGGCCCACCCCTCCTCTTCCTCTCACAAGGAAGTTGTAGCTGCAATGAGGTTTCCCCTCAGTCTCCTCCAGGCTGAACAGGCCAAGTGACCTCAACCACTCCTCATACGGCTTCCCCTCAAAACTCTTCAACATCTTTGTAGCATCCTTTGGATGCTTTCCAACATTTTAATGTCTTTTTTATATTGTGGTGACCAAAGCTGCCCCCAGCACTCGAGGTGAGGCCGCCCCAGTGCAGAGCAGAGTGAGACAATCCCTTCCCTTGCCCAGCTGGTGATGCTGTGCCTGATGCCCCCCAGGGCACGCTTGGCCCTCCTGGCTGCCAGGGTACTGCTGGCTCATATTCAACCTGCCATTGACACAGAGTATAGATGGACCTGTGGAGAATCTCTCTGCATTACCCCTTTGCAGAAATTTGCATGCTTGCAACCCCAGCTGGAATTGAAATTTGCAGTGAACTGATCTAATGTAGGTCTAAATAGTATCGTGTGGGCATAAGGGCCTATGACCACATGCAAAGGCACTGCATCAAGGTGAGCTCTTTCTGATGTCCCTACAGAGTACCACAGCAAGATACCCTTAGCTGTGCAGTGTGCTGTGCTTGGCTGTCAAGCTCATCTGGGATGTGCCTCACCCAAGTGTGTTATCCTGGTCACCAACCAACTTCTCCAAGCCTTTCTTGTGGTGTCATCTTGGGAAAATGGGTGGCAGTGATGCCAGCTCCACAGTGGGAAGCCCACAGGCAGCGACAATGGCACTGCTGGATGCTAGACACATCATCTTCTCCTGGGCACCATTCTCAAAATGCTAAACTGTTTGACTTGTCACATCACTCACTCTGTAGATAGCGTGATGACCTTTCCACTAATGACAGCTTTTGCTGTTTGCTTCAAAGTTGACAAAGCTGCTGTTCTCCGTGAGTTCAATATTGGCAGTGTTACTAATATACCTAGGCCATTTCCACTCCATCGTGCTTATGGAATGGGGACTCTAATTTTATGGATCTTCCCTGGCGCCAAGCAGCAGGACTTTGTGCTACCTGGGGCAGGTGGGGAAGGGGAAATTTTTCTGTGTCAGAGGACAAGGTTAGAAGTGATGGCAAGGCAGCTCAGCCCTGAATTAAAGAAAGTGCACTTGATTGCTTCATCTGCTGCCAAGTTACTCCTAACCTGGAGCAAAAGTAAGGCCTGGAACGGGCACATGCCACTGAAGGGAGCTCATCTGCAAGCTGAGGACTGTAGAGGAGAAAATTTTAAAAAATTGTCCCAGTTTATACCTTTTTTTTTGCCACCTCTTTCTCTGTTCCCTTCCATTGAGAACTTGAAATTGGTGACTTCCAATGGAAACAGCGCACCACACCTCAACCAGAGCCCTGAATGTGTATGACACACTACTGTACACTTAGCTCTTCCCATTCTTACTATGCAAATTGGCTTCTTTCTTTTGCTTTGGGTAGTTTCATGTTCAGTTTGTCCCAGGAGAGACAGCTAAGTCTTGCATTATGAATACATTACCTGTATCCTTCTCCCTCTTTGTGTCAGTTTTGACTCTTCGTCATCATATTCCCCAACTCCATTCCAGAGCTTAACATACTCTCACTTATTATTAAAGAAAGTCATCCTGCAAGTGCTGAGGCTATTCTCCCTCCATCCATAGCTCCAGAAAAGATATACTCCAAGGGCTGGGCTCTTTTCGAAATAATACATCCCCATTCTGGGGTTGCAGGAAGAAGCACTCCATCCCTGCCTTGTGGGAATCGTTTGCCTTTAGACCTTGCATTCAGAGATCAGAAGGCAAGAAGGAAAACTCTTCTAGGTGTTTTCCCCCAAGCTGGAGCACAGAGAGCAGGGCCAAAAAGCAGATTACATCATGTATGAACAAACAAGGATCAGGACCACACCATGCATCCTAGAAGTACAGACAATTCCGTATACACTGTCTCCCTGCTCAAGGGTTCTGGCCAAGCCAAGGTGCAGCCAGCAAGTTTGGTGTTGGCAGCCTTGTATGGTACCTCCAGAGGGTAATCTGGGGCCCTAAATGTACTGTCATGCTAAGCCAAATGCTAGTTATTAGTGTGTTAGCTGTGTGACCGCAATTCATTCAGCTTCTCCTTTGTCTTGAGCAGGCAGTTTACAAGCTAAGCTGCCCCTGATGCCAATGTGAATTTGTTGCCTGTTGAGACTTCAAATGCAGAGAAGGAAACAGACTCCAGATTGCTCCAGGACTTTTATTCTGTGTCGTGCTTAAATTGGATTTTGGTTGCTCTGTGCCTTTTACAACCTGGATTAGAGGCATTTGCAGTTGTACATCTCCTCTGTTACAGTCTCTGTGCTCCTGCCTTCCGCGTGCTGTAGGGAGAGGAGGAGGGGAAGGATGAGCAGCAAAACTGCAGCAGCAGTGTCAGCACAGCAATGTCAGTGCCAGCAGGCAGAGAGGGGCCGACATGCAGAGAGACCAATTAAGCCACGCTGAGCCAAGGGCTCGCTTCAGCTGAACAGAGCCAGATATAAACTTTGCTTCCCCATAAGTGCCTTTGCCTTTTGCTTTCATAGCTGCTAAATAAGGGTACTCTGGCAGAACCATTCAAGCCAGGGAGGTTTATGACTTTCAGCAGGATCGCACACAACTTTGTGTCAAAGTACATCCATTGGCTATGATCTTAAAACCAGTTGTATACATAAGAAAAGACACATTACTTTTTTTTTTTTAAAAACATATTGGAATTGATAAACAGGGGCACTCAGGCAGCTTTGGGGCTAAATCCCCTCATAAGCAGTGGAACGTGGTACTCAGATAAACGGCTTAAACAAAGAACAGCCATTATCTTGCCCATAAGGTGTTAATAAGGATTCTCTACATTATTTCAAACTGTAAGGGTTATGTAGGAAAGGTATATCTCTATGATGCCAGTAAAATACTGACTGCAGCCAAAAGAAGACCTGGATATGAACACTGATTTAAAGTGAGCCAGTACTGTAGCAGACATGCTTTTTAAAATAGGACTGCATTCACTTTAGCAGGTGCAGCAGTAATGGAGCGAGGGTTCTGCTTGCTTGATTTGCTCTACTTGGTTTTTCTGCTGGGAAGGTACTTATAAGGGGGTTGGGACCTACAGTATTGTGGTGATTTATAAAAATCATTGTTATTTGACAGATTAGCTCAGATATCATTCTGCTCACTGAGTCCTTCTCTGTTCTTTAGGTGGAGTTGTGTATGCCAACCAACTGAAATTTTACGTGAGCTATGTGTGTGTGCCTTTTTTTTTCCATTGCTCTCATCAAACCATCTGCGTTCGACCAATGGAAGCAGTATTCCTCATACTATGGCAAAGCAAAGCTATATGCCAAAGCAACATGCTCATGATATTAAGTCTGGGGATCCTTCCATCAAATATGTAACATTGCCATGAATTTGTCAAGATTATTCCATCTTTACCAAAAATACAGAATTTCAAACCATGCTTTCAAGTCCTATTAGGAATTATGAGAGAACAACATGGGCGTGGGATTTTTTTCTGTAATTGTTGTAATTTTATTTCTAAGAAAAAGGGATTGTGCTTTTTCTGGACACACTGTTTTTCTTATTTAAGGGACAAAAGACATATTATCAGTATTTCATTTCTTCACTCTCCTATCTTCTAAAAAACCCCATTAATGCTTATCTCTCAGCATTTCCTCTGAAACAACTGGGTTATGGAATGTTTAATAGCTTTATCTTCTTTAGTTAATTCCCCATGATTTAGATAATTCCCAGTCTGACAGTGCCTTGAACTTTTTACAGCATTCCTCATTGGAGGATCCCAGAGTTCTTTAGCAGCAAGTCTAAATACAACTTCACATTACCTTGAGTTAAAAAAGGGAAATTAAGGAAAATTTGCATGTGGGGGGAAACATAGTAACAAAAGCTGAGGAAAAGGCTGAGGTACATTACGCCTTTTTTGCCTCCATCTTAAATAGTAAGGCCATTGTTCTCTGAATACCCAGCCCCCTGAGCTGGGACATGGATGGGGAGCAGAATGAAGCATAATCCAAGGAGAAATGATCAGTTACCTGTCATGAGACTTAGAAACGCACAAATCTATGGGGCCAGATGGGATCCACCCGATGGTATGGAGGGAGCTGATGGATGTGCTCACTGAGCCAGTTTCCATCATTTACCAGCAGTCCTGGCCAACCAGTGAGGTCCCAGTTGACAGGATGTGAGCAAATGTGACAGCCTTCTACAAGAAGGTTCAAAGCAGAATTCAGGGAACTCCAAGCCTATCAGCTAGCGAAGGTCATGGAGCAGACAATCCTGAGTGCTATCACGTGGCATGTGCAAGATAGCCAGGGGATGAGGCCCTGCCCACAAGGATTTATCAAACGCAGGTCCTGCTTGACCGACTGGATCTCCTTCTGTGATAAGGTGACCCACCTAGAAGATGAGGGAAAGGTTATGGATGTTGTTTACCAGGACTTTATTAAAGCCTTTGACACCCTTTCCCACTGCATTGTCCTGGAGAAACTGGCTGTCCATGGCTTGGGCAGGTGCACTGTTCACTGGGTTAAAAACTGTCTGGATGACCAGGCCCAGAGAGTGGTGGTGAATGGAGTTACAGCAGTGGGTCACCAGTGCTGTTTCCTAGGACTCAGTATTGGGCCTGGACCTGTTTAACGTCTTTGTCCATGATCTGGATGAGGGGATCGAGTGTACCCTCAGTCAATTTGCAGACAAGACCAAATTGGGTGGGAGTATTGATCTGCTGGAGTGCAGAAAGGCTCTGCAGAAGGATCTGGACAGGCTGGATCAATAGAATGAGGCCAGTGGTGTGAGATCCAACAAGACAAACGCTGCTAGGTTCTGCCGTTGGGTCACAATGAACCCATGCAGTGCTACAGGCTGGGGAGAGAGTGGCTGGAAAGCTGCCCAGCAGAAAATGACCTGGGGGTGCTGGTCAACAGCAGCTGAACATGAGCCAGGAATGTGTCCTGCTGGCCAAGAAGGCCAATGGCATCCTGGTCTGTATCAGGAGAAGAGAGGTCAGCAGGACTAGGGCACTTATCCTGCCCCTCTACTCAGCAGTGGAGAGGCTGCACTTGGAATCCTGTGTTCAGTTTTGGGTTAGTGTGTGCAGAGAAGGGCAATGAAGCTGGTGAAGGGTCTGGAGCACAAGTCTGACGAGGAGGACCTGAGGGAGCTGGGATTGTTTAATCTGGAGAAAAGGAAGCTCTGGAGGGCTCTCTACAACTACGTGAAAGGAGGTTGTAGGCAGAAGGGTCTCTTCTCCCAGGTAACAAGTGACAGGAGGAGAGAAAATGGCCTCAATTTGTGTCAGGAGAAGTTTAAATTGGATATTAGGGAAAAATTTCTACACTGAAAGGGTTTTCAAGCTTTGGCACAGGCTGCCCAGGGAAGAGATGGAGTCAAAATCCCTGGAGGTCTGTAAAAGACATGTAGATATGTTACTGAGAGACATGGTTTAGTGTCATGTGCTCGATCTGTGATTGAACTCACTGACTTTAAATGTTGTTTCCAATATAAATGACTGTATGATTCTATGAAAAATTGTATCTATCTAAGATCAGGAAGCCAAGAGGTTTGTTCAGCTCTGTTCTGCAGACTTTAGCTGTTCAAGTCTACACAGTGAGACTCTCTTCTCATGAGTACATTATCTTCTTTCTTTGCTCCCATTAATGGTATTTTTCAACCTAGTCAGTCCATCTTTTGAGATAAAGCAGGCTTTGGAGAGCTTCTAACATGCATCTACCTCTGCAGTCTGATTAATCAGGCTTTAAGATTTTGAGTGAGAAGTTATGCAGTGCAAGCTTCTGCTACATGGAGCTGGTAACCAAACTTTCCATCTCCTGCAATATATGTTGCAGAAAAGACTCACAGCAGTTTGGGATTTTCTTCACAAAATTTGCTAGTTTGGTAAATTAGCTGGATACACAGAGTGGTAAACCAGCAAATCTTAAGGAGATATATTCACATGAATCTATCATAATAATTAGCCAAAAACCAGAATCAGGTCAGAAGCAGGTGGGGATTTTCTGCATTTATTAGTTAAAAACACATGAACCAGAAATCTCTGAACACTGTGCTATACGCGCACCTCTGAGTCTCAGACCTGAGCCTGGGCCTCTCCTCAGGTGTGATTTTTACCCTTCTGACCAGCACAGATCTTGAAAATTTACTTAGGGACATGCAAGTTACAGGCCGTGGAAATTTCCCTCTTCTGAAGTATGAAGCTCTGCAGGCCACCAGCAATTACGCTTGGTCCTGCTGGACATTGAGTCACATCCTCCACAGGAAGGTAAAAGGGAGGTTTGGCAATGCCAGCTCACATGGTTCTTCTCCCAAGTTCACTGATAAAACATTCGTAAATGAGATTACAGTCTCAAGCACAAACATACCTTAAACAGAAACAGGCTTTTGAGTTGGACACAGGTGCACTGAGATGCAACATGACACACAAGTTAAGTCCAGGTCAATTTGCTTGTCCATGATTGCTAATGGCCCGATCCACAGTCCAAACAATATAACTGGATAATATTCCCTGCTTCCCTGATTCCAAACCAAGCCATTTTTGGAAAGAGTTAAACAAGAGCATATAGTGATATCCAGGAGCCCATATTTATTGGGCAAAACTAGGAACAATCCTGAGGATGCCAAGCTGTTTGCGGCAAGCCACTCTGTGTTGGTGAGTCAAGGCAGGCAGTCCTTTCAAAAGTCCAATATCAAAAATGTAGTGAAGGTTGATTTATTTGTCAGGTAACATAAAGCTCTGTTGGATAGGGACTGTAGTCTCTGCCTAGTTTCATAGCTGTGCCCTCTTTAATTAGCAGTATGTGGTGAATTAACATTATAGGAATTCACAGAGGAATAATTAATATGCTAATGTTGTTGGTAATAATCTACATAAAAGCTTTATAACAAGTTCGGTGGTTTAGCCGGGCCAGAAAAATTAAAAAGCCTCAAGTAAGCAGTTCCTTCTCTTCAGGAACAGATAGCTCTAATATCAGTGCTATGGCAAATGAGTCATTATAACCACCACCAATAAAGCGGGGAAGGACATCAAATTAGTAAAATTTCAGTAGAAGGGCAGCTGTGGGGTTTTTTACAGCCATCTGCATTGGAGAGTGCTGCAAGAAGAGGAGAGGTAGCACAGTGTGAATGGTGTACAAATCCTGAAGGCAGGAGATGGTCTTCTCCTTCTGCAAGGACCATTACCTGAAAGCTGGAGGGTGATTATCTGCAGTCAGGCTTGGACGCTTTCTCTTTCTTGCATTGCCTACACAGGATGGATTTAGTCTGAATCAGGAGTCATCGTCTCTGGAAGTGAGATCCTCTCTCCCATGTTGCACTGTTTGATTACAACTCAAAGCCACAGCACCAGAAGGACAGAGGAAACTCACAGTGCATAGGGTACACAGACTTCTGAAGTCTATGCACAGGGAGTACTTGTGAACATGAGCTCTGGAGAAGAATGTAGCTGGAAGGGAAAAAAACCTGAAAACATATTTCACTAGAATTAAGTAACATTGTCCCAGGAGCTCAGGCAAGAGTAGGGATATGTACATGTTATAAAGAAACAAAATATATTTCCCCACTCTAAACGCTCACCTTGCAACATCCAATGTAATGCATTTACCCCCTACGCAGAAAGGGGGATGTTAAAAGCAGTGACAAGCTGCTGTTCACTCCTCCAGAGACAGATGAATATTTCCAACCTAGTTTTGTAAATCAAAATCATCCAGGCATAGTCCTAACTACATTTGCCCGTGTGTCTCAATGGTAATCCAGCCAAGCCTCCAACCTCAGGTTTACATAGGCGGAAGGTCCCTAGGGATAAGCTATAAGGACTGCACATGAAACAGGCTTGAAGTCCTTAGAGGGAAAGCTTTGCAACCGTGCAAACCTATTCATAATGATGGGTGTTGTTTTCCTACTCAATACATGTTTATTTTAAAAATTTACATAGTCAGATGCTGTAAATATAAATCACTGTGTTAGCAATCATTTAATAAAAAATAAACCAGTGCAAATATTCCACTGGGAAAGCTAGGGTATGTTTTTCAAGATCCCTAAAGCCAAGAAATTCTCGTCTGCTTCATTTAAGAAGTAATAGTTATTTGTATTTGCTCTTCGAGGCAGAGGCACTAAATCAGAAGGGATTTAGGAGGACTCCATCTTCCAGGACTCAGGGGGATTCTGCATATGTTGCACATAATAAACTCAAATTCAGCACTTTGTAAGTGTTGTTTTGTGTTGTTTTCTGGCTTCACCCTGCCTTCACTGATACACAGCTATCTTTGCAAATGGCACTTTGGGTTCTGTGCCAGGGAACAGTAATGGTAATGACAGGTCTTATTGCAAAGGCATGGTAAGGTTAATCAAAAAGCAGATGACAAGTTCCTAAACTCTTTCTAAGCTGAGTTGTGTGTGTGAGGCCTCTGAGTGGCTGTTTTGCATCATGGGTATTAATGACAGTGAAGGTCAGCAAGGCAGAATAAGCTGATATTCTCCATAAAGAGAGAATACTGTGTTAGAGCCATGCAATACAATACCCTACCTCTTTCCACTTCCCACTTTGTTAAGCTGAGTTTCAGGTGTTAAAAACACTAAGTAAAACCAATGGCAGTGTGTATTGGGTGTAGGTGGCAAGGTGTTACCGGCACAGGCGGGCCTATCATCTGCTCAAAATCTTCTGAAAATCACAGCAAGAAGCAGCCAGTGCCCATGATACAGTCATGTCTGCATCGGACCCACACACAGCTGAGCCAACAGCCAGGGATGGGCACACCATGGACAGCTCAACTCTGCACTGCTTCGGGTGGGACAACGAGGAATCAGGTATGAAGGAGTGAAGCTGAGTCTGGGAAAAAAGAAGGGTGTGGATAGGGAAAAAGGGTTGTTTTCATTTTTTTTTTCTTTGTTTCTCACTACCCAAATCTATTTTAGTTGTCAATAAATTAGCTTAATTATCCCCAGGTTTCTTTGCCTGTGATGGCAGCTGGCAAGCTATCTCCTTGTCTTTACCTCAACCCACCAGCATTTTTATAATTTTTTATCCCCTGACTCTGTTGAGAAAGAGGAACGAGAGAGTTGCTGGGTGGATGCCCGGCTGCTGGCCAAGGTTAACATAAGTGAATATCCAAGTGGTTTATTTACTGGGTTCCTTCTCATTCCAGTCTTACACCTGACACCGATTGCCTCCCTATTCCATGCTTCATGTTGTACTCTTGTCTCACTGCCAGTTTTTCAGCACCGCTGCCTCTGAGCTGGGAGGAATTGGATTTCGCAGAACTGTATGGGGAGGCAGAATAACCTGTCCTTCCTGTGGCAAGGGCGGGATTTAGGAAGGACCTGCCAAAAGCTGAAACATAATGGGGTGGAGAGAAAGTGATACAGTATACACATCAGCTAGGGGAGAGGTTTTCCATGTGGCTGGCACAAAGATAAGTGCCTGCCATCAGGTGACCGCAGTTCCACATTCCTGTTTACTTATTACTTTACTGGTAGCATAGCTGATGTACAGTCAAGTCTTATTGACACAGTGCCATGTCTTGCGTGCAAATACTTATCATAGTAGGGAATTCTATATGTGTTTAAAAAAATACATAGGAAGGAGGATAATTTTGACACAGCTGCTTATCTGCTTGGTATTGCGATCAAATATAATTAGTATCACCAAAAATTACTTTTAGAAATCACACAGAACACATTACTTTCATACAGACTTATCCAGTTTTTATGTATGGTATTCCTGGGTTCATTTATTCCATTGATTCCACATTACAATGCATTTGCGCATGGTACACCTATTATTTTTTTCCCTGAAAGGTCTCTATTATTAGCAATAGCTTCCTGTAAGGTATCATGTTTCTGTGTGCTAGTTTTTCAAGTACATTTGCCAATACAGTATTTATCAATACAGCAAATCAAGACGTACTCTGAGATAATTATATTAAGTAAATGGCAGACCCATTTTCCTGAGAGGACCTTTTTGGAAAGAGTTTATTGCTGGAAATTTAGAAAAAGGTATTAATGTATAAGCTGTTAACTGCTTTGCGTCTCCTCCCGTTTAGTTACTTCGACGTACACCTCAGAACTCCTGCTGCAGAGAAAAGTGAGAACCAGATTCTATGTCCAGGTAATTTATTGTGAAAGTCTGTAGTTGTGTAGATAGCTGCTCTTTGAGTGCAAGTTGCTTGTCAGAATCAGCTACTGACCATCAGCATTTAAGTGTATGCTGTGTTTTTAAGGAGGCTTACCTCAGGAATAAATGACCGTACAGGCAAATCTATGACTTAATAAGGGCAATATTAGGATGTACTCATCTAAGAAGTGAAGAGGAAGCTTGGGTAAATATACACACAAAGGGTGATTAATTTTATTATTAGAGAGAGGGGTTAGAGAGAGGTTAATATATTGAGTTTCTATCTACTAAATGCAAAAATGGGTGAGGCACATCCATTAGTATGTGGGCACCAAGTGTTTTCTTCTCTTCCTAGCATAAACATTTTATGATTAAAAGTTAGTGACATATAAATTACAAAGCTGACCAGATGGTTAGGCTAGGCAGGTAACTAGGTGATTGAGCCATGTTCAGTGTTGCATCCTGCCAAATTCACTTGCTAGGTACTATAAAAATACCCTCTCTCACAAATAATCTGGCAGTGTGAAGTGCTTCCACCTCTGACTGAGTTGTGCGTGTTTACTTCCCTACCCAGACCTACTGAAGTGAATGGTGTTTCATCCCCCACAGAGTGTTTTCCACTCCTTTTGGGAATACTCTGTTTAGCTTTAGATCTCCCATAGCTAAGAGTCTCTCCTGTGGAGCTGTAGTCTACAGAAGTGTAGGATAAGATGTGTGCTGGTTTTTTGTACAGGTGATTTTTCACAGAAAGGTGAATGTCTCTTTGTTACACATGCTGTCTTTCCTCCTCCCACCTACTGCAAATGCATGCATCTGGATCACTCAAATTGAAATTTTCAGCAGACTAATGTGAAAAAAAAAAAGAAGATAGTTGGTGAAAAATATAAATTAAAAAGTACTTATTGGAGTGACCCAAAGCCTTGATCAAATTGATGGGCCAAAGTCACTTCTGTGGGTAATTTTTATACTATACTGTATCAGTGTGAATTTTATCCATTGCATGAAATGGGATATATTTGACAAAAGACTTTTATTATTTTCTTTGAAAAATGATGCATTATGAATAATCATGCCATCTTAATTCTTTCTTATTCTTATTTCAGCTATGATTATTTGGAATGTTTACTTGGGACATGTTTATTTACTGACTTTCTCTGAGAATCATCTAGCAGGCTAACATCTATCAGCGGTGCTCTATGATCTTTCTTCATAGCTTAAAGATGGGCTGAAAAGCATTCTGAGGTTCCTACGGGCATTGAAGTTCTGTGGCAGGATCATCATTTTGTGGCAGAAGAGCTTCTTGCAGGACAGATCTATTCACAAATGTAAAACCCCAATTCTCTTTCAAGTAAAATGCCTAAACAATCAAGGGCAGTGTAAGGCACCTCACCACACAGGAATTCCAGGCCCCACTCTCAGAGCTGATGAGGAATCCGGCTGATTCCCACAGCTTCCCACGATACAGGGAGGCTGAGACTTTAAGTATGCATTCAGACAGCACCTGTGTGTGTGAGCTGAGCCACTGTGCCCAGCTGGATGTGCCTCCCTGACTTGGAACAAACAGATGTAAAACTTATTAATTCAGTAGAGTTTAACTCTGAATCTGAGCCCTGTGGCTCTTCCCAATAAGCCCATGTTGTTCAGGATCTTCTCACAATTTCACTTTCTCTGCTGGTGAATAAAGAAAAACATGGAAGCCTAAAAGTTGCCCAACATTCCATATATCTTATGTCACCTTCTAATAGTCTGGAAAACCTTAAAATCATAAGAAGCATGCCAGAATGACCACTTTACATAAACAGCCATTATTGTGGCCCAGTAAAAGTAATTTGTATCTCAAGAAATAAAAAGTAAACTTTCACTTCATAGATGGGTTTTTTTAAATTAAGGTCTTCATATCATTCCAGGAATCCAAGATCCATTTTCTTTTCCTCATTCAAGGTCTAATTAACACCTGCAGAGACAGCATTGTGTTATTTGTGTTTGTAGAGGTGAGTGCATCTTCCTTAACTAATGGGCTGGAAGGTTTTGTACTGATGTATCTAAATTTGCTATTAGTGGTTATAATGAAGTCAGCAAGGCAAAGAACTTTGGACTTTCCCAAAGTGTAATGAGAGGGCTTGATTGCCTTTGAAGAGTGAGACTTCTGTTGCAACTTGCGGGAACACCAGGATTCAGGATAAAAGTGAAGCACAGAAGGGTTTATTTGCAATATTTGGCTTACTCAAATTGGAAGATACCTCTAATTTAATTTTGAACTTCCTGAAGTGAGGGTCTAGTCTAAGCAAATTTTTTCTCCTACAGTTCGTGGTAGTTTCAGTAAACAATTCTTCCTTCTGGTCTCAAGCAGCTGACAGTGCCTGTCTTTGTGGAGCACAGATAGGATATATGGACTATAGGGATCAGGGCAAGCGACTTAGGGTTAGGTGCTGATAATTCAGACATCTTTAAGTCCAAGTGGGAAGCCCAAAATGACACACAGGCTTTTGAAAAAAAATTACTGGAAACAGACATACTTTGTGTAACACAGAAAGCATTGCCTACTACCTACATTGGTAGTAAGTTCTGGAAAGAAAGAAACAAGTAGCTGAGCCCAGTGCAGGCTACAGGGCTTGGCCCCATTCTCCTCACGCAGATCCTGCATCATTTTAGGTATTATAAACTACCTGGTCCTCAGCTGTTTCCCCAGGCATGTGGAGATCTCCTGTGAGGTTTGAGTCATGTCCTGCTAGTCCTGTCTCTGATACATGGATAGTCCCATCTCTATCCAAGATGCTCTGTACCATCTAAAAAGGCAATAGGAGCCCATATTTAAGCAACTGAATCCCCTCTGCTGCATATTCTATCAGCAAACTACTCCTTTTCCAATAGCTGCAGTTCTGGCAGTCTGCAGTGCATAACAGGAGGAGATACACCGGCTGTGTTTGAAACACAGATGCAGATGAGGTTTTCAAATGACAGGCCATATAGTATTTTGAAAGCTTCTATTGTTCCAGCACTTCAAGGAAGATGCAAACCTTTTTTTTAGACACAGGGAGCTTCCCTTTAGTTTCTGTGTCAATAGGAGATTTCTCCACAATAGTAATTGAAATCCCGGATATAGCTGCACTTTGTATTCATGTTTAGTAAGGAATTTAGGCTGTGAAGTGGAACTGTACATAACAGTGTCTGTGCATCAGCCAGAAAAAGCCATATTGCAGCAGGATGCTGAAAATGTGATACAGTGAACAAAAGAATATGGGAAACCACATATCCCCACCACCCTTCTTAACACCCTGTCCTTCTTCTTGATCAGTGATAGTCAATCCCCACATATTCTGAAACCTGCAAAAGCATAAAAGAAGCAACAAGTGGTATCATCCTTTGAAGAAGTTGAAAACAGGCCCTGTTTTCCTCTCTGATATGCAAGAAAAAGAAGTGGTTGGTTTTTTCCAGGTCACGCCTTTTGTAGCTTGTTTTTTCCGAGACCAAACTTGCTCAGATTATTTTATAGGCAAGCTCTGCCTGAATGGCAGAGCTCAGAGGGTCATGATCAGCAAAGCAGAACCCAGCTGGAGGTGTGTAGTTAGTGATGTTTCCCAGGGGTCAATACTGGCTCCAGTCTTATTCAAGTTGTTTATAGATACCTGGACAAATGGATAGAATGTAGAACCTGAGCAGGTTTGCTGATGATATGAAACTGAGGGGAGCGGCTGATACACCTGACAGTTGTGCTGCCATTCAGCAGGACCTTGAGAGGCTGGAGAGTTGGGCAGAGAAAAACTTGATGAGGTTCAACAAGAGCAAGTGTAGAGTCCTGCACCTGGGGAGGATTAACCCCAAGCACCAGCACAGGCTGGGGTCTGACACCTGGAGAGCAGCTCTGCTGGGAAGGACTTGGGAGTCTTGGTGGATGACAAGCTGACCATGAGCCAGCAGTGCTCTTGTGGTCAGGAGGGCCAGTGGGATCCTGGGGAGCACTGGGAAAAGTGTGGCCAGCAGGGGAGGGAGGTGATCCTGCCCCTCTACTCGGCCCTAGTGAGGCCACATCTGGAGTGCTGTGTCCAGTTCTGGGCTCCTCAGCACAAGAAAGATGAGGAGCTATTGGAGAGGGTCCACTGGAGGCCACAAAGATGATTTGGAGTCTGGAGTGTCTCTCTAATGAGGAGAGACTGAGGGAGTTGGGGATGTTTAGTCTGGGCAAGAGAAGACTGAGAGGGGATCTCATTAATCCCTATAAATATCTCAGAGCTGGGTGTCAAGAGGATGGTGCCAGACTCTTTTCAGTGGTGCCCAGCAATAGGATGAGGAGCAATGGCCATAAACTAAAACACAGCCTCGACATGAGGAAGAACTGCTTTACGTTGAGGGTGGCAGAGCACTGAAACAGGCTGCCCGAGGAGGTCATGTAGTCTCCCTCTTTGAAGACATTCAAAAGTCACCTGGACACATTCCTATGTAACCTGCTCTAGGTGACCCTGCCTTGGCAGGGAGGTTGGGCTGAATGATCTCCAGAGGTCCCTTCAAACCCTACCAATTCTGTGATTCTGTGATTTCAAAGAAGTTCACATTAAGTCACAAGGGGAATTGAGAGAAGGATAAAAGGAAAACAAAAATTATGAGAGAGCTAAAATTGGAGAAAGAAGCAACTTTGGAAGTTCACTGTGTACTTGAAGGTTATATGTACTTCGGTTATACCAGAACACAGGCACAGGTTCTTGATCTGCTGAGATGAGATGTCAGCAGCAGAGGCAAACAGAAATCTTCAGAGAGACTTGCTAGCAAAACCACAAGCATTGTTAAAAAATGAAAACAAAACCAGACACACTATTTATTACATTCATCAAAAAGAACAAGATAGGCTTGAACACGCAGGCTTGTCTTAAAAAGATTGGCCAAAAATTTTAAAAGTTTCTGAAACAGGAAAGGCACACTAGGTGTCATTTGCTGGTCCATTGTCTGTGCCAGTAAGAACCATATGGCTTTTCCTTATCCATTGGCT
This sequence comes from Edolisoma coerulescens, assembly GCA_013397115.1. Taxonomy (NCBI): domain Eukaryota; kingdom Metazoa; phylum Chordata; class Aves; order Passeriformes; family Campephagidae; genus Edolisoma; species Edolisoma coerulescens. Next base: position 6,963,308 of record VWZW01006289.1, read on the forward strand.
TTGCAAAGGCTGCTTCTCCAGGGTCTCCTTCTGCCTTCTTCCTGCATGTCATTCACAACGAATACCAATGGAGACACAGAGATGACACTGCAGAGGTGTCTGTGGCCTCCTGATCATTCACCGTAACTAATGTCACAGTACCGGTGAATGTCATGGTTTCCTGTGAAGAGCACACTGCAGCTCTCCTGCCCTGCAGCTGAGGAGATGATCTTCAGGGCTAAGCAGCAAATTGCTGCAGTTCCTCATACCAGTCACTTGGGAGCATAAGCACACATATGCATAAAGACGTGTTAATCCGTGGGGTTGCAGGTGATTCCAGTGTGTAATAGCTGGACACCTTCAGCATGGGAAGGAAGATGAATTTTGCATTTCTGAGAGGAGTGAACCAAACCACAGATCCACTGGACGCGGAGCTATGAAGGATTTGGGGTCTAGACACAGATCAGTGCTCTAACAATTTGCCAATTTCTAACCACTTGCCAATATCTTCTCACTGTTTCTTTTCCTTTTGTTTTCATTTAACCATGTGTCAAAGCACTGAAGCAGCTTGTTGCTCTGCTACGATTGCCAGCTGCTCAAGCATATATGGCACAAAAGCAGTTTTGGTGCTTGGATAGGAAAATATTGTTGGCTGTATTGGATACCAGCAGATGGCAATTTCCCTCTTTCTGTCATCACATAACACATTTTCAGAGAGTTGTTTCAGCCAAAAAATGAAAACCAATCATGTGCTTTAAGTAACCTGAGTTTGTTTTGACCAAACTTGACTCTCTTTTCCTGTTCTGTTTATCCATCCTCACATCATTTCAGTTTCAGGAAGTGGACACGGCTTCAGCCCCTACTAAGCACAGGTTATTTAGGGACAATATCAACAGCCACCTGGCAAGACCATGGTCACGTGTCGGTTCCCTGTGAATTTGCACTGTTTCTCTGTGCTTGTTTCCATTTCTCTTTCAGTTTGCTGAAAAATACCTTCTTACATTATTTATTCCTTCAGCGAGCCACACTGTCTTCATGTCCTGTGCTGAGTCAGAAAACAGCAATATATAAAGTGACTGGGCATGGCAGGCAGTGCTAAAGGGCCGTGATGCTCACCAAGTGAAGAACCACAATGGTAGAAAAAGAGGGGCTGTCATCCCCCTGTGCAGATAACAAAACCTTTTGTTGCATGACTGCACGGTTTTATTCCCGGGAAACTGCGGATGGCACACAAAGGGGATGGTACATAGTTTATGAGTTAACATAAATTTTTGTTGCTCTTTTATTGTTTAATGGGCTATTTACTGAGTGCTGTACATGAAATGAGTTATTTTTTGTTTTGTGGGCCTTTATGAAGCACTTGACAAGCACTTTTATTTTCCATGCTCCTTCGGTCAGACAGGGACTATCCTGATGGATGCGCTCTGACAGTAGTGACTCCACAGTTCATGGCCATTAAAAAAGAGCTTGGCTTGTCCTCTTCAGCAGAGGTAAGGAGAGAAACCAGCCCTGGAGGACTTCATTCAGGAGCTGCATCCTTGAGATGGACTGGGACAGAGGGGACCATTCTCCCGGCTGCATGGCTTGCTTTGCCAGTTTCCCACAAACTGTTTTTTATCACAGATTAAAAGCTGTATTTTAAAAGCGGCAGCTCCACAGACTGGTCCATCCTGGAGCAGAGTTCTTTGAAAAACACATGAGATATGATAGAGACAAATCAACAAGATGGTACATAAAAGTGAGGTAGGGAAGAGGAATATTTTTAAATTTCTTTGGTGATTTCAGTGTTAGCACAGATAAGGTTTGGCATCTCACTTTGAAAGCTTTTTTTTTTTTAAGGTACAGATTCGTTCTACCCTTTTATTTATTACCCAGTTCTAGGAGGTCTATGATATTGTGTCTTAGGTTTTTAAAATATGAATGGGAAAATGTGAAGCTGTTTCTCTTCCCCCTCACCACTGCTGAGGGATAAAACAAGGTCCCACTCGTGTACATGACTCATTCAAATCCATGTGCTACAGCGCTGGGCCTTAAACACCATGTCTTTGGTCTAAGTTAGTAACTGAAGCCAGGGAAATGCCTCTCTAGGAAGGTGTAGGGCCATTACAGCTTTTCAAGTGCGTCATCCCGCACTAGGTCAGCAATTGGGTAGGACACCCAGCGGTGAGGCAGCACCACGGTAGCATCTGATTCGCAACTGGATACCTGTGAAGCTTGCTGCACAGGGCCTGCCCGTGCTGATCCTAGAGTAAAATCCTACAGACTAGGAGCTACGAGATCTGAGGAGTGGCCCAGCTGATAAATCACTCAAAAATGTCATTACATGTTATTTTCCCTCATTTCCTTCATTCAAGTAATTTTCTTTTCTCTCTCATTTAAAGTTGACTGGAATAAAGAAAACCGTTCTGTAAACATTTTGTCATGTCAGACTTCAGATTTGCCCTAAATTTTATGTTCTTTCAGGACCAGATAAAATCAAATACTTCATTTTATTTCAAGCAGCTCTAGTAATTTTTTTGCATGATTGGTATGATTTGAAACCAGTATTTTCTTTCTGTAGAACTGATTTTTTTCTTCAAAAAAAGTTTTATCATTTTTCTTCTCTTTTATCCCTCTCAATGCACAGCTCTTTTCCAGTCACCCTGACAACGGCAAGGCTAAATACTGAGAATCAAAAGGCAGCCTTTTTCATATTGCACTGTGAAAAGTCCTCTCATGTAGCTGGAGTGATTACTATCAGGCTGATTATTGCCTGATGACCATATTGTTCTGTGTCTAAAAAGAGAATACAAGAATTCTTCTATAGGCATTCCCCTTAATGACTCCACTCAGGACACAGTTGTCATTGATGATGTTGTGCTAGCACTGAAGGGATTTGACTTGTCAAGATTTATACTTTGAAATTATTGGATTTTTCTGAGGTTTTAGCTATATTAATATTTTTTCACTTTCTCGTGTGAGCTCTTTAATTATCCCTTTCTTTCCCTTTTTCCATATGCTATGGATACATGTGGCAACTTAAGGCAAGAAAACTTTTGTTGACAATCTGTGCTGTATTACCCTTAAGTAATAAATGTCAGTCCAGACCTAAAAGAACTGAACCCATCTGCCAGACGTACAATCAGGTCATTTTTTTTTTTAATCTATGACAGAACATCCACCCAAATATGAGTAAAATAGAAATTAGGCAGTTGGACTTCTATAAATAAAACCATCTACAGAAATGATAAATATTTGATATCACTATATTGCTATTTCATGTCTGTATATGCTTAAAATAACAAGGCTCTCAAAACATTATACAACACCAGCAACATACACAGGATTTTGGGAAATTTCCTTGCTGCATGTGACAAGTAATATGAGAAAAAGTGAGGAAAAATTTCCTATTTAATTTCATTTATTTCTTTAACCCAGTTGTTTATGCAACGAACAATAGATGCTATCAATGTATAGGAATGCGGCCAAACATGCATTTAATTGCCAAAGAAGAAAAGGTTGCCTGTTTCTAGGGGAACATTATAAATGTTTGCATGAGATCAAATAATGGGTTTTGAACATCTGTTTTACATTATTAGTATATGTGTGCAAACACACACCCTCCTCTATTGCTTTTCACAGCCTTTCTAAAAGGTATCTGAGTATTCACCAGTATAATAAGGGGGCTTCTAGAGAAAGGTCACTTCTTTAGGAAACTTAGGCCCATTGGATTTCCAGAGATTTGGGTGTGCATCCCCCTTGTCTCTGAAGCATCAGCCCAAATCTCCAGGGTAGCAGAGGTGCCAGCCTGTGAGTCATTTAGGGGGATGGGCACAATGTGCTCTGCCCTGCTGTGGTGGAGGTGCACCCTGTCATACCAGACAGCACAACACAAAGGTTTCACAGGACCCCAAATCCTGGGACACTGGCCCATTCCTGGACAAAGAATGATGCCTTCTTCAACTTTTGCCTCCAATGGCACCCCTAAATCTCTGACACCGTCCTGTCACCAGGACACCCTGTGACACAGGTAGGAGACAGGATGGTAGCAATTAGGAACAAGCAGGCCCTGTGAAGCTGTGGACCATCATCTCCTGGAGCCTCCTGAGGGCCTGGCCACCTTTCCACTGCAGCACCACTCTGTATTCAGGGCCACAGCCTTTTTAATGATAGTTGTGTGGGGAGGGACAGACATCGTCCCTGGTCCCTCTCTGACTAACCCCAGGCAGCTGACGTAGGTTTGGCAATTGAGGAGCGGCGGCTGACTCACCGTCATGCCGGGAGCATTGGGGGAAACCTGCCAGAGACAACTCAGGGTGATGGATTTTGGACCCAGCAGCTTCTCCCTGTATCTCCGACAGTAAACCTCAGCAGCGCGTCCCAGCCAGCCAGAGTGGTTTTATTACTGGTACTTATATTTTTAGAGTTTGTTCCATGACAAAGCACCAGGTCCTAACCCCTACAAACAATGCATGATTAATATCCCAGGCAGGGCAGGCTGCTATAAAATTACTGCATTTTCAGTTTGAAGATCCCAATTTAGTGAGTGAAGCACCTGCCATTGAGATCCCCGGTATTCCCATCTGGACTGAGGCAGGATCACAGAATCAAAAAATACTTATTCTGAATTGGAAGAGAACCACAAGGATCATCAAGTCCAGTTCTGAAGTGAATGGCCCATCAGGGGATCAAACCCACAACACTGGCATTATTAGCGCCCTGCTCTAACCAACTGCCCTAAGCAAAAAACTCCTGAGAGAGAAAATAAAAGTTGAGGAATTTTGGTAAGAATTAAGCAACTAAACAGAAAAACAACTGGAAAGGAGGTTTTTATGGTGTAACACATTTACACATCAACTTTTCCCACTATTCTTTTAAGGGTCCCGATGGAACTGCTGATACAGCTACACACAAAATTAAGCAAGACCAGAGTTTTGTACATATACTAGAACAGAGATCTGATCAAGCATTAGGGTTTTTTTTGCTTTAAAACATAGCCCATTTCTTTAGCCCTCTCCTCAGTATTTCAGTCTCTTAAACACAACAGATCATTGTTGTTTTATTTATAAAACCCAGGCAGTTTCCTCTGTGTTTCTTGCTCACTTTGGCCAGACCATACGTGCTACAGCATGACCTTAGTACAGGCCTTACCTGCTGTGTTAGGGCAGGAGGTTATGTGTGCTTCCCTGGGGCTGTGGAACACAAATGTCTTATGAAGGACCAAGACAGATTTTTCCATATCATTATAATATAAACATATTATGATGATTTTTATAGGTGAGCGAAAGAACAAGAAGTGTGGCTTCTAAACGATTTAGAGCTCTTCATGTGCCCTCAAAAAACTTAAGCTCAAACTTCACCAGGGAAAGTGAGAGTGAAGGTGAACTGAGTAAGATGACTTTCTGATTCCACAAAGAAAATCTTACATGTATTATGCATTCCCCAAGCACCAAATGTGAAGCTTTGACAGTTTTCTGTTATAATTTTAGTTCAGCTCTTCTGCTTTATCTCATAATGGTGGGGGTATCTTCATTTGTTTATTTAAATAATCACTGAAACATGTACCGAGCAAACAATTAAATGTCTATATTCTCATTCTGTTGTAGCAATTCCCTTTTTTTCCTGTGGAAACTGTAAACAAAAGCTGACACAGCATTAATAAGCTACTGTCAACGTAATTAATATGAAGAAGAGACACATTTCCCAAAGGAATGCCTAATCCTTTTCATTTCTATTTATCACAGCAGCTTACTAGTAAACAAATCTGTGTTTATTTTACTTCATGTAACCTGTGCACTGTTATTTCCAAAACAGGGCTCACTCCAGCAAAGTCTTGCTACCATAGCTACCAGGCTACCTATACTTATAGCAAGAGCTGTGTCCTCTTCTTGTTTGCTCCTGCAGGGGGGAGTTAATCTGTGTGAGCACAAAGGAGCAAAGCCTCTGTATCTTACATGACTGAAAGAATAAACATTTGTTTAATGTGGCAGCTCACTTTAAGAAATGAGAATAATACCAAGATGCTTTATGATATTGTTAGTAATAACATATAAGTTTGAAACACAGGAAACCACAGCATTCATTGTGATTATACCTGCACCTTTCTGTCCTGGTAAAGGCCATGGCTTTTTGTACAGTTAAATAACAACTGTGCAGTTCAGAAAGAGGTTTTTTTACAACCTGAGGACTTTCATGCTGTTGCAAGAATTCTGGAGTCAGTAACAGATGTCAGTCAAACCCAGCTTTTGCCTCAGTAGAGATAAGGAAGCGTAAGCAGCAAGGCTGGGAGGAGTCCTTCAGGCACCCGTGAGTGCAAGGGTGGGTAATTAGTGCTCATATGACTTGATACTCAGCTGCAGCCTCTGCTAGCAACCTCTAAATCAGATGTGCCTGCCATTTCCCTCAATTCAAGGGGCTAAAGATGGGAAAATTTAATGGAAAATGAAGGATGCTTATCTGGTCATGGAATAATGGTGTTACTTATAAACACTGAAGCAGACACAGTTTAATAGCAATATATTAAAGGAAAATTTAAATGCAGACTGCTTAGAAAGATTTTTTTTTTTTAATACAGGAAAGTCACTTTTATCAAAAAAATTGATCTGTCTGCCAGTCACACTAGATATATTCAAAATGCAATTGTAAATATATTAGATTGAGATAGTGTCTGGTATTTCCGAAAAGCAATACAGGGCAAAGAGCCAGTGAATTGCAGAGTTTTTATGAGCATGCAGTGCCTGTAACTAATGGATGGTCAAAGCTTTTGAAGTGCTGTTCTACCCAGAGGAGAATCACTCTCAGCCTGACTGGGGAGGCAACTGTTTCATCTCAAGTAATTTCATACCACAAAATCATCATGGTTATCTGCTCAAACAGGTGATGGTCTTCATTCAGGTCTTTCATTTAGCTTCTGCTATGTTGACACTACTGATGTTAAAATTATACACATTAATTAGTAGTCCTACATTATCCCTTTCCAATAGCCTGACAGTAACAGTGATGTAATGGTTACTCATAGACTTGATTCTGCACCTGCTAAAACCCTCAGGAATCAGTAAGTGCCCTGGCAGTACTGGTAGCATACAAAGAAAACCAGTGCCCGTGGCATCATGACCAAGTACTGTGCATCTTCTTGTTGGTGCACGCTGCAACCTCAACTCACCCCATGGCTATCAATCTACCAGGAAAACAGTCAGAAGCTGGAGTAGTACAAAACAGCTTGTGTCAGGTGACTAATTTTTTATCTTACCAGCCTGACACACACTGTCCATGTTTATTTCTAATACCTATTCCATCTACTGTCCCAAACATGATTCATTAAGGTTAACGATTCTTCTGTCTTCGTGCATCAGTCATTCTAAGCTGCATTAGTTCAACTCCAGTGTATTTAAGGACTTATCATTAATTAAATACAGCTTGTACAGGGAATTGTAAATGTAAAGTACTATCTAAAGACTAACTATTAATAATTGTCAGATCCTTCTTAAAATTGTACAAGTACATCCATATTTCACCCCATCTGCCATCCTTGGTGGGAATACAATTTCTCCATCAAATTTTATCTGTAGAGAGATGGATGTGGGTCCTCCAGAGCAATTTGTTTCAGACACCTGTGTTCAGTGAAAGCTCCATGCTGCACCATGTAATCCCCTTCTCTGTCTGATGCCCCCTTTCTGTGTGTATGCTCAGCAATATCGTGCATCATCTCAGGAGCTAAGGTTTTGTCCTCAGCTTCCTGGAAACACGAAATACCCTTTATCATGGACTCAGTATTTTCTGTGCTGTAATTGTGGCTTCAGATGTGATTTTGCCACGTCTTGTGGGGCAAAATCATACCTGAAGTGGCAGTGTGCGGCAAATCCTCTGCTTCTTCTGCAGTCCATTTGCAAATATTCGGTCAGTCCAAATATCACAGTTTGCTTGGACTGGATTTTGCATACACTTGCCTTCTAGTGAAAAAAAGCAAAGATAACTGTGGAACAGAGAACTCCCTTAGGAAAGAAGTAGTGGTGGAGAGGAGACCAAACCAAAAGCTTATTTCTAGATCATTTCCGTACTTCAGACACAAAGTCTGCTCTTGAGGGTTTACTGAGATGAGATGCACACACCTTTGGCTTTAATGATATTTGTGGGGGAGCACAGCACTGTATTCCAAAGCCTTTATGATTTCTGTGGAGCTCTTGTTTCAGGCGATATTGATGCAAGGTTGAACAAGTCAGTGTCGGGCAAGTCAGAGCTATAGAATTTCACAAGTGACTTTGACAGAAGGTAAGATTTCATATTTTCTTGTCAAAAAACGCAACACTTGGAAAAATTTCAGGTCTTCAACAAGAATGCTTTATCCAGGGACCTCTTAATCTTGTTGTGTGCTGGCAGGACATTTCTACTCCTTTTCCTGCTCACATTGTCCACTGGAGTAGGGAACAGTTCTAACAGACTTACTCCAGGGAAGACACTTCCTCATACAAGGCCTTAAGAGATAAGTTTGCAAAGGACTAACCAGCACGAAAAACTAGGAAAAAAAAAATGTTCACGTTTGTTTTTTTCTATTCCAAATCATGTTTCACCACATGTTGATGATTTGTTCTGACAGTTGATAACCAGATAAGAGTGGTAAAGTTTCCTTTTCACTTGAGGAGAGTTTGGAGGAACTTTGCTTCTATGCTCAGTATCAAAATCTCTCAAGTATCAGACTGCTAATCTCTGTCAGCCACTAAAGGTTGACCCAAATTATACCCCTCTTCAGGAGAATGGTAGACATCATCTCGCTACTAACTAGTATTGAAATAAACCCCCAATGTTGGGTATAGATAAAAACGTAATGAGTGATAAATTGATGCTGTTTACAGGATGTATAAAACCAGTTTGATCATAGGATAATCAAATATTAAACTGTGGCATTTGCCATTATTGCACATGTTAGCCATGTGTGCCTGTTTCAATCAGGAATAGGCAGATTCCCTTCTTAAGCAGGAAAAAAATTGCCTTCTGCTGTGTATGGCACAAAATGTAAAATATATTTGCTTCTATTTCCTGTACTGCTAGAACCTGAACAAGAACTTTTGATTTGTTGTTCAACTCAAGGATCAGTATCTTTTTTGTTTATAGACATACTACTCTTTACTTAATTCAATAAAAGCCATAGACTTTAAAATTTAAGCGTTCTCCAACTGTTAAAAAAGAAGGTAAATAGTTATTTTGAGTAGCTTATTTAAAATCCATTCTTAATGAGCAAAATACTGTTAGCAGACCTTATGCTGATTTTTGGTTTTTTGAATTTTATTCTCACACTGCTGAAATAATTCTCACACTGCTGAAATAGTACATCTATTCAGTAGAATAAATAAACTTTTAATGAAATCTAAAGCCTCCATAGATCTTTTGAAGCAATATTCAAGCACATTTAGCTTTATATGGCCACAGCTAAAACTTATACCTCAATGGGAGCAGGTGATGAGACAACAGAGAAATACAATTGCTGCCACTGAGAAAGTGTTTAAGCTACAAATACTGGAAGTGAAATAGTTTTGACAGATAGGGAAAATGAAATGTGCAGCTACCATCAGGAAAGATAAAATATACAGTAAACAACATTTTGAGAATACTAAAATGTAATAAGCAAGTTTTAATATGGTCTATTTGCACATTTTTCATCTTTTTTTTATTACAGACTTGGTTATGACTTAGCTTCCAGGCTATTCTTCTTCAAAATCCAGACAAACCACTTCACAGTATTTTATGATAAATATGTCTGGGAAAAGTCTTCAGTGAACAAGTCAGTTTAAAAATATTCTTCAGCAAGTATATTTGTTTTGGTGGCTGTTACTCATCACTTCTCAAAGCCCTGAGGAATTCATTAACACTTTTTTAGCTAGTACTTTTTGTCTTTCAGCAGTTTGTTTCTTTGTGACATAGGAACATGAGTTTGTGGAGTGTGCAGAGGATAAATTCTATGCACCAAAATACTTTAAAAAGAGAAAAAAGAAGTTAATTAATCCAAATGTTCAACAGAAATGAAAAATTAATCACACCCTTCCTAAAAATGTGCAACAAAAACTAAATAAATTTGCATGTACAGATATGATTTCTCTCTTTTTTTGCTTTACCACCACCACTTTATAACACATCTTCTTTCTTCAGACCTATCTGCAGAATTCTTTTTCAAGTCTCATTATTTGCTTTTTATCCACATATTTTCTTGGTGAATCCCATCCAATCTTCATCTGATCTCCATGCTCTACCCCACTCTTGTCTTGGTTCAGGGACATCTGTCCTCATCTCCTGTCTACCTTCTGATGCTCCTGTTCAACAGTAAATATCTCTCTTATATCTGTCACTATTTCTGTCCTAGGATTTTATCCCTCCAGATTATCTCTCATTTTATCCTTCCTTCTGGTCAAAACCTTACCCAGTGGCTCCTGATGCTCCTGCCCCATCCATTTGAGCTTCTCCTCCCACCCCTGTGGCCAGGCAGCCCTGCAGTCGTTGTGTCTTGACTTCTTCTGCAAGTCTACTGCTTATCCTATTTTCATTTAATTTCACAAACTTCACAAAAAGATTAATCACAGTTTTTTTCAGCCAGGATTGTCTAGGATGCATGGAGAGCTTGGAGCTTGCCTGGAGCAGACGTGTGGGACATAATGGAAAGTAAGATTTTACAATGGGTCTTGTGGAACGGCCTTTGTAACGGGAAATGGGGCGGAATTTGTATATTTATAAATTAATTTTTATAAATATTTTACCATAATGTTTTAATTACCTGCATTTTCTTGCTGCTTGGAATAACATCACACAACTGTACGTGTGCTCACTGGTTCAAAAAGAGGTGGACATTTTTAAAGGGATTTGAAATGCAGGTTGAGCACATAGCTATGTACACACAAATATGTGCATGTGCTTAGGTTAATCCTGATTTATTATCTTAAAGAAGAATTCTGTGATTTAGATGTAAGTTTTTGTGATTCATTCACTGGCTCTTTTATTTATTCATGTAGTTTTACTCAACACCCTTAAGCTATCATGGATATTTTATATGACAGTACTTAATTGTGTTCATCCACCAGAAATGCTGATTGAAAATTAAAATGTTCCTGCTCATTTCTTTCTGGGGATATGCACACTCCAGATTAATAGATTCATTTTTATTATGTACATGAAAGAAACCGGACTTGTTCAGATGGTGAAATCCTTAAATTGATAGTTTCATAACTAGAAATTCTACCTGACGCACTTACTTTGGGCTTCAATGGGTGTTCCACTTTAGCCACGATCAGCTCACTAGCAGTCCTAGCACTTTAACTTTGTCTTCATTATCAGTTTAATGAACTGAAAAAAAAAAGGACCAAGCTGAGTGCATGTAAACCTTCCATGAAAGTATGCTGAAACTCATTATAAGTAAGGTATATTCATTAAGCAGGGGGTAAACTGCCTTTCATGGCAGGTGAGGTGCATTCCTGCATTTTCCTGGGAAAGGAAGAATGGAGAAGAAATGAGGGATTCCAAAACATAGCTCATTGGAAGAGTAGATGAAGGATGTTCTCATTTCAGCTCATCCCACTGCAATATGTTGGTGCCTATCGAGTGAACTGAACAGATGGCCTGGCTGTCCTCGGTCCCCTTTCTCCTGCCCTCAAGGAGCAGTGGGAGCAGTCTCTTTCTTATTGCCTATCCCCTCCACCTCCTCTCTGGAGAGGCGATGTTTGCACTCCCTTTCCTTACAGAAGTGGATCAAGGTGTTTGAGGGGCAGAGACAGTGCTGAAACCCCTTGAGAAGAAAAGCCCCTTCAGGGTGTGAGTGCCATACTCTTGCCCTGGGCTACCTGATAGCATGTATTTCCCTGCTGCTCTCATCCTCCCTGAGGCAAAGAAGAAAAGAGAAAAATTAGACTGGGCCTGAGGTCCATAGACCTCCCTGTTTTTACCCAGCTGAGGGAAATCACATCCCATTTTCAGTCTTGAAAAGAAAGATTCACCCACTTTTCTTTCTCTGCCAAAGCTCAAGGGGATGAGCTATGACTGGGAGGGGAGACTAGAGAGGCACTGCCTATAAGGCAAGTCATCAGAAAAATATGATCTAAATTCACGAATATCTCAATATCTGGCGTCCTCCTGAGCACCTGGATGTGGCATTTCCCCTTTATGCTTTAACCCACCCCGTTCCTCACAGTCTTACAAGGCTGGGTTGGGGGAAAGAAGATAAATATTTGGAATAGTTACACATTTAACCCCAGGAACAGCATGCCTTTGACCTCGAAAGAGAAGAGCAGATTTTTGCTTTTGAGCTAGGCCTCTCCTAGTTGGGAAATGAAAGTTAGGTTTCTTCAGCTGCCAGTGAATTCATTTCTGCCTGAAATAAAATGGAGTAACATGGCCAGTTCTTCTGGGCAGATGATAGTCCAAAGGCTGGGTTTGGTATGTTGGGTGTGTAATAAATGACTGTGAAACACTTACCCTGGAAATAAATTTGTTCCCGACATCATGTGTTTCCAAGTATTTCAGTGTTTGAGTACTTCATATCCTGTGACACAGTCACATACTGTCTTCTTGTGCCAAATCAGAAATATTGGTAGATAAATAGAAAGGTCCGTGTCCTTCTTGGGATTTCTTTAGCCCAGTTGCATAACATTAGTCATTACAGCCTTACACTAAGAGATTTTTTACAAGAAATACAATCCTTGTGCTTCAGAGTAAGTTAATATGTATGAAATGTCTTCTTTTGCTGCAATATGTTCTCCTGCTGGCCACAAGCAAAGAAAATGGGGAAGAGGAAATCCCCTTCTGAGTTATAGGATAAAAAAAGAGAACAATGGGGAAAACCGAATCTGTTTCCAGATTTTGTGGTTTGCCCTCAGGTCCAGCACTGGGACTAGCAGACATGCACCATGTAGAAGCAAAGGCAGGTAAAATATCCTGAGTACAAGATGGAAGTGGGTTTCATTTGGAATTGCACCCAACCACACAGAGTGAGCATGACACCTATTTGCAATTGTTAAATGGTTTAGAATTCAGTGCATCGCTCTTCTCTTTAAACACATGCATCACAGCCGTGAAAAAGTGACGTTAGTCGTAAGTTCAAGCCTCATACCCAACATTCCCCAACTGGCAAGTCTTTAATTACATTAACATTCACATTTGCTTGCGCCCATGTTCCTAAAATGAAGATTAATTTTCATCATGTCAAAGATCTGAATGTCACAGGATTTCTGTAGTCATCATTCACAGTACTTGCCAGGAAGTAATAGTGAAAGCAATTCCAGCTGTTGGTATGGAAGTCTGGAGGTTGATGAGGACTAATTACACAATCATTTGAGAAGAAATATGTAGTGCTAACCCACTTCTTGATGTGTATAACTTTGTTAATGCTTTGCTTAAATTTTGAAGTAGCAATGTGATTTCTGCAAGTTGTAATGCATGCTTTGTTCCTAGTTAGTGTCTGCAGGCAGTTGAATTGTTGAGGACATAGAAGGTAGAGAAGGTAAGTTGCTATAAATTGAAAAAAAAATAATATAAAGTTCTGAATTATGAGTAAGAATTATGCTCTGTGCTATAATTTGGGTGGAGGGGCATTCATGATTTATGTTAGCAATAAAGAAAAGATCTTATAATAATGTAGCTGCTTTATTAATGTAGTTATTAATTTATTCTTTATTATGCATATGAAGAGAGACTAATTATCTCATAAACATCCTTTCCTAAAGGCTGTGCACTAAATGAATGGTAAACAAGGCTGTGGTTGCAGCAGCAGGTAGGAATAGGAAAAATGTTGTTGTGCAGAGCAAGATAATGAATGCCTTGGATTGAGAACCAGCATCAGAGATTCTGCATTGCTGTTACAGTTTTTGACCTTTTTATTCAACTGCAGCTGCTTTCCTGTTTCTCCTTGTTTCTGGTAGAAGACATTAGCTACAGCAAAGCTTAGCAAGCTCCTGAAGCTGAAGTGACTGCAGAGCAGGACAGGTAACAGAAAGCTTAACAACTACTACAACAGCAGCTCCACATGTTGATGCACAAGGAGCACCCGAGCTGCTGAGTTCAGATTTCTGCCCTGGTGATATCTTTCTGGAATATGGCTAATTGCTTGTTTTGTTTGGGGTTTTATAATTTTTTTTTTTTCGGTCGAGGGAAGTGTCTGAATGCTGTTGTGATGTCTTAAACACCCAATCTTTCCATGAGGAGAGGGACCATGTTCTACTAAGGCTTGGATGTGCAAATTACCTTACCCAGATATGCTCCAGATGAAGAGAAAGTTGCTGCAGGCAGTTCTCAGGGGCTGCTTGCACACGTTAACTTGGTCCCTTGTGATGGGTAGGTCATGGTTCCTGCGCTTATTCTGAGTGACCTCTTGCCAGGACTAAACTCCCTCCCACAGGTCTTTCACCCTGGGGGTGAATGCTAGGCAGAGATGCAACACAAGGAAGACAGAAAGCAGTGCACTTAGGAATTGGAAAGACATGGCTCTGCTCTGAAGTTGTGCAGTAGAAGGGCAGAAACTGAATGTGCCTGTGGATCAGCACTTGGGAAGGAGATAGCTTAATTTCCTTCAAATACAATCACATTTAACATCACATTTCCTAAGTGTAGCTGGGACTTTACCTACTGTTCTTTCCCACACCAAAAATTTCAAAGGCACGACCACAACAAGATAGATGATTTTGAGACATCAAGCTTAACCAAATCCCATTTATTGAAAGTTGAGTTCAGTGCTTACATGCTGCTCTTGCACTTCTGTTGCTCTACCGTGACAACTTCTGCCTCTCCAGCATCCTCTAGACAATGCAGGAGCGCCCACTGCAGAAAAGAGATTTGTGCTACTCCTGCAGTGCATCACCTGCTTTGTGCTATTAGCAGTTTGAAGGCTTTCAGTATGATTCTTCTCTGTGTATTTGACCGGACAGCAGGGCTGTCCTCTCAGCTGGCAGCCTGGCTATTGCTCTGCACCAAGCAAGCCCCTGTCAGAAGGAGTCCCTCCCCCTGCCCTTTTACTTGCATTACTACGAGTCAGGCAGAGGGACCTAAAACCCCAAGTCGGAAGAGGGAATAGGACATCATTTTCAGCAGCAATACAGTCCCAGATCAGATTAAACTGACACAGAAATGGCAATCTCCAGAGCTATACAAGGTTATTCCCAGACACATAGCAGAAGTGGTCCATTGAGGTACGACCTTTTTCCAGGGGAGGTCACATCCTAACAACATGAAATTCAGTTTTTATTTTCCGTTAGTGGTAATAAGCTGGTTCATGACTAATTCACCAGCTCTCTTTCATCAAGTATGTTCTGCTCATGGCTAAGCAAAGTACCCAGTATTCGATTGCCCCCACAGCACTGCAGTCCCTGTTACTGTCAGGTGCTGCTGAGCAGGTTGATATGAATAGAGTTCTTCCCAGCCCCATCTGAAATTCATCAATTCCCATGCTCAGAGGGATTGCTAGGCCTGCCCTGATCAGAGCTGGCTATCAAAGGCCACTGCTGGACTAGATTACTTTGTGCTGGAAGCAATCTCAGTTGCTGGCTGAGGATCATTTTGTGCTGCTTGCAAGGAGGAGGGGGTTTTATAGGGCAGATATATATTTTGAGCACATGGACAAAGCAGAGAGGGAGACGGTACAAGAGACATCATAAAATCATATATTTGTTAAGCAATTAAGGAGTAATTGATTACTTACAAGAAGAGAGTCAAACCATCTTAGGAGCATTTGTTTTCAAATTGCTTGTATCTGGCAATCAAATGGAATAATAGGTCTGTGTGGGGGCATGATTGACAGACTGACTTGCATTACAACTTGCTGGAATAGCGTAAGTGTTTGATCTAGGCTTAGTTTACCTAAAACTGTAAAATAGATGTTGACTTCATGGAATCAATGGCAAGCACTACATACTGGTTGGACACAAAATACCTTATCTCAGGAGATGCACTGAGCCTGAAACCAAAACTGGTACCATTTTCCCTCAAGAACAGGCAGCAGTCTATTTGAGATAGATCTGCCCAGGTTTTCTTACAGTTTCTCAGAAAAGCACTTATCCCTGGAGAGAGTTTTACAGAAATATATTTACTTAAAATGTATGCAAAGGATTTCCAAAAAGCAGATAAATTATGAAATGCTCAGTAACACAAACTGAGAAAGGTGGTTGCAGTATCTTTTGTACATTTTCTAAGACATTTGGGATTCAAATACATACCTGGTGAGGTCTGCAGACGTATCACAGCGAGCTGAATCCTGCAGAAATAGATTACAAGCCATTTAAGTATTTCAGAAAACTCTCCTAGATGCATAATCATTTTCTTTAGGAATCCAGTGCTTCCAGAAATCTTGCTCACTTCTCATATCTGCAAATGTGTATACAATGCAGGAAACAGCTCCAAGGGAAAGGAATTTACTGTAAACCAAGTCCTTCTCGTAAGTGATTTGGATGAGCAGAGTGAGATTTAGAATTTGAACCACTGCAGGTAAATAATTGAGCCCCAGACTTCAGGATAATGAAACGTTTTTGAAATCTTCCAGCCCATCCCTGTTTACAAGAACAATTTTTTTATTATACTTATATTTTAAAAAAAATTAATCACTACATTCTTCCTTTGCAAAAGGATCAATATTACAATAATTGCATAAATGAGACCTTGATGGTGAATGCAAATACAAAGTCACTTAAAGTGATTTTTGCTCCACTTGATTGTATTGGTTTGTTAGATTTATTCTTGGTTTGCAATATTTTGGCTTCATTTCTCTCTCTTCAGTTACTGTGGCATCAAAAGGTTCCTCTGCCCTACAATTACGTCATTAGCATTCTCCTAAAAACTCCAATGTACAATCTCTACCCCAAAACTAATGTCTAGTGACAGATAATAGGAAAGAGTAGTTAGTTAGTAATCCTTTTAAATGTGGCTTGGAAAACTGACTGCTGAGCCAAGCCACGTGGCCTGAAGCTGTAGAGATACCGATTTCTTTGCCTCTAACAGCTGGTGAGCACTGAGCAAGACAACTACTGAAGGGGTCTCCTTTTTCTGAAAGATTTCTTGCTTGTTATGCTGTGAGGTTGTCAGAAGGGTCTGCAGAATCATAGAATGGTTTGGGTTGGAAGGACCTCAAAGGTGTTCTAGTTCCAACCCTGTGCCATAAGCCTGTATGCCACCCACTAGAGCAGGTTGCTCAAAGCCTCACCCCGCCTGGCCTTGAACACTGCCAGGGATGGGACATCCACAACTTCTCTGGGCAACCTGTTCCAGTATCACCAATGTCAAAGGCTTTGCACAAATCCAAGTGCATGTCATTTGGTTTAGTAACTTAACTAATTGTAATAGGGAATAAAATCCTGGATTTCTCCTAATTCTGGTCTTTGATGATGATCCAGGGTGGCTCTGAAGTTGAAGGTGGCACTGGGCTGACTCTCTTAGTGAGTGTCAGATCTAGCAGGATCCTCCCTGGTGCTGCAGACACTATCAGAAGTGATGAGTTAATCCAGTGAGGCCCTTTCTGCTCAGCCATCAAACAAGTCAAAAATCATTAAGGGACATGAACAGCAGAGGCAGATGGATTGCCTGAGCTATAGGGACAGCTTGAGCTGGTGTGCCTCTGACACTGGGACTGCACTGCTACAAATTGGCCTAAGCACAGCAGAAACTGAGAAAAAATGGGGTACAAGACATTTTTACATTGCATGTTCACCCTGATTTCAGGGGAGACAAGTTTATAGGCCTTTCTTGCTCGATAGACTTTTAATTCAGCATTTGTCAAAAAAGGCTCATCCTACCAGTTAGGTCCTCACTAGTGTCGATACAAAGAATTATTTTAGCCTTGTCTGACAGTAAATATGAGGATGAGATGTTTTTCATGCTGCAGGGATGCCTCAGAGTCACTCGTTTGTATTTGGTCGTTTGAAGAAAGGAAGGACCCAATCTTAGCTGACACAGGCTAGCCATTTCCAAAAGCAAGACAGAAATTTTGGAAACCTTCTCTAAAAATCTCTGTCATGTTAGTGCTTGTGGACCAGCTTAGTCCTGTTCTTGGTATGTAAGAGGCTTTTTAATTCCTAACCTGCACAGGACTAGAGAAAAGCCACGTCTGATAGGATGCTGAAGTGGAGAACCACACCACCTCAATGGGACATAGTAGCAATGGCGTCACATAAGGCTTTCATCTAGAAGGTGACTTTGTGCTGTTCAGCATGACTTCACTTCTTGGCTAACTCTCCAGTTTTACTTTGCTCTTTGATTAATGCTAAGCCATAATGACTGGTGTCTGGCTTTTTCCTCTTAAAGTCTTGCTTTTGCTGACTAAATGTCCAGAAGAAAAATTTCCTTCTTGCTTCACCTTGCTGCATTACACTTAGCCAGATGTCCCGGTTTCAGATGGGATAGAGTTAATTTTTTATCTAGTAGCTAGTACAGAGCTGTGTTTTGGGTTTAGCATGAGAATAATGTCGGTAGCACACTGATGTTTTGGTTGTTGCTCAGCAGTCCTTACCCCAAATCAAGGACTTCCAGTGTTCCATGGGCTGCCAGTGAGGAGGTGCACAAGAAGCTGGGGGGGAGCATAGCCTGGACAGCTGACTCAAATTTCCAAAGGGATATTCCATACCACAGAATGTCATGCCCAGTACATAAACTGGGGGGATTACTGGGAGGGGTTGATCAATGCTGGGGCACAGGGTCTGGCATTGGCCAGCAGGTGGTGAGCAACTGTATCATGAATCACTTGTCTTTCTTGAGTTTTATTCCTCTCTCGTTTTGTTACCTCCCTTTTCACTGCATTATGATGATGAAGAGGAGGAGGAGGATGATGATTTTTTTTTTGTTTATTAAACCAGGTTCTTATCTCAACTCACAGGTTTGATCCTTCTTTTTTCAAATTCTCTTCCCCATCCTACTGGGGGAAGGGTGGGGGTGGGGAGTGAGAAAGCAGCTGCCTCGTTCTTAGTTGCCAGCTGGGGCTAAACTATTTAAAGCCTGATGTCAGCTCAATACCTTTCCTAGAAGCCACAGGAGGGCCGCTCAAGAGGGAACTCGTGGATAAAGGTCTACTGATACCCCATGAAAAAGTGTTGTAGACACAGCATCTCACAGTGAGATGCCTTTGTAGTCTCCGTGCAATGTGGGTAAGTTACTCCTCTGCCTGCCTAGGTAATAGCAGCTATTAAGTAATACAGCCCTCTCGAGGGAGGCAGAAGTTTGTTCCTCTTATTTGAGTACAAATTTCCAAGGTAAGTATGTTTTGTTTAGTGTAAAGTTTAACTTTTTTTTTAAGAAAAGAGATTGACACATCTTCACACCATAAAGAATATATCTGAATTTTGTGGTGCTGAGGATTTGTGGCACTGAGGCTTTGTGGCACTGCAGTGTATCATGTGGTTGTTGAAGATAAAGACCCAATGAAAAAGGCAGCCTGTAGTGTAGGAAGGACAAGGAAATGGAGAGTAAGATTTGGAAAGTTACACAGTGAAGGACTTTAATTCCAAAATCTCAGCTGACCTCATAGAGCGATATCATACTGCACTGCTTAAAAACAGCGTGCACAGAACAGAGGAGAAAATTTGATTCAAAATCCATTGTCAGTAAAGAGTTACCCTTAAAACTGTATTTTAAACATGATTTCTGAGATAATTGCAAAACTAAAAGTGCCTATTTTTAATATAATTCCTCCTACCAAAGAAATCCCTAAAGAATGGGAAGTAGTACCTGTTTATAGGCAAAATTGGTGCTTATTGCAGTTATGCTACACGCAAACTGCTACATAAAGCTTGCTCAAGTCTCACAAATTGATAGCTATTTGCAACTCAGTGGCCTCTGAAGGTCTCCAAAGTGACACACAGCAGTATAGCAGAATTACCAAAGTGTCCTCAAATTTCTTGGTATGAGAGAAAGAAATTTAATTATTCTCCACTGTGTCTGGCTTAAACATATCAGACAATAGTATGTGATTTTTATTATGAAGTGTTGATTGTGAGCCAATCAAGCTGTATTATGCTGAACTGGGCACCAGCATCTATAGAAAACATTCAAGATAAAGGAATGCAAACAGACATGCAAAAGCATAAGAGAAAGAATAATGGGGCACAGAGAAACAAAACATGTACAGCAGCAATTTCTCAGAATCTCCTGGTCTTACAGTTTGTTAGAGAGAACGTCCTGCCACATGTGTGGCCTGAGCCAGTGCATGTCTGTGAGTCACACTGAAAGCTATGGGGTCAAAAATCAGGCACTAGATACTTCTTTCTATTAAGATGTAACTTTGTCAATTAAAAAAAACCCAACCTAACCTGATTTCCCTGGCACCTGCTGTTTTCATGGCCAGTGGCATCCTGGCCTGTATCAGAAGTAGCGTGGCCAGGAGGACCAGGGAAGTGATTCTTCCCATGTACTCAGCACTCAAATCCTGTGTTCAGTTTTGTGCCCCTCTGTACAAGAAAGACACTGAGGTGCTGGAGTGTGTCCAGGGAAAGGCAACAAAGGTGCTGAAGGGTCTGGAGCACACATCTGATGAGGGGTGGCTGAGGGAGCTGGGGTTGTTCAGCCTGCAGAAGAGGAAGAACAAGGGGACCTTACTGCTCTATAACTACCTTAAAGAAGGCTGTGGCTGGGTGGGGGTCAGTCTCTTCTCCCATATCTCAAGTGAAAGGATGAGAGGAAGTGGCCTCAAGTTGTGGCAGAGGAGGTTTAGATTAAATATTAGGGAAAAATTCTTCACAGAAAGGATTGTCAAGCATTGGCACAGGCTGCCCAAGGAAGAGGTTGAGTCAGCATCCCTTGAGGTGTTTAAAAGACATGTAGATGTGGCACTGAGGGACCTGGCATAGTGACATGGATTTGGCAGAACTGGGTTAATGGCTGGACTTGATGACCTGAGAGGTCTTTTCCAAACTCGACAATTCTATTATTCCATGGCACTTTGATTCATGTTGGAGGGAAATTTAAGATGGAATGATGCCCAGCCACCTCCTGGGAGTTACTGCATGCCAGCTAAGGCAGCAGAAGAGTGAGCGCCTCTGCTCCTCATCCACTGCAGTTTGTTGCTAAAAATATGGGAACAAGCTGAAATCAGCACTGGTTTGGGGTTTTGAGCTGCTGGGAAAGTGGCACTGCCTCTGTCACTGGGACAGTAATGTCTAGTGGAGGTAGCAGCATAGATGCCAATACAGCATTAAATCACAGTGACCAGAAGGCAGGACCTTAATTCTCATGTGTTGTACGACACAGGCACTGGCCTAAGACCCACAGAGATCACTAGGAGTGACCAAGCTGGGAGCCGGTGTATGAGAAGAACATCCCAAGGAATTGTAATTAGGTGGGAAACCAAACCCCTCAGGGCAGGAACACATGGATGCACACACACACATATTCTCCTTCCATGTTCTGTGGATGTGCTGACTTTGCCAGTGAGCTCTGGACAGCAAGCCCATGCCCAGGGAAAGCAAACAGACGTGGCACAGGTTATCTGGCAGAGTGGCAAGTGCTATGCTGCTCCTCAAAGTACCCTGCCTCATCAACTTACGTTCATTTTGTTCATTTATTCTGTATTATGCTGTGAAAGTAGCGCTGCTGCCTGTAACCAGCTGTGTATTACCATACAGATAACCTCTGACTGAAGCTGGCATAGCAACAGAGCAGTAGGCAGGATACAGCTACAGCTGCAACAGACTGGGGAGGCAGAAGAGACAGAACTGTGCTGAAGTCTTGGTTTCTTCACCATTAGGTGCTCTAGGTAGTCACAACACTCACAGCAAATCTGGCTGTGCTACTTGCCCTATATTCCTCCAAAACCACAAGCTGATTTTAAAGCCAGCATTTGGGAAACAGCTTGGGGTCATGTGAGATTAAAAGAAACAGTGTTTTGTGCATTCATGAATACAAGTGGCAGAGGAAAGGATGCATTTATGCTCTGAACTGTTTCTTTTTCTTACAGTGACATGCATTAATAATTCCCTACTTGGGAAAACAAAGGAGCAAGCTCTCCCAAATTGCAAAGCATGGTAGGTCTGTAAGGATACTGTCTTCATGGATGGTCCTTGAACAACCCCTGGAGATGTGCCTGACAGAAGGAGTTCTTGCAGTGCCTGAGGACAGGTGGGAAACCTCACAAAATATGCACTGTGTCCCCTTGATCTTGATGTGCAAAGTCTCATGGGGCTTCAGATCCTTACACCAGTGGGGTGGTCACAAACATTCTCAGCATGTGGACGCTTATCTGTGGAGCTGTTCTTTCTATCTCTTAGTCAGCAGCACTGAAATGCTGCTTCTGCAATAATCTCCAAAGTGAGATTAGCAATCTGATATGTATTGTAGCATGATGCTTTAGCACAAACTCCTCTTTTCTGTCTTCTGAAGAGAAGAGCTGAGTGGAGTTAGTTTACGGTGCATTTTTCTGAGCCAAGGATTACCTTCAGCTTTGTTACTTTGACACTGAGTCCTTCTCTCGTGTGAGACATTTTCCAGCAACAAACAGCCAAGTGCTCCCTATGCATGAAGCAGGTAGGACCATGTTCCTTCCAGCTACAAGCCCAAATGATGTTCATTTAATGATTCTGGGCAGATCTTAAAACACAGACAATTTTAGAGGTAAAAATCCACATGCAATTGCTATTATGAAGACAGGCAAAACTCTAGCTGAATTATTTTCTCCTTCACAGAACATATCAATTTCTTACAGCACCTCCATCACGGAAGAGGACTGAGGGCAGCTCGGCTTAACCAGGCTGTCTTTGCCCTGGAAGCAACAGAATGGTGGTAGTTCATCTCCAGCTGCTGTGGTGGAAACAAAGAATCCTTTCATAACCTGCAGAACTTTGCACATATATCTTCTATATATGCCTGACTCTCCTTTAGAGTCAGATTTCTTTATGTTGCTGCAATTTGCTTGCAGAGAACTTAAATTTCACTTTTAAGGTAGTACTGAGCTGCCAGAGAGGCCCCAGAGACTGGTAGCAACAGGACCAAAAGCTAAATGTGACCTTTGCAGCACCTAATCTATGAGAACCTCTCTGCCTCCGAGGAGAGACTTGCATGCCTACTCCTCCTGTCCTGTTGAGTTACTAGCATCTATACTAGCCTGACTGGGGAGCTGCAAGTCACCTGCAATCAGCCAAATTTGCACCCTGCTGCATCAGTTGAGTCAGGCGATGCCTTAGGCATTTATCAAGGGCTACAGGGCAGAAGCTCCATCTGCCATCTAGAACATTATCATGGGGGAAGAAGGCACCTTATATCTGTGTCTTGTTAAAGAAAACTCAGAGCAGATCAGGAGTTTCTTACCGGTAGGGTTTTGTTTGGTTTGGTAAGTTTGTTTATGTTTGCAGCTACTGCATAAAATCCAGTGGCAGTCTTGAGAGTCCTCATGAATCAAAGGCACCTTCTCAGCTGAATGTCCCATTGACACTACAGGGATTTGCATCCTCCCTGTTCTGATTAAACTCTTTTCCAGCAAGGTGGCACAGCTTCCACAGGGAGATGCAGCCTGCTGATTAAAATGCTCTTGTTGGAAACTGAATCCCAGAGAACAGTTGTCCCACTGCTAAGAAAACACTGCACCTTGGAAGGATCTAGGGACATCAAGAGTGTAATAGCTGCCATCACTCTTCCTAATGTCCACAGCTGGATTTTGTTCTGTGCCCTGTCCAATCAGTCCAGCAGGCTCAGGCAATGATTACTGGAGGCAGCTCACCCCTTTCCATGGACAGAAACATCCTCATCTCCTGAACTGTATTAAGTTTTTGCAGAAACAAAGTGCACAATCACTTAGCCCAGCTGGGAGAGGAGCACCTTATCGCACGGGATGATGCCCAGAGCATGTGCAGGTTTTCAGTCAGACACAGTGGACCTAGGCACCTTCAAGGCAGTGACAGCCAGGCTGCGAGAGATATCCTTTTGGCTGTTGCAGGAATTTTGTTGAAGCCTAAGTCCACTTTCATTTGCTGGATAAACTGCAAACCCAGTCCCTGTTCCGTTTCATGTATATCAAAGCACTGTCTTGCAAGTAGTCGGAATTTTATGTGAAATGAAATGTCTTCACAAAATATGAGTGAGTGGCAAGCTGTGTGCCTATGTACAAAAGCAGTGGAAGTGCCCTGTAGGCATAGCTTAAAAAGAGCCACCCTCCCTCCACCCCCCGCCCCAGTAATTGCTGAATGCACATAATCAGGTATTCTTCATTTTCTGTTACAAGATTTCTCTGGTTTAATTTTCTCTTTGCTGTTGAAACCTATTAAAAGAAAATGATGGAGCAAGCAAGTAGAACTTACAGGCGTAATGTTCAGTTGTTTCCATAATCACAAGAAAATAAAGTCCGATGGATCATGTTGTAGAAAAATGAAGAAAATCTGAGCACCGTCTCAAGGAGTGTTTGCTTAATGAATATAAGACAGTGTAGATAACAGTATTTCTTGTTGGTGGTACTTTATCATGTGGTGGGGACTGCATTATGCAGCTCTAATTCTGGTTTGTGTTTTTTAATATACTTTTAATGAAGAAATGTAGATCTCATGGCTCTTAATGAGTGCACTTTTCACTCATAGGTAGAAGGAGGGGGAAGGAAAAAGCTTTCGGAAAAAGAAAAAAGAGGCATCTTCTATCAGAATAGGAAGAGAATAAGGGGGTCATTTATGGAATGGTACATTTGGACCTCCGAGGTCCTTTTCAACCAGCCACACAGATCTCTGTGTAACCAACCCATTTTCACAAGAAAAGCTCTTCCAGTCTTGAAATCTAGTTTCAAATACTTATTAGTGAGAACACATTCAGGCACTGAGGCTTTTCAAAAGGCACTCTTACACATATTTTCACAATTGTATCATCCTCTGGTAATATTCCTGCAGGCCTAGGGCTCTCGTGTGAACGCAGATGCCCATGGACATTTACATGCATAAGGTATTTGCTTCTAATTTATGCCTTGGGGCTGATATAAGTGAGAAACTGAAGCAAAAATGTTTGCTTGAATTTCTTAATAAGGTTCAGAGGGATTTTAGTTATAAATGGTGTTTTGAATGCAAAACAAAAAAACCAAAAGTTGTTCTTTTTGAGTAGCTTCTTTGTCATTGCTATGAATTTTACCACAGGGGGTAGATACGCAAAAGTGGAAAATTCATAGTACATTGCCCTCTCTGCTGGAACTATTGCTTTTCATTATATAAATAACTGAAATGAACTATTGAAAGATTAGATGAGTAGAGAAGGATACCTTTTTCTCTTAATGTAATCCCTTTTCCTTTAGTTCCTGTTACACATCAAAACTATGTAGGTTAAAATCCTTTCTGAACCTCTTCCCAGAAACATCAATGAGAATTTGCTTTTAAGTGTCTTGGCCACCCCAGCTGTGGAATAAAGCAGAATTTTGCTGCAATTCATATGCTCCAACATCTTATGCTAATTAATCCCAACCCCAAATAAAGCTAAGGGGAGAGAGAGGGGGGAGAAGCAATGGGATAATAAAACTAATACTTATGCAATTAGGAAAGAATATCCCCCGGTGGTTAGCGGGGTTAACATACAGCCCATTTTTATCTCCTCTGTATGTCCCTTTTTGCTTCTCCATTTTATCTATCTTCTCATTTCTTCCAGTAATCCTGGACTGAGGAGCAAATCACAAGGTAAACCTTATGCTCCTATAGGAATACTTCACTATGCCATGGTATGGGATGATACACACCTTTTTCAGTCAGGAAACTCCTAGCCAGAAAGTTGTTTTGATACAAACAAATGTGTGCATGATCAATCCCAACCATATCTGTGAGTCTTCCCTGGAAAGGAAAAATGAAATGCCTGTATTTACTGTTTTTTCTCTTTTGCAGATCCAAGTGACTGTGAAGGTGAAATCACAAGAGGTCATACTGGAGTAGACAGCACAAGCCTAGGAGATCAAACAAATGTTCCCAGACCTCAGGGAGACTCCTGAACACCCTGCCTTCATGGTAATCCCATCCTGTTCTCCTTCCTTCCTCCACGCTTTATGTAGGGATTTAAGGGTGTTTAGGTAGCTTATGAGCACTCAAGCAATAAAATGTAACTGTAAAAGCTTTCTACACTGAGATTGTTATAGTTTTTTCTTGTTGCAAACCTATCCAAGGCACCATGTCTGCAACCTTGTGTAATATATCTTGCCTGGCTAAAAAACATGGTGACACCCTGTGTGAATGAGGGCCACCTGTCCTAAGGATGGAGAAAACCTGGGTGCCAGAATTTTAAATAATTCATAGTAGAACTGTGTAACAATTTGGATTCTGAGTACTACCTTTTGAATCAGACAATCCAAGAAAGAAATCTAGTCAGGCTTTCTTGACACTGGGTATAGCCAGGATACACTCTAACTGGAAAGTCCCTACCCTACAAACCCCAATGCAAACCCAGAGTCCGTGGTCTGTGAATGTGGTGCATGGAGCGTGGGGCCCCGACCACAGCTGCTGGCACCGCAGCACAGCACTTAAAAACCAGTTGGAGCAGGTCTCTTCTGCACATCTCTGCTCAGTCCTGATGTGCCACCCCCATTACAGTGGATGGAAACAAGAACTAATGCTGAATTGAAGAAGCATGTGGACAGAAGAGATTTTTGTTGTTCAATTTTTGGGAACACAGCACACCTTGTTTCTCCTATCTTGCAAACGACAGACAAGACACTTTCAAATATAATGGACTTCAAATGTCAGGTGTAATCAAGGGTGAGACTGTGAATGCAAATGAACTGTTTTGATAAGTGCAATCTAAATACCAAAACCAAATTATAGCTTCCCTGTCATTGCAGTTCTGCTGTGTGAGGTGAAAGCAGCACAAAACCCTGGGAGATGAGCAGAGGATATGGATCTTCTGGGGTGCCATTAAGTGCGGTTAACCAAGAAATGAGGGAAAGCTGTGATAAAAGTGCAGGGCAGTTGAACTGGAAACAAACATAAAACCAAGCAGCTTCCTGAGGTTTTCTTTAATTACTGCTTCTGTCTTCCATCTAAAGGACAAATAAGCGGTCCCAGATCCTACAAGAGGAGGTCTGCCACAGAAGCAAGCTATCTGGTTCTTCACATCCCATCTATTCCCTGGTACCTGCCTGTTTCTTTTGGGTATCGCTGAATTACTCAAGCTGTGATCTGGAGAACTGCCTTCTCTACTACCAATTTGAAATTACTAATACTTTATTTTACTTTAGAAAGACAATCTTTCACAAGAGCTGAGATGAAGATTTTTAAATTATTCAACCACTCTATGCAAATAATAACTAATTTTTGCAATGCCCTGGTGAGGTAGGTAATTATACGTTATCCTTTCTGACAGGCAGAGACATTAAGTTTGAATCATTGGCCCTAGACAAGATGAGATCTTTGAACTCAATTTTCCTGGACTGAGGTGAAATTTTGAAAAAAGCTCTAGTTTGATCAGATGCAGGTTTTCGTTTTCCACTTTTGTCTCATCAAGAAACCAGGCTTGGAAGAATATCCCTTGGCTGAGTTGCCAGAATATGTCCATAAATGATTCACTTGAACCTTTCGCAGTCAAAAATGACACTGAGAGTACCATGGAAATAAATTTTTGAGGGTAGATGAGTCACGGGTTTCATTGCAAGTAATGACAAAAGCTGATTCTGTTACTCATATGAGCTTTATCCTCACTGCCTAAAGCTTTTGCTGTATAGTGATCTGGCTGGATTTCTCCAGCTACTTTTCCAGTTTAGGGTCTTGTCAAAGATGAGGGAGTGTGGTTTTGGTGTGCTAAAACTGTGTAAACCTGAAGTAAACAGCACTCATGTTAGGTGCAGGCCCTCAGTAATCCAAAATTGGCTTGTGGTCTGAAACAGGTTTTGTATCTCTTCCAGAATCTGCCACCTACAACAGCTCAATTATCTTACGAATGACTCACTGAGTTCTTGTGGCAGTGAGCTCCTGTCCTAATTAAGGGAACAACCACCTGAGCTCTTTCCTTGCACAGCTTTCCTGTTCCCCTTTTATCTTCCCTCTGCCATTCCTTAACTTACTTCACTGTGACCTGTCCCCAGCTGTTTGTGCCCATGCTTACCTTCCCCAGTCATCACATTTACGTGCTCATCATCACTCTGAACCCCTTCTGCATGATTTTAGGTGACCAGAAGGGTGCACAGAGCCCCAGGGGCAGCAACAAGGGGGTTACACAGCAGCAGCACTGTGAATAAAGCACCATTTCTTCTCCATAATGACAGCTGGCTCTGCTGCTGATCTTTAGGCCACAGGTGGGCTCCCTCTGGATATGTCAGACTGTGCTTGCTGGTGAAGGCCATCAGCCATCCTATTTTATCTCTGAGTACCCTGGGATAGCCACCTTCATCCCTGAGTACATCCTACTCTGACATTCAATTACCATTACAGGCATCCTCTTCAGCTTCAAAACAAAGTCATGAGGAAATAGGGAAACTTCTGTAACTTGTGCTGCACTGCACAACATCTGGGTCCTGTAAAGTACTCCTAGCCCTACCCTCACAAGAACCCCACCACTACAGGAGTCTCGAATATTTCTGAAACAACTTTGTATCTTTCTTGATGGAAATGACAGTTTTTACAAGTTTTGAATGCTCATTTTTTAAAAAAAACAGTATTTTCTAATGAAGTGATGTACAGACTGACAGTAAATCTTTGCCTCAAACATTCTTTAAGAGATCTATCTATCCTGATTTTTTAGAGAAAAATATGAGGCACAACAGGATGAAGTTACTCGATGAAAATCACTCAAGTCTGCTATGATAAATGAGAACTTTAACGAGAACTGTGATATCCTGTTTTTCTGATATGCTGTTCATTAAGTCGCTTGGTAGTTATGCAATAGTCCTGTTTGCTTACTTTAAATACAGTGTTTCGAAAGTAGAAATTAACTTCTCTAGTTATGCATGCAAAAGTAGGCATGACATGTGTCTCCTTACACTTTACTTCCATGTTAATACATGTAGAAAACCTCCACCCACTATCCCGTCAGGCATGGAACTGTGATTTTTGCTACAACAGGGGTAGGATTTATGTTCACAGACAGTATACAGTTAGACATGCTCTTGCTTTAGCATCTTTCACCCTAGATCTCTAAAATAGAGGATGGAGACCTCCACTCCAGTATAGCAAGGCTTTTTCCCCTATTCTAAAAATGCAAACACAAATACAGTTTCAGATGGCAGTCTTATAAAACAGATCTAAGCCATTCTTTTTTGTTGTTGTTTTCATTTCCCATTTTCAAAATGGGATCCAGGATCTGTCTGTGATGTAACCACCAACAAGTCAATGCAGTTAAATATTGATTTTCAAATTCAACAGATCACGTGTTTCATTATAATAATTCAGGGCTTTAGAAGCATATTGAAGAAAAGATCTTGAGAGAGGCACCACATAGGACAACTGAACTCATTTATCTAAAACCAGATAAACCTGGCTGCAACCACCTCAAATGCTGATTTAATAAACACTCCTTGCTCCTGCTGGCTGGATTCAGTGTTCATCACAGGTGCTATTTACCTCTGAAATGCATGATGATACCAATCAGGCTCAGGGAGTGGCACATTTTTCAACAATAGATCAGTGTCTGAACATGTCAGCAGCTCATGCCATACCTGAGTCTGGTAATGCTAACACTGAAAAAAAAGGATCAGTTCATAAGTTCAGAGGATTTAGCTAAGACAAGCAGGAGCACATCAGTCAAACGCATCACTGCCACGTTAGACAAGAGCTCATTAGCTCTTGGAAAGTGTTTGTCCCCAGTACTGAAGGTTCTTTCCATTAATGTATTTACTCATCTTGTTTTCAAATGCATTCTCTCACATGGGCTGCCAACACCTAGGCATCCCTGTGAGTGTGCACTTTCTACAAGAACTCTCTCTGGACTTATATCCCAGGGCCACATGTGGTACTGGGAGCATCAGATGTGGGAAGGATTACAGAGCCCTGATTGTCATTGTCAGTAGCTTTCATCCTGGCCAGAGGATAAATGGAAAGCAGTACACAAAATTGCTGTGAGTAATGAGGAGCAGCAAAAAGTAAGATATCTGAAGTATTATGGAAGAGATAGAAATCCCATTTCAAGCGCATTTATAAAAGATAGTTACGCTACTCAGGTTTGATAGGTCCAGGCTTGTGCAGGGCTACATCAGCAGAATGTGGTATTCTTGTGGCTTTGGCCATTTACACCGGTCTAACTTGGCTCGGGCCAGAAAACTGAGGAGCTTTGCTTTGTTTGAAAAATTGGGAGTATGAAACTTTCCATTCTGAACAGAGTGAGAAGAAAACCACCTTGCTGGGAAAAGAGAACATAGATAAGAGAGTACGAGCATCTCCACCTGAGGACAAACAATAACCTGGAAATTACTCTGAGGACAGAAATTTGTGGAATGTGATGGTCACAGGAGTAAGTCTGCCTGCTCCTACTATGCTTCAAGCAGCTTCTTGGAAAGACAGGTTTATAAAGAAATAACTTTACCTCCCAAATTAAACTACCATGTTTTATATTTAGCCAAATAATTACCAGCCTAAAAGGAGAGGTAAGAATTTCAGTTTGTGCCTCATGCATCTCAGGAGAATACCTTAATCATTAAGTACTGGTTGGTGTGAATCTCAGTCACTTTTACCTCCTGGAATCAATCCTGGGCTCAGTAAGCCTTCTGGATCAATATACCAAGTTAATTGAACCTTTTCATGGAAAAGTTCTGTTTCACCTTACTGATATTTTCTTTTGGGAAAGAAAAAATAACTCCATATCAGTATCACTTCATATATTGTGCATGAAAATGCCATCTATTTTAGCAGCCTATTTTAGTAGAGATATTTGGGTAGACCACAGTATTTTTTTCCAATTGCTTTTCCTGATTTTTCTTAGATGCTATACACAAGGGGTGGCTGAGAAATTCTTTTTGCTATATTTCTCCTCTAGAGAGATTTGTTTTTTCCAACTCTGAGCTGCTGCCGAATTCAGATGAGTATCAAAGCCTAGAAAACATTGAAATTTTGTCCCTACAAGAGAAAGATCATCTACTAAAAAAAACCCAGCCTGAAATATCAGAAAATCTCTCAAAATAAGTATATAGCATCCTGGTGAGTGCACCTGACTTAGCATGGAATTGGAAAATGACAAGCAGGAACAGAAAAGTGTCATCACTCTGTCATGAGTGACTCCACTGTATTATGAGCTCTGTTTTAGAGTGGTTTTGTAACATCAACCAAACATCACACAGGATGCTTTCTAACACACAAACAAAAGTAAGACCAACATAAATGTGATGGTGCTCCTGAGGTGGCATTCATCAATAAGATACAGGATGCCCAAAAAGATGACTTCCACACACCACCACAAATACAAAACTTTCCCTTCTATTTATGTTTTTAATTGTGGTGCCCAGAAGAAGGTTCCATGATCTAAAAGAAGAGATTTGGGGATAATGGGGATAATAGCTGGTGGGTACAAGTTATAAGAAACATGAGAAAGTAGAGAGGAAAATAACTGTGAGAAATAGTAGAACTGTCTGAGCAGTCAAAGCGCAAGTAGCCCAGGAAGAATAGTAAAAGTAATAAAGAATGGCAGAAATACAGAGATGTAGGCTTTGGAGTAAGCTCTAAAATCCTCTTTGTCTAAAGCAGATAAAGTGCTTGAAGCTGGTATTTCACAATATCTCTGCAGCTCTTGGTCTCAAATCTCAGGAGCAGAAGGAAGGCATTTATTCACATATAAAATGGATGCAGCTGAAGGGAATATAGTAAATAAGGAACAGCCACTCAGCCATGTGGAGGGACTGCTGGTCAGGCACCAAAATAAATTAAAATAGACTGTTCACCACCTATGCAAGAATAGAAGTTAGGATTACTTCTCACACAGAAGTCAAGGCTCAGATATTTCAGCTCTGCAGCTGTGGTAAATGATGCAGAATTAGAATGCGGTGGTAGAAAAACTATTAACAATCACCAACTGTGTCAAAGCTTTCTCTCTCCCCTTCTCTTTCATTAATTGTTCTTAATTAGACTACATTTCAAATGTGGTTACCATTTAATAAGAATCTTCAAAAGAAAACAGACCTAAATTGACAAAGATTGTAAAAAAATGCCTAATTTCTTTGGGTTTAGTCCTTTGTGCCAAACAAACTGATGTTTTCTCTAATTTCATAACTTATTTTAGAAAAGTTAATTGTCTGAGAATGAGTATCTGCAGACAAACAAGAAGACAGAGTTTGGTACAAATGCACCTACGCCCAGTCAAGCTTTCATTCTCAGCCCCTCAGAGAGGGTACATCAGTGCAGGAAAATAGGTAAATCCTATGGTAGCCAGAGTCCATTACAGAGCTGTAAGTATTTATCATGTGTCCCTTTGTGCACACTTTCCCAAAAATGCCAATTCAGAGCTAAACTTCCAACCTTGTATTCGCTGGTGCACATTTCTATGGAAAAGATGATGTTTATAGTGCTCTTGCTGCCCACAGATGAATTACTTAAGTTTCTTTAAGCAGGTGTGGATTGGAGCTTTACTGACTGAAGTTCACAGAGCAGTGAAGAGAAGCCATTTCCCCTGGAGACACTTTGATCAAAGGAAGCCCATGAGAAATAATGCTGAGGGTCACAGAAGAGGGACAGCTTCTGTCACAGGAATACACCCTAAGGCAAGTGGATTTACAAGAATCAGAAGGAGAGAAGAAGGGAAAAAAAGTAAGGTACAGGGCAGGAGTTAATTTTAACTGCCAATGTAAGAAGTGGCAGGGAAGAGCAGGACATCTGTGAGAAGTTAGAAAAGCCTGGAACAAACATGGCAAACTGACAAGGTAGAGAAGAAGATAAGGACAGAGACTGAATTGAGTGCTTTGAAGTTATATTGAATGTTAGCTAGAGAAAGGGAAACTAGTTTGTGAGCCTAAAATTACCCACAAAGTGAAATGGAAAAATCAGTGATGGGAAAGGAAAGAAATCCTCGATGCAGCTCAAATATCTGAGGGATACAGAAGGGAAGCCAGTAGAAAAAGCTGCAGGTTCCAAAAATGCAGGTTTACCCATGTTTCTTTGGGTATATGTTTTCCTTCTTCCTTCTAAAAAATCTAGATGGGAGGGCCGTTACTAATTCACAGTTCAATGTTTCTAGACTTCACCTGGCTTGGCCAAAGCTGCCAGGATCCTCCAGGTTCCTGACCCTGCTGAGAGTCCCATTGGTGACACCACGTGGGAAGTTGATGTTCGCACCGCTGCTGCCAAAACCTTGTGACATAAACCCACCAGCGACTTGCATGGCTGCTGTGCACCAGTGCAGGGTATGAGACACTTCCGGAAAACCAGAACTGGAGTCCAGCAAGCATCAGGCCCACACCACATGTGCTGCATTAGGTCCTAAGAGTAGTCAAGGTGGAAACTGGGATTGCTTTGATCACACATACAGCAGAAGAAAAGGAGGAAGCAGGTATTGCCTCATCTGTATTTGTGGCACTCTGACATTATTGCTTACATAATAATTGGGGTAAAACCCAAAAGCATCACAGAGTGCATGTGTCTCACTGTCTGCCCCAGGTGGTGGGGCACAGTAATCAGGATTCTTTGAGGAACTCAAGATTTTGACTTGTTAACTTGGCTTTGCAGGGGCAGGCATTTGAGTGTGAGAGAAATTATGATGGCAAAATACAGGAAGGGAAAAGTACACATTAGTCATAAGGTAAGACAAATTATGTCTGTCAACTTGATGCTTTTCTGTGCTTTCCTACAGATAGATATATATATATGTATACACAGATATATAAGTAACCTCTGAAATGCTCAGTTATAATTCAACAATTTGTACGAAAGTTTCTTCCCTGGTACTTTGCATGTTTTATTCCCAAGACAAGAGAAAAGAGGTGGAAACAAAACTGTTCTCAATACAAATCTGATCAGCCCCTTCAGTTTCTTTGTTATGATAATTGGTAATTACAGGGGGAAAAAAAAATCTTCATTTAACATGAAGATTGCTTCAAGTGCCTTCCCTACACATGATCTATCACAGCCCACCTATGGATGACATCTGCACTGAAGGTTAGACCAGGTCACAGGAACTCTGAGCAGCTACCAGCCACTGCTCTCTGCTTCCCCATTCCCCAGCACCTAGGGAAGCAACTGGGGCAGCACCAAGATCTGGCTATTTGAAATGGGCTCCGACGTGAGGTGGCTCTTTGAGATACTACACTTCCCTCCCTGTTTAGCCCACTGGGCTGAAATTTATATGGTGCCAGTGAAGCCACCAGGAAAGCTCTGGGCCAAAATCAGAAGCCCAAAGAGGATTAACCCCATTCTGAGAAGAGTCACTGCCTAGTCATTCTCTGAATGGGCCAGACAGATCCTCACTCCCTGAGGATGACTGTGGCTACAGGCATATGGTGCTGGGTCACTGCACGCCTGCCCTCAGGAACAGGACCTTTCCAGCAAAAACCTACCCAGCTTCATGCCCATCTGCTGCACTACACCAGGGTGCGTCCTGAGTAATGACAGGTGAGTCCTATCCTTCGAAGTCAACTTCTGTGCATGTCACAGAATCACAGAACCACAGAATCACAGAATAGTCTCAGTTGGAAGGGAGCCACAAGGATCATCAATTCCAGCACTTAAGTGAATGATCAGTGCAGGGAACAAACCCATGATCTTGGTGTTATTAGCACCCCTAAAAGGCACTCAGTTTCCAAGGACCTGCTTTTGACCAGTGTTAGGTTATGGCACTCACACTCAGTGCCAAATTCAGAGCTGGATTTCATAACCAGTTTCCGTTTCCATCCTGGCTTGAACCCTTGGTCGGAGTTAGGAGGATCACTGTGGGCTTCCTGTCACAGGCCCTGACACTCTCCCAGCCTGGAGGCGAGTTTTCCTGGCAGTCTGTGGTAGATAAGCTTTTCTCCCAGCAATGTGGGGGAACTGCTCTGCTGAGTCCCCAGGGGCTCTGGTGGCAGTGGGGATGGCAATGGGAAATGGCAAAGGTCTGAAGAAGGACAGTTAGACCTATTTGCCCAGCTGCTTGGTTATCTGGTTGCCTTCCTGGCCACGTCCCCTTCACTACACACAAGCACACATGCAGGTCTGCACACACACAGGTCTGCACACACACAAGAGCAGCCTTTCCAAGTTCAGATTAGAGTTCTGCTATCCACAACTTGCATTTATGTATTTTTTTCCTGAAGCAAACATGTGACATCTGTGATGGAGAAATTAGATTTGGAAAAATTAGATGTAATATCAGGCAATTTTCAGAGCAGAACTAAACATTTTTCAACTGGTCCTGGAAAAGGGGAAAATATTCACATTTCAGAAAAGTATTTGATAACACTGCTGAAAGGAGTTGCAATTTGATTCAAGGGTAGCCTTGTCTCTTTGTTTCCTTCTGAATGCTTTTGGAAGCTTGCTTTCTAATCTTGACTAGATACATGTGCTTAGGTATGCCGATTTTATACTTCTGTGCTCTTGTGGATTTTTCTGAAGTATTATTAAAAAAAGGAAACAAATAAAAACCCATTGATGTGAAAGAAATTTCCAGCTGAATCTGTGTGCTTGACAGTGTGTACAGGTGTGCTAAAATAAAACAGACATTCATACACAGTCTATGGTACACTGCAAACAAATCTGCCAACAGGTAATGAGTGAATAATGTTGGCGACTACTGAACCTCAAACAAATATATTCCACTGTTATCGAGGGAATGTGTGAGCTCAAACGTAGTAACAGATTCTACAATAAAATTTTATGGGACATTGTATTTATCCATAACACCTTTAAATGTAAAGGTAGAAGGAATTGACTGTGTGTATTCAGAAAAAAATACCTAGCAGTCATGCCACACCAAACTATTGTTTGGAACAAAGCAAAATCAGCTTCAAACCTTGCTTCCATTAAGAAGCTGAGCAGTATTGCATATAGATAATGCGAGTAAAGCTGACAAAATCTGTTGTTATCTGGGCTTTCTGCTGTGCAGCAAGCGCTTCTTTGTTATTTATTGGTAATTTCTCAGTGTAACGGAGTTAAACTGGAATTACATTGGTATTATCACTAACGATTTTCAATCTGGTTTGCTTTATGAGACTTTTAAAGAGTTGTTTCAGTGTTCCTATTACTTCTTTCCTTTATTGTAAAGCCAGTTACAGGATTGCCCTCTCTCACTATAGATTTTGTATATGCTGTGTTTGTAGAATATGTTTCATCAGAACAAAGTAATGACTTGTGGTAAATGAACTCATATGGGAACTTCTTAGAATGTGCACTGCCTGTGAAAATATACCCTCTACATTAAAAATAATGTTTACCCCACAGAACCACAGCAGTTTTAAACTCTGAGTCACATGTTCCCCATTTTTTTAGCTTTTGGCTGTTTGAGCCCCAGATCAGAGAAACCACCACCTGTACACCCGAGAGCTGACTCCCTTGGCACTGAAATGCCAAGGTTTTCACTGGAGCCAAGGCATCCACTATGGATGGGGATCTTCCAAGAAGGACATCAGAATTTTCGACAGAAATAAACCTTAGATCTTTCAGCTGCAGTTAGGAAACCAGGAGGGCTGTGCAACTAATCTCCAACCAGGAGCTTCCCTTGGGAACCCGATTTTCATGTCTGTGTCCCCTTCCTCTGTCCAGGGTTGTACTTGATAGCCTGTCATTCCTGTATTTTTTCAAAATACCAAGAGCTCAGCCTACTCTGAAGGGGCAAGTACCAGCTCATATCTTAGGGGTTCTGCTGTGAAATGCCAGTGCCTTCTAACATGCCCCAGGCAAGAGCCTTCACCTCGGCCCAGTAATGCAGAAGCAGAAGTGCTGCTGCCTTCACCACCCTCTGCCAGCATCTTCTGGGTTCTTCTCTAGTGCCCTGTTCATCTATGCAGCACCACATTAAAACTGCAGCTGTTATTACCTCCCAGCTAACCATCATGTCTCCTTGCTATAGAAGGCCAGGCTGAAACCCTTTAACCACTTGGTTTCTTCTTCAGGAGATGTTCCTCATCACTGCCAGGGCAGCAAGGTGGGAGGAGCAGGGAAGTGAGCCCCAGGAAAGCCATTTTACCCATTCCATTTTATCTGCTGCTGGCAGAATTGAAGACTTTTCTCTGCCCAGGTTGCTTAAAAACTCACTGGTGCAAGGTGGTGGAGTGTGGCACCGACTCTTCACAAATGTAAAAAATGTCTCATGGGTTCCTGCAATCCCCTTTTCGTCAGTGGGTTTATGCTCCTCCTCAGTGTTTTCTGATGCACAGCTGCCTCCCCATCCCACAGTAAGCCAGCATTCCCCGTTCCAGTTGGATGGCTCTCCACACCAATAGTGAACACAGCGGGGCCATCCGTACAGGAACCAGGACTTGCAGCCACAGCTGTGATTGCATTTGGCATGAAATTTCATATGTCATAACTTACTTTTCATTTTGTTTGCAGCTCTGCAATGTTCCTGCTTGCCTGAACTGTCCCACACGCGTTCAGCCACAGGCTCCAAGCAGCATTTGGAGAATCTGAACACAATGCCCAGTGGTCCCTGGCAAACTGGTGGGAGGGGCAGCTGTTGCTGTGCCCTGCCTGCAGAGGTCCAGAGGCGATGCGCAGGCACCCTCTGCCTGTGCCTATCAGCCCCCAGGAATGCTGGCAGCAGCTGTGGTGCATTTGGAATGCAATGTGTGCCCTCGTGCTTCGCTCCAAGAATCCCCCACTGGCCTTCCAGCAGCCCCATTTCTGCGCCTTTGCTCCCTTAGAGTTGCCTGTTACAACACACAGGCCTCGATCCCTGTGGGCCCTGGCCGTGTTATCTGTGCAAAGGTTTATGATGGTTTTAAGGTATAAACAAATGTCATGCATTAAATCACTACTTTTATAGACTCATTTAGTGCAAAATCACATTCACACTTCATTTACCAGATCCCAAAGCTCCAGAGAAATCAGGATCATTTGTTCCTAACCAGGCAGATATAACTGAGAACAGCAATGGAGGACAGCTGTGAGGGGTTATCTGGGTGTATCTTAAAGCCAGTTTACAAGTCAATAAATACAGGTATATTCATTATAGCTGTATCCAGAGGCTGCACATAGAGGAGTTCCTGTTTGCAGACCATAAAGCTTTCTAATTTATTATTTGAGAAAGATAACACTGAAATTGAGGCTTCTGCCCACCGTGAAGATGTGGTGTAATGAATGACAGAAGAAAGCCACTGCCTTTGCTCAGAGACAACTCGCACTTTCTAAGTGGCTTCTGAACAGCTGAAGTCAACCAGCTCACGCCAATGAAAGCAGAGTTAATACACACAACGATATTCAATTAGCTCGGGAGACTGGAACTGAGGTGAACAACGCAAAAGCAGAGTTTGCTGGGAACCTGAATGTCTTCTACAAGGACAATCCTGCCATTTTAGACAAGGGGGAAAATCCTTCTAAACTGGAACCAGGATATAAGAAAATTCCAATTTTGCACTACCCAGAATTTCTGGGAAATGTTGACTTGGTACTTAATAATTTTCTCATGAGTCATATGTGATCAATTTATTTCAACATGATAAAGACCTTTCTCTTTCTTTACATTTGCGGTTAATTTCATTTACAGCTATGCCATATGATGTAATGTAAATTCCCATAAATCATTCAGTGAGATTCTCTTCTGCCTCGACTTTGTGACTTGTTGCAAACAGTGTCTACTTAAGAAATCATCACATTCCCAAAGGCTGTACAGCAAGAGTTACACTTGGGGCTTTCTGTGTAGTTTATAGTCAGAAAGGAATCCTGCACTTGTTAGATTCCAGTTTGGAGGGTCAGATCATTTCTCTGTCGGAGCACATCTTGGGAGAGATAGGAAAGACTTATTGTAATACCCTCTGTCCTCTTCAGTTTTCATCAGCATTAATTTGCAGCTTCCTTGGTCCCTCTTGCTTCCATATTTTCTCTTTAATGAGCATGGGGAGAAGTGGTCTGTTACGAAATACCAGTAAGCTACAGATCAAAGAATATCAATACGAATAGGTTTGAGCAAGACAGCAAAAAAAGCTCAAGTTCTACTCCCACTCTTCCCATACCTTAAAAGCATAAGAAATTTGACAGCACTGTCACTGGGACTAAAAAGTAACTTTGTTTCTGTGAGATGAATGAGGCCAGGCTGTACATAGGGCTGGCATATCCCAACACAAAAAAAATGGCCAAAAAGACCAACAAAATCATTCCTGCCACACAGCTTACAAAATCTGGGTCTCTGCTGGAAGGGCAGCATGAGTGAGGTGCATCACAAAACATCTCAGCAAATGTGTTTGCTATGCATAATTTGCTGTATTTCCCATTCAATTGATTTAAAGTGTCTCACAACGCTTTAAATAGCACACCACAAAATTACATTTTATTTTTATTCCTTTATACAAATATACACAAATATATTTGTATGTCTGTGTTTACAGAAACTAAATTTAGAGCGCTGTTGTTGATAATTTGTTGCATTTTTGCCCTTCATTCCTTTAATTTTAGATCCATGAATCTGTTGGGATTTCTCTGAGTTTACCTTGAGTTAGTTGCCTAACATGGGGCTGAGATGCTGTTTGAAATGCTCTGTGCTCTCCCACCTGGCCTCCAGTGGCTGGTCCAGGGACTTGCCAGTGCTGTGCTAACTCCTCTGCAACCTGACGGTGCCAAAAATGGCACTGCACACCTGAAGAGCTGAATCCCAGTTTGCAACCCTTTCACTAAGGGGAATAATGGAGGGAGAGAAGAATGAGACACGGACACAGAAATTCATGTTTCTAACTGCTGCTGCCTACATTGCTGCTCTTGCAGCCTGGCAGCTTCTTTTAAAGAGCTGCTGCAGGATGGATTTGCTTTTTCCCTCTGATTATACTGCTGTTAGAGCTGCCTGGCAGGAGCTGCAGCCCTTCTGTTTCCTGACTGAGTGTGCTTGTGTGGGGTTGGATTAAGTGAGGCTCCCTGTGGGAATGGCTTCTAGGTGTTCTTGGTTCCCTTCCCAGCCTGGTTTCTCTCCGTGCTGCAGACACTGGTATCCAGGTGCTGAGGGGTGGAATTATGTGCAGCGCATCCCTGCAATCTATGCAGAGCAGGATTTAGGATGTTTAGCGGGGGCAAAGAGCCTTGTCTCTCCAGCTTACCAGCTGCAGTGTGTTGCCTGGGCAGAAAATGCTGCTCTGGTTGCCCAAGGCCCACCACTCAGGATGACTCCCTGGCCCTAACCCATCTCCTACACCTTGCTTTTTTTGCTTGTCTCCTTTCCCAGTTGCTGCTCAGGATGAAACTGCATTTTGTTCACTTAATTTGAGAAAGCCTGGTGTTCTGGAAACACTTGTGTGC
This sequence comes from Edolisoma coerulescens, assembly GCA_013397115.1. NCBI lineage: Eukaryota > Metazoa > Chordata > Aves > Passeriformes > Campephagidae > Edolisoma > Edolisoma coerulescens. The sequence continues at coordinate 7,003,465 of VWZW01006289.1, forward strand.
CAGAACTACATGCCCCTTTCTGTTTACTTACATGAGGTAATTAGCACTGGCTTAGGCAGAAAGGATCTCCCAAACATTTTGGGGACAGAAATGAAGGTGTATGAATCATGGAACTTGTCAAGCTGGTTATAACCTCTGCTTCCACTTGTCCCATTTCCTGAGTCCAGTGATGAGGAATCCCAGTGATGCTGATGCTCCTTTCCAAACAGGAAAATGCACCTCAGCCTCCTCAGAAAGGGATTATTTTGTGCTCTGAAACATGAAACCTTAATTCCTCCTACAACCACATTTCATTTCTGTGAACAGTTGAGCCTTCTTCGACATTTTTTGAACCTGGAAAAAAAAAGGAGAATTATTAGAAGTAAAATATGTTATTAAATGAGAGCTGACATGTGTCAGGTTTATTGATGGGAACTTGCATAAAATGTGATATTACTTCATTCCTACCTTAATTGAAGATATTTTCAGCCTAAGTGATGTGTAACTGCTTGGTGATTTAGCTCTCTTTTATGAATAATTATATTACATGTATTTTCTCTGGGTATTTCCATTGATACATAGGATAAGTGTCTCTCAGAATAGCCTCTAAAAGGGTCAGGCAGATCTCGCTTCATTGAATCCCTTTGAAAACAGCATATTTTACCTTCTTAAAATCAACTGTTAAATTAATAAACACAATGAGAAACCTTTCAAATGAGAGGCATATTCCCTCTGCTTATGATCTAATTCCCTGGACACCCACTTACTAAAGATTTGACAGGAGTAACATGAAGCTACAGCATTCACTATGTGGTTCATTTTTTATCAAACAAGACAGAAAGAATGAAGCCTTGTCTGTGTTTGAAAGCTGTATCATGTTTCTGCCATTTCTTTAGGCATTCTTACAGAAACCTTTCAGTTCTCCCTTTCTCATCTTCTGCAGGCTATTGTATTAGCAATATCTTTTCAGTGATTAACAAAATAATGGTGATTTTCCCATGAAGCATAGGAAGAGCCTCATTCTTACCTGTGTACTCATGAAATAACCAATTTCAAACTGTGATGAAAACAGAAATAATTATAAACACTTCAGAAAATAAAGAAATCTTCAAGAGCTATATTTAATATTAAACACCACACAGAAAATTTCCCAGGCAACAGGCCAAGCTGAGATTAACTGGATCTTCTTTAAGAGGCGTTTGTAATGTAAATTTAAAACCAAACAGTAAAAACCACTTTGACAAACCTTTACATCATTGCCACAATCTGCACCTAGACCAAATAAAATAATAGACAGGAAAGCTGCCAGCATCTAAGCCAGGAGTATGCAAATGCCGAATTCTGCAGCTCACTGATAGCAGCTGGAGAGCTGAATCTAACAGCACCACTTCAAAGCTTTCCTAGGAAATAATTGAACACTTAATGGTTTTAAAGTTCCATGATAGGTCTAAAGCCAAGTTGTTGTTTAAATTAATTTACCTAACAAATGATCAACGCATATGTCTGGAAGATGCTTACCTCTGTGTGTGTGTGTTTGCAGCTCTGCTACGGTGATGAGTAGAACAAGAAATGCAGTGGGGCATGGATCTTGTCCCAGGACACTGGGGTGCACTGGGTAGGTAGTTGGTTCTGGATGAGGTGAGAAGTCCACCTTTCAGGCCACAGCATTCCTTTGATATCATTTATTTGCTGCCAACTGGGTCTGCTTCCAAGGCAAACTTTGGAGGGCATCTTTCTTCAAAATGCCACAGAAGACTCAGACTTGCCTGTGGCAAAGAAGCAATGGCTTTTGTTTAAAGCATCTCTGTGTGATGTTGGTGTTTCAGTACCAGCTAAGTTGGCTTCTGTCAGCTTGAAGTCGAGAAGAAAAGGAGGTCAACCAGCAAAGTCACGACGGGATAAGTACAGGAACTTCCCTCTCTCCAATTTCTCAGAGTGCTGAGGGGCACTCCTTGAAATGATAAGGCAGCCCACTGTTAACACAAAAAGCAATGCTGTTCCACACCACTTGTAATTGAAACGTGGCCTTCATCACCATGGGATGTGCACCTCCATTACCTGAGGCCAAGGTTGTCCTGTGCTCCCCTTGTTTCTGCTCACCTGCCATGTCCCAAGCAAACTTCATTTGCACCACCTCTAGGTATCTGCACTGCATTTGGCATGATTCTCCACCTTTGCTCATCATTTCTTTTGGTCCCAAGACTTGCTGCAACTTTGTCAGCCCTTCTACGGGTCAAGCTCAAAGTATGCTGAAGGGTTACTGCAAAGTTGTTCATAGGGCCGAGGGCAAAATAGTACTTGCCTTGTGGATAAATAGGAATTTTCAGCCCTCAAGTTTCTGAATTAAAATATGTGGCCTCAAAAGGCTGTAAGATAAGTTAGTGAAAAGCGCTGTGTGGAAAAACGTTTGAGCCTTACAGCATGAAAAGAGGAAAGAGAAATTCCAACCAGCCTGGTCTTGCAGAGGGTTTAATCCTTCTTTATAAATTAGCCTCTTTGTACCTATGAAACATGTTTGATCAGATTCCAAATCACGGCAGTGATTTGTGCCAGCTGGGAAGCTGAAGAGTGGAGGAATGTTGGATATTTAAATATTTTACCAGCCCTTCATCGGGGTTAATATTTTATTAGCAGCAAATATGCCTTTCTGCTAAGGAGTCTACAACTAGTGCTCACCATGCTGAGGTATGGGTACGTTTTCCTTGCACAAAGGCAGTATGAAAGACAAGAGCTGAGGGAACAATTGGTGCCACTCATTTCTCTTTCCTAAGGGTGCACCAAATGCATCCATACTGATGAGCGCTTGCATTCTCTGTGACTTGATTTGCAAGCCTGAGTCACACAGTTCAGCTTTTTTCCCATTCACATTGCTTTCTGCAGTACATACCAGCCACTGTATAGCTGCATCCTCTAAACCATACCAGATCCCTGGGTCTGTCTGATCAGGATGGCAGCTGGCAGGTCAGTAGGATGGAGAGGTTTGTGACACTATCTATAAAAACGGTTTAAGCCTAGTTCTAACAAAGTGGTTGCCAGTGGGACAGGATCTGTCCTCCTGTACTCACCAGCAAATGTTTCATGCTTAGGGTTATTGGCCTCTCCTTCTGCAGTCAGCTGTGGCAAGAACACCACCAGGTCTCTGACAAGAGCAGGCATGGATATGGTTATGCAACCAGACATAGGATCCTGGAAGAGCTCAGTGCTCAGAGGGCAACAGCCAGAGCAGGATGCAGGAGTAGACTCTGTTGTGTGCTGCCACCTGATCCTCCATGAGCAACCATCTCCAGTATAGAAATGTCTATGTAGATAATTATTTCAAAAACCCAAGGCAGTTTCTCTGACCACATTTACCTCTGGAAGGAGTATCAGTCAAGTGGCAGTATAGAGGTGAGCAGGGAGGCTGGGACCATGGGGAAGCTGCAATGATAATTAAACCACCCACATGAAAAACCAATATATTGAAATAAAGTATTGATATATTAGAGTAATCTTTGTGGGAATCCTTTTTGTGTGATGTTACCAAGTCCTGAAACTTTATTTTTTATGCATATATAGCTAAACAATTACACCCAGTCTTGCTGGTTGGTCAACTCATAGTGGACTATTTATTCTACCAAAAATACTAAAATTATTTTCTCCCAGTATTTTGATTGAATTATTGAGCCAAAGAATACTTGGAATTCACAAGAAATTTAGTACTTGAGGAGATGATGGTAGTGACTAGGACCACCTTGCTTTCTGTTCTTCCTCCATTCTTTCATACTGTTATGTCCTACTAAATTAATTAAAAAATTAGGGAGCCCTCCAGTGGCTAAAATTATAGAGCCTAAATTACCAGTGTATTAAAGAGGTATTCAAACATTTGATGGTGTCATCCAACTTCACAAAAATCCATACAATTTTAACATAGAACTTTACAAAGTGCTATCTTTCTACTAAAGACACAGTTTTTGAAAGGTCAATCCAGTTAACTACCTGTGGAGATACTTGAGGAAAAATTTCCCTAAAAGTTCTTTTTAGAAAATACTCACAAATGCAACATATAAAATATCAACTTTGAGTTCTTAGAGATTTCCTTTTAAAAGTAAATGCCAGGAATTTAAGAATGTTCTGCATTTGATAATACAATTGTTCTCCTACTCCTCAGACTCTCACTTGGTATTCTGCTTTTCATTTAAAAAACCCCCCAAAACAAGCCAACCATCCTCTGTGTGTGTGGGAAATCACGACTCTTGACTCTTTGACAATCTCTATATTGATTCCTTAAAATTCTGTATATTGCAGATTTATCCAGAAAATGTGCCAACACGGTGTTCGGTTAAAAGAAGAGAGAAAAGTATGTGAACTTAACCCAGGTTTGCTGCCCAGCTGCAGCTCATTGAGGTAAACAAAAAGTGTTGAGGGACTCTGCTCTGGATCCTTCTTGATCTCACTTCTAAAATGCTCACTGATTTCCATGAGAAGAGATTTGGACTAAAAATCTGTGGGGAGATGTTGCAAAGAAAAATACAATTTTTTTGTCCTTAAGGCAGTAACTGTCTCCTACTACATGCTTCGTATTTCTGTTAGATCATGGAACTAAGCACAGAGGGAACATAAGTAAGACTCTTATAAATGAGGATATTTGGGATGATTTCATATGTGCCTCATTGCTACAAATTGGAAACCCAATGCAAAGCCCGTTTAAGTCAATAGCTTTTGGCTCGGGCTCTTGGAGAAGGATAAATGGATCAAACTAAGAAAAATGCTAAATCTCTCTGTGAGCCGGGAGAAAATTTTTGCACGGGAAGTGACTGCTGAACTGCTGGCCAGCTTTGCCATTGAGTAGGGTGGTGATGCCCAGCCCAAGGCCTGAGCTCCCAGTCATCTGTGGCTTGTTGTCAGCTGCACAGCAGCCATGAAGCAGAGCCAGTCTGGTCACTGGCCCGGAAATCCTGCCCTCTAATTAGCTGTGAATTAACGTTGGTGACTTGAAAGACCTCATGGTTTGGTTTTCTTTCCCTTCCTCTCAAACATTGCAACAGGTCTCTGTTGCCCTGCATACTGCTCCACAGCCAACATGAAAGGTAATCACAGCACTTTGCGGGCAGTCTGAGACAATATCCCAGAACCTGCATGGTGGGATGTGTGTCACAGGAGGGTAGTTCCATCACACAGGCTGATCTCAGGGTACAGTCACTGACCCTGGCACTGCTGAGATGCAGGGAGAGACAGTCACTGTGAAAAAATTGGAGCACCAGCTTCAGCATGATGGAAACACCCTGCTTCCCAAGCATGAGTGTGGAGAGCTGTGAATCCTCAGGGCAAGAGCCTTCTGCACTCCCTGAGAGGCGAGATGCCTGAAGGCCAACCTCCTGCAACCTACTTCTTGGTTATGGTGAGGAAAGGAGCCACTCCCGAGGTGCTTTGCCCCTCTATGTAGATAACCTGTGTCCCGTTGGCTGATCGAGTCCCACCCCAACCCCTGCCTTCCCCATAAAAAAGCCCCTGGGCTCGCCCTGAATTCAGAAGAGCTTGCCTCTGGCTCCCTTTGCAGAGACAGCTGAATAAAGCTACCTGTGGAATTTGCTATGCAAGGCTCCCCGTCTCTCTGTCCCTGAGTTCTGCCCAGGCGGTACCCTATGAGCTGATTTCACAAAGAGTTGGATCATTTGAGAGCTGAAATCACTTTGTAGCTAAAGCAGCTACACTCGTTGAAACCACCTGTCACTTGGGAGAAGTTGCAAAGCCCCTGGAAAAACTTTTCCCTTGCGGGATGCTTGCTCTAGGAAGGCCGCAACCCTGGATTGCCCTGCGCAGGGCATCCCAAAAGCGACACATGAGGACGGCCAAATTCTACACTGCACTGTGACCACTGCCCTAGCAGCATTGGCTGCTGCTGCTGGTGAAGGGCAATCCCAGAGCCCCCTCCTGACTGCCACAGCACCACAAGTCCAAGAGAAGGAGGTGCAGAGTGCAGCCTTCCATCATCTGCAGAAGCATAAAAATAGCATGGGGTGCCTACAAATTGAAAACGGTCTGTGTCAAGAGCTGTCAAAAGCTGTGGTTGCCACAGGGATAATTGGTTTGTGCCAGCTGTAGTTGATGGGTACCAAGCTGATGAAAGGAGACAGGATAATATGCCTTCTGTTGTTTAATTAAGGATTTTCTAAATCTGTATAAACTGAAAGCTCTGGATGTTGAAAACCACCCAAACACGCCCCGATATTCGTAGCAATGGCAGAATGCTGAGGAAACAGGGTTCCTCCCAAAAAGTGCATGCACTCAAAAATGCAATCCCTGTGGAGGAAAAGGCCATTTGGCGATGCTCTTGCCCTTTATTTCCCACTGAACTGCTCCCTTCAGATTAATGCTTGTCAGGATCTTCCCTTATCACAGGGGCTGCAATCTTTACTTAATACCCTGAGGGAGGGACATCTTGGGTTATTTTGCACAGAGCAAGTGATTGAAATATGAGAGCAAACCGTTAACATGATCTTAAAACTGCTGGCTCATGGCCCAATACCTTTTCTAGAATCATTTCAAAGAAGGTGATTAATAGCATGTCAGAGAGCTGCTCTGTATACCAAACACTACTTGAAGGACCCTAAATAGATAAAACTGAACAATCAACAACTGTATACTGAAATAAGGACAGGTACCCGAAGGGTTCTGGGAATCTCAGTTGTGCTTTCTACTTTTATTGTTGTTAATGGTAGGTATCAAGAGGAGATGAATAGCTCTCAAATTAAATTTGCAGCTAATCCCATAGCAGGTGGCAAAGGCTCGATCATAGAGGCAGCAGCCTTATCTGGAGGATATAGTAATAGAATCCAACCTGAACAACACAAGGTAATGCACCCAGAAGAAATGAAGAAACACGTGTAGCTGTTTGATGGGGCTGGAGGTGTTTAGAAAGTAACAGTGCTGGAAAAGTGCTGGATGAGATGATGTGCAGCAAAGCCATGAAACTGGCTGTAAGCTCCCAGCATGGCATGGCAATTAGGCTGGGCAGCCTGTAAGAGCAAAGCTCATTGTTGTGAGTCTGGGCAACATGAGAAGGATGACATTCATCTCACAGGACTGGCGTGCTGGGGGAAAAAAGATTATTGTTATGCCATCAAGTATTAAATTTGTGAGGAAGAGGCTGGTGATCTCAGAGGTGTTTATCCTTCAAGCACCTCCCTCTCTGAATTCTCTCTCTGTCTCCAGCTTGCCCAGTTTTGCAGACATCTGCTCCTGCAATTAACTCTGAACCAGGAACAGCAGGGGTGGCACAACTGTCCCCCCCAGCCAAAATCCCTGCTGGAGCCCAGCTGTGCTCTGGTTCTCAGCTGCAGAGGTGATGGGCATCTTCAGAAGAGTGACAAGTATTGGCTAAAAGACTGGTCTCGCAGCAACCGAGATAGTGCTGGCACTTCATAACTGCAGTGTTGCTCCACAAAGTGCACATCTGTCCTCATCCCAAAAATAAGAGAATGGGAAAAGATTAAGAGATGACTTAACCAGCATATCCAGAGGTGTGGAATGGCTTTTACACCAAGAGCAGCCACAGAGACCAGAACTCTCCAGCCCAGGAAAGGACATGTCCAGTGACTGATGTGCTCTAGGTCCACCAAGCATCACGGAAAGGTGGGTAGGGAGTGACTGTTGGCTGTCCCACATGAGTTTGGTGTCCCACAAGGACGTAGTGACACCAGAGAGTGGCTAGGGCAGAACTGACAAAAGGAAACGGTTCTTCACAGAGACAGGGTAAAATACTCACATTGGACCAAAACCAACTGGGTAAATTCACGAACATCCCCTACAGCTTCTAAATACCAGAATATCTCTTCTGGATCGGGAGCTGCAAATTTTCAGAGTCTGGGAGATTATTCTGGGAAAACAGACCTAACCTGTTCTTGCACTCTTGCTTACGTGTCCACTATGACCGTGGTCAGAGACTCAGTACTGGGTCAAACTGACAAGTAGTCTGACTCCGTATGGCCCCTCTGATGGCTCTGACGATGTACGTGCTACAGGTTTCTCTGTGTATGTCCTCTTACCACAGCACAAGAGCTGCACCAGCCCAACCCTGATGTCTCACTTCTCTCTGCATTTATTGTGGCAGTGGATATGATCAAGCTACACATTTCTGCGCCTTCAGTAACCATCTCTTTCAGTGGTCACTATCTTCTCCAAGCCAAGGCAGGCAATAGCAGACAGGAGTATCTAAATTGGAGAAGAGGGGTTTTCAAAATATTTTAGCACTTATAATCATCTTCTGGTAAGAAGTCTTCCTGAAAAGTGATTTTTAGTTTTCTATACTGAAGTCACTTGTACCACTTTCAGGTCTGGTTGGAGGTACATTTGGCTGTAGCTCCCACAGTCCCAGACTTCACCAGGGAAAAGCAAGCTACAGTTGGATCAGTTTTCAGGGATCTCTCTACAACTTCCAGGTGATGAGTTGCTTCAGGTCCTACACACGCATTCTTGTCTAAAAGAAATGTCTCTTCAAGCAGCTCATCTTGTACAACCCCAAAACCCCCCATCCCCAAAACAAATGTACACTGACTGTACACTGCTATCTAGATCAGGGTATCAGGTTATGACCACCTGCCTCTCCCAGGTCCACTGGGCCTGGATCAATCCATCCTTACCTCACAAGTAGAATTGGCACCTCTCTGGGGTATGCACTGCACATTCACCTTCTCCATTTCTGCCCTGAAATACAATCCAGCTGCTCCTGAAGATTGTAAAAATAATCAATAATAGGTTAAACTGCACATTTTCTCCAGGCACTGGGTCTGTTTACTTGTAATAAGTGTTTATGAACTGAGAAAGGCATCCCAAATTTACAGAAATGCTTTGGTAATCCTGAAGGTAGTTTGGTTTGGTGGTGGTTTTTTTTTTTTTTGGTGCCTGTATGCTCTGTGATACTGATTTTATTGTGCTTAAAATTGATAAATTTTACTCACTAATACAGTTTTGGAAGGGTTTACTTTTACCACATTTAGAAACAGGGGGCTAGCCCCTCCCCACTATTTCTTAATGATGTGCTTTTGTCAGTGAAGATGAGTTGGTAAAGACATGAGGATTACATTCAAATTCATCTGTATTTGTAGTTTAAACATGTGGGAAATGAGATGAGGGGAGGAAGAGCTTATGCTAATCCAGACAAATGGAAGAGCTTGTTTTCACATGGTTTATTTGAAGTCACATTAAATTCTGTTTGCAACCAGATGCATCTGCAAAACTGGGGCTGCCAAAATATATATACTTACCTGTTGTTATACAACTGCTCCTGGGCTCGTAATGAAATGCCATGGGGATGCTTAAATCATGTGCTGCATATGCAAAGCATAGTAGAATTTATTAGACAACTAATCCACAAAGCCCATCTTTTAATTCATTCAGGTGGGCAAACGAAGGTAGAAAGACAGAGATGACCAGCTTGCGGCCCCACAGCAAACCTGCCCAGAGCTGGGATGACAGTGCGGGAATCTGGCATTACCCGCCCAAGCCATAACTCCTCCCTGGGCTGTGGCGAGCCTGTACCTTGGTGTCCCAAATGAGTGATTAAGCAGCATGAGCAGTGTGTCTCCCAGCTTCAAAGGAGAAACTACTTTGCAGAGGAAAACAATGCTTCCTGGGCAGCTAATTGATCACCCCTCTCATCTTTGAAAGGCAGTGTTGGCCCTTCTTCACACCACTCAAAGTCTGCACATGTGTACCTTTGGCTTGGCTGTGTCTGGGAGGAGGTGCTGGCTCTCTGAGCAAACTGCTCCATCAGCCTTAGTCATAGCTCATCCCAGGTGAATGGGACAGCTGGTCTTGGAGCCATCAAGGAGATAAAGACACAGAGCCCCTCCACCCTGAGCCAAAGATTTGACTTTTCTTGTGGCCAGAGCAGTGTTTCTGCAAGTGGAATTGACTGGTTTAATCTAACTTCATCCTTCATGCACAAGGTAAGAGAAAACAGATAGAATTAAGGTACTAGAAGGATCTACCCTGCCAGGGTTTGGTGGGGCGTCCCTCTTTAAATGGTGAGCTGTGTCCAGTCATACTCCACAGATACTGCCCAGATCTACAGAAAGAGGACACACCCTACAATTATCAACCTTTTCAGTTTGTCTTACGAGCATTTCTGTGAAGAATCAGAGAGGGCAGCTCACCAGCTTGCTCATGGGTGGTTTCCACTGCTCCTTGGAAAGCCACCCTAGCACAAGACACCAAAATGACACTATGCATATGTCCCTCATGCAGCCATTCAAACTGTGCCTGCCAAGTCCTTCTTCTGAACAGAAAGTGTATCACCCTCTCCATCAACATTTGTGTTAAACTGATTGCTTCCCTAAGAAATAGAGACACATTTGGGATTTTTTGGAAGCTTTTTATCCACTTTTGTTTCTATTCCTCCCCCTTACTCCTTTAAAACAGGCCTGCTGGCCTACATTTGCAATGCTGAAGAAGGTGTTACAACATTTCCAATGTTCAATATTTTTGTTGAAACCATCTTGAGAAAATAATTTTTAATTAAACACATTTACTATTTCTCATCTCTGTGTGATCTGTCTGATTTCCTAACTCCTCAAAATGACAAAAAGCATTTGTCTGTTCAGAGATGCTGGCCCAAAGCCCATCACACCCACAGGCTGTAGTTTTATGATATGAAATGTTTGCCTAATTCTACATACCATGGAATTATAGCCTTAGTTTAGGGAAGAAAAAAATCTGTTACATAAGCAATCCCACCAGAACATGGAATTAAAGGACAAATTCCAATCTAGGCAACTCAGAGGAGTGGACATGTATTTACTCTCTGAGATTACCTCTTCGCAAGTGCTAAGATACCACAGCAAGAGGTGCTGTTATAAAAAGAAAACACAGATTGCTGGAGCTAGAGCTCAACCTCTCCAGAGGATACCAGAAAATACCTCTGCCTCTGCTTTCTAGCACTTGCTCTTAGCAGGTACCCTGCACAGTATGGGGGCAAAAAAACCCCCAAAGCCTCACAGTACCTTATTTTGCAAGATGCAAAATGTTTCAAGTAGATGTTAAATGACCCCAGCTCTTGATTTCGGTGAAAGCTAAAAGTGCTTTGCTATGCCACCAGGCAAGGCAGGAGAAGGAGGAGGATGTGCTCAGTACTTTCATCAAGAAGCTCTACACATGCCAGCTTTCTTCTCCTACGGATGGGATGAGACACATGCAGTATTTCTTGGTGAGTTGTGCGTATTTCTGCAAATCACTTTCATCACATTGCAGCAATTCCAACAGATAACATGACACTTTTCTCCCCTTTTGCATGACACCTTTCTCCCCTTTCTTTTATAAATCACTCATTTGTGTCTTGTAGGTTTAGGAATATAATCATCACCCAGTCACATGGCTCAGTACAACATTATGTTTCTTACATCTAATCTAATAATGCTCAAACACTTCTTGGTATCACTGTATCTGCTTTGTATTTCCTGATACCACAAACTGCTCACAAACAATAGATTAACTGTTTCTGTAGCTTTCCTTTCCCCCAAAATTGACATAGCAACTTTATTTTGAATACATCAGTATTTCCCAAACTTGCATTTTTCAGGGTTGTCACATTCTGCTTGTCAGCATGCCCTGACATGCTCCTGCCTTGAGGATGCTGAGCAGTGCAAGGGCTGGTCTCTTATCGCACATCTCCCTCCCCTGGGGAGTCGTGGGCCAGGTGCTCCTCTGCCTCATCCACCAGCAGAGCCTGATCCAAGGGCAACACCAAACTCCTGCCCAGGAATGTGCCACGAGAGATGGACGTCTGCAACTGCTGTTCTCCAGGAAGGCACAGGGCCCTATTTATGCTGTTCCCCTTTGCATGGGATAAATAAATGTTTACTGAGGGCGAGAAAGAGCACAAGACTGAACTTGCCTCTGTACAGCCACAGTTACAGCTGGTGAGCTTGTGCACGGGGAGGCGGGATCTGAGATGTGCTCAAGAGGAAGGGCATGGAGCGCAGCCCATCCCCTCTCCCCATGGGAATGCTGTGACCAAACCAGCCCTGGGCTACCTGTGATCTCTTTCTCTCTTCCAGCTGGTGCTTAGCAATGCCATGAAAAGATGGACAGGCCCTCCAGGAGAAGCGTGAGTGCTCCAGCTTCCATCTCTCCGTGTGTTACAGCCCATAGAGGTAAGAGACATTGGCCTAAGTTGTGTTGAGCAGGGAGCAGCCTTTTGTCACCCGTATGGTGAGCTGGCTACTGACATATAACACCAAAATACTTCAAAAATACCATAGGGAGGAAAACACAAGAATTTTAAGCATCAATCTCCAGGTGACAGTAAAGACTTACACATTTTTAAGAGAGAAGTGGCTCCTGGTGCTCTTCCCTGAGACAGACATACCTAATGGACAACCTATCCTCAACGTTTTCTTTGGGCTGCTTGCAAACTTGTGTGTTAACTTGTTGACTCCTCTGACACCCTGCAGCTCCAGCACAGGTCACCAAGTCAACCTGGGCACTACCCTGCCTGGAGCTTGGGCCTTCTTAAATGTGAATGAGCACAGCGGCCACTCAGAGAGGATCCTAAAGCAGAGAAGAGCAGCTGACCACACAGCGATGGGCACTGGATCCTGAGTCCATGGGGGTGGCAGCCAACACAGACAGGATGCTGCCTGGCTTTGGCCCACTTGTGCTGCCTGTTTTCCAGCCCGTGGCGAGCACAGCTGTGAGTGGGTGGCCCTGCCAGCAGCACCAGCAAGGCGTTACACAGAAAGAGCCCATGAGCTGTGCAATAGGATGTACCCTGCTGAAGGAGGAGACGTGGCTGTCTCAGGGCTTTTCACCTTAGCCAGACAGTCAGTGGTGGCTCCCTGGCCAGCAAGAAGCTGGGAGAGTGCTGCTTTCTGGGAGAAGGGGAAGCCCGAGCATGCAGCAAGCCTGGGGTGAAGACCTGCCCTTGGCAAAGGTGTGCTGGCTAATGAGAAGCAGGTCCAATTTTGCAGGTCTGGTGTCTGCCACCGAGCATGCACTGCAAGAGCAGGCACCTGTGTTCTGCCTTATGCAGCAGCTGGCCCGAGGGCTCCTCTCTCTGCCGAGCTGCTGCTGGTGCTCCTCTGCTCGTGCATGGCTTCCTTCACAAACCCCACCAAGAATATACACAGCTTATGCTGCAGGTAACCAACCAATTCCTGAGGACATGTGAATCAGCTCTTAGAAATGGCAGCAACTTCTTTCACTTGTTTCTTTTATCTGCTTGAGCAGCTGAAACAGATTAGCTATGCTGCTGCATTAAGTTACTGATTAACTTTAAGAGAGTCCATATTTTTGTCATCTGAGGTTTGCAGGCAAAAGTAGTATTGCTGGTTAGATCAACCAGTACAATTTGAAAAGTAGCCAAAGTTTGGGACATATGGTTTCTTTTTTAGGTCTAGAGTGGAAGGAGCAGAACTAATACATTTCTTTGCAATACAAATGAATCAAAGCAGTTTCGTCACTTGTTTTGACAAAACTTCATTATTTTTTGTACCTGATTTTCACATCAAATAAATATCAGAAAGAATCCAACCCACAATGCTTTCAGTTTTCATTAGAAATGGAATAAGCATAGTCAAAAGAAACATACACAACCACAACTCATTTTGCAATGAAGATTATGTACTTGTGACAAAAAAGTTCATGTTCCACACTGGAATCTCTTGGTGAAAACTCCTTGTTCAAAGAACATGCACTCATAGCCATATTAAAACCTATTGAACTATTACAGTCTACTGGACTATTGAAATCAGAAGTGATATGTCAATAAGAGCCAAATGACCTTTGAACAGCTTGCTTTTAAAAACAAAAGAAAACCTGGGGCTGTTACAGTGAAGTTCCCCCTTTCCTAGCTCGATTAAGAATAATTATTGCAAACACTCAACTTCTCTGCAGGCTCTTCTTCATTGGCTTTTGCAAGGAGCAAAGCAAAAGTGACCGAGAATAGTAACTCTACATCCTAAAAGTTCAAGAAATGTGTTACCAGGTACTCCAGGTTGAACTGTAAGGGCTCCAAGCAGCTCTGGAAGAGGGATCAGAAATGCAATTGATTCTCACCCACTGCTGTAAATTCATTGTTTCTCTCCTGTCAGTCACTGTCAGAGGTAGTGTAGGAGAATGACTGAGAAGCAGATGGCTCCATCTAATAAATTTTGCAGGCTCATTTTTAAACAAGTGAGGCAGTCAGCACTGACAGTGCTTCACAAAAACCCTTCTGCCTGTCCCAATGTCAGCAGCAGCACTGCAAATGGGCTGCATGTCCCCGCTGGTTAGTAGGCTGGTCCTGCTGGGACTGGCAGTAGCCTGTTTCTCAGTTCCCACAGCGGTGGCACAAGTTTCTCTCCTGCTAGCAGACGTCTCCTGGGGGTGGGGAGCTGAGTAGAAACCTGGTGGAGGGAAAGAAGTATGAATATATTCTTATATAAGGAAGACATTTTTTACAGTGATGGTGGTGAAACCCTGGAACAGGGTGCCCAGAGAGGTGGTAGATAGCCCGTTCCTGGAAACATTTAAGGCCAGGTTGTACCAGGCTCTGAGCAACCTGATTTGAAAGTGTCCTTCCTCATTTAAGGGGGATTGGACTAGATGACTTTTAAAGGTCTCTTCCAATCCAGACTATTCTATAATTCTATGATGCTACGATTCTGTGACTCTTCAAAGCATCAGCTTGCTCCTATTTTGATGCTCGCTGATACAATGGTGTGTAGGATTGTCAAGTCCTCTTTAGTACGCATAAGCAAGGAGGACCAATTGGTAGATGGTGCTGGTGGTGGTTTTGCTATTCTCGGTGGGACTCTTCTTCACTTCCTCACATCTCCAGCAGTTATTCTCAGCACTAGGTCAGCTTGGCCCAAGCTAAAAGCTGAATATGCCTCCAGTAGCTTTTCCAAGCAATGGCACTTTAGCATATAAATATGTACACTCATGTATGCATTATCTGTGTGGGCAAGAATATTAGACAGGCCCTCTTTGCAGCTGTGCCGAGCACCTTGTCTCTAAGGAGAGCGCAGCGAATCAATTCCTGTTGTTGGTAGAATCCAGGGGAGAAAAAAATCAGTCTTCATGGATTCCTGTAAGTGAAATATTTAACATATTCTGAAGCCATAAGTTAGTTTTCTCACATTTCTCCCATTTTGTGAAGAAAGTAGTAGTGCATGCATATTCATGAGTATATGAAATTGATGGGGAATAATTATGCTATTCCGGGTAGTAGTAAAAATGGTTACATTTTAGTCACTTTTAGCCTGAGAACCTCTGTGGAAATAGTCACTCAAATGTTTAGAAAATAGATTCCTAAAGAATAGAGGATTCCTGAAGTTTCTGTGTGTCACAACAGTCTCCCCTTTAAGGAGGTCAGCAGCAAGTGGATTCAATTGTCTATATGTGTTTTATTTTATACAGAATCTAGAATTTACTCTCAATATTATAGATGGTATGTATAATTATATAATACATCTTACATACATAAAATAGTTTGTATTTTTCTGATAAAACTTGCAGTGAAGCAGGTAAATAATTGTTACATTTGTTTTGCCTCAGGTCAGAAGGTCCCAAGCAGTTCTGTTTTGGGCTACTGCAGATGTGTTGCAGTACATTTGCCAGTATAACAAGGCAGCTGTCTTGCAGGACTTCACAGTTATTCATGGAGAAAAGGAAACATTTCAAAGAACTGCTAACTGAGAAAACTGCTGCTGAGAAAAATCACTTCAAGATTTTTTCTTCAGCGCACATTGCAATTATATGAAAATTTTGATTGAAATTTAAGCAGTAGCTTCCTGACTAAATCTAAAATTTTCTTGGTTTGGTCTCCGTGTATATTCTTGTATAAAAGCAAGCAATTTGGCTGAACATTCTTAAAAAGCTATTTTTGGTATGTATAACTAACCACAACTTGCAAATCTTACATATCAAAATGCACCTCAGCATTTCAAACACCATTTGAATACCATCAAACATATAATCACTTCCAGGTTGCAGAATGGTCTCACGCAATGCTAAAGGCTTTAAACATGTGAAAAACATGGCTATTGGACACCTGATCAAGAAGTTCTCTGCTCAAAGACAGGAAGTCCAATTCACTGGCAGACAAAGAAATACTCTTGATACAAATATGGCATCTCTCATTTGCTTAGAGAAGCCTAGACTAGTGTCAGATGTAATGGCTATAGACATAGCAATGCTGTCAGAAGACAGGGTGTCTAGACCACATGTTCACTGTTGACCTCTGCTTCTTCATGCTGCATCTATTTGGGGAAACATCAAGTATCTATTAAAAATGTCCTTTATACCATATCATTTGTATCTGAGTTTTCCTGTTAAAGATCAAAGGCAGATGATACCTCCCACCTTCAAATAGGTATGAAACAGATGGCAATTCTGGGATATGGAAAGGGAAGAGACAGCAATCACCTTTCTCAGACTTCATTTTTTGGAACCACTATTATAGTGTCACAGAGGTTATTTTGTGATAGATACCTCTGTTGATAACTGACTCCCCATGTACTCTTTCCTCACACTGAGGAAGAGAATCTGTAACTTCAATGACCAGAAGTGCCTAATATATCCCACATGCCCCAGCACTCTGGAGTTACAGGTATAAGCACTTTCTTACATAAGTCTTCTTTCCTAACTAAAAATATTTCACCACAGATATGAAAATAATGTGTAATCCAAATCATAATTTTAATAAAATAGAAGTGGAGTTCAAACCCTTCTGTGTTCACCTATGTAAAAAATGCCTCAGTTTTTGTGGAGAAACAATTAAGATATGCCACTGAATAATCTGCTTTCTTTCAATATACATCTTATGGACTAAGAATGCGCTTCATTACTGGGTATGGAACAAACCTCTGGGAACTGGAACATTTCTAGCCTTGCCCCAAGCAGAAGGTACAGGGGTTTTCCTGTTTCTTTTGTGTATTTTTCCTACAGTAGGTAATTGGTCTATGAAAATAGGGCAGAGCTTGAAAGCAGGCATGTGGGCCTTCTTCCAGATTCAAGAAATTGGGTCTCTTATTGTGATTTCAGCACATGCAGAATATTCAGTTATGCTCACAAAAATGCAGAAACTCAATCCTGGCTCCAGGAGAAATATGCTTCCAGGTCCTGATCCAATTTATGGATCTGGGCAATTTTATCCTTGCAGGTGATTCTATTGAAATAAGTGAAAATTCTCTTCTGATGCTGTTTCTAGCAGCTGGAAATGTGCTTTTTGGATTTGGGCCCTTGAATATTATTTGAAACATGTTGTGATGCATTTACTTGTGGTGGGTAACACATTACTCTGTGTGGAGTCCCACTGACTTCAAGGAGTCTGCTCATGGCACCAGGACCCACTCAGAAGTCAAAACCTGGCCTCAAGCACAACGTATATCAACTCAGAAAAAATTCACTTTGAGCTCTGTTTGGGGAAAGCCCTGTGCACCTTTGTGGGTGACAGCCATCAGCGTGTTTGGTGCTGCTTCCTAGCTATTCTTGATGCAGGAGAGAGAAAATTCATCAACTCTTCCTCTGAGGTTACACGAATCACCAAGAGCTCTGGCACAGCATTTCTCACAAGTCGCTATGTGCACTGCTCCCACCTCTCAGGGTTGTGGACTTTGGGGTTCCTATCAGTGTGTCACCCTGCCCCTTTTACGAGCTTTAGTGAAGTTATTTCTGTGCTTTCAGTGCATTTTGGGCTCTGAAATGAGATGCCAGGGACAGCACAAATAAGATCCTCACAGCTAAATTTAGGGGAAACTCCACAATACTCTATTGATTTTTTTTCTTCTCAGTACTTAATAAAATTTCACTTCACTCTAGAAGTGTAACAAAATGATAGGACTGCATGTGCCATTTACCAGGATGTCATTCTCAAACACCAAAGCCCTGCTTTTAAAAGGACATGGGCTCCCCTCGACCATTTTGTTCAAAGAGGGTATGTGCATAAAAACAGGTAAGAATTTCTGTATTAAATTTCAGTGAAACACTAGTGGTTATATGGCTGGTTCACTGCAGAACTTTGAACACTAGAAAATGATGTGTTTACGAATGCAGGGACATCATCCTATTGATTTATTTGTCAACTTCTGTCAAAGTATAGACAGGTATTTTTCACATCAGACACTTTCACAATGAAATCACGTTATCGTTCAAACCGAGGATAGCAGAAACCAATCAAAATCTTTCTTTTGGCGAGGGAGGGGAGAAAAAAGCGTGAGAGTAAGAACCTCTTATTGCATCTTACTCATCTTGGTGAGAAGTAGAAGAGTGCAGTCCCATTCCTAAGACTGAGTTATAAATAATTGTTGCTCTTGGCCTCGAGTAAAACAGACCATATGTCCATGCTGCAGCCACCGCAGGTCGCATGAGTAAACCCGAGCTAGGCTTGAGCTCTCTCCCAGGCCTGCCTTGGCAGCAGGGACATCAGTGCAAATTCACCTCTCCAATCAGCCAGCTCCTTTGGCAGCATCACTGTGGCACCTATGGTCTAAGCACTGCCTAAGCCAGCTCATGGCTTTGTCTCCCTGATCTCCAACAAGGTGAAGAAACCGTGCAAACAGGAAAAAAACAGGGGGGAGGGGGAAAGGAACAGTGGAAGTTACAGAAGTCAGTATTCTCCAAAACAAGCCATGACAGCTGCTCTGCATTAACCATTGAGCCACAGTTCAGGACTATGATTCCCTTTGCCTCTCGGGGATCTCAGGCCATTGGTCCAGCCTTCCCTGCTTCATTTCTCCGTCCAAGCAGGCAGAGCTGGCTGCCCCGGGTGCGTTGCTCCTGCTGATTCAGTGCAGGTCAGATGAAACCTGAGAGGGAGGGCAAAGATAGTGACAGCAACAAGGACCTCACGAGGGAGGAGTAAGCAGAGCAAGGTTCTGGATGACTCACAGTGGGGTTTCAGCGCTCACCAGGAAATGTGGCCACTGATTACTATGCTTTCATCTGCAGTCTGAGGTGTAGGAGGCATGGACCTCAATATGCATGAGTAAATGGCAGTGTCTGAAGGCTGAACCACTACAGCTTTAGCACAGTATCCCTCTGTATTTCATTCCATGGGAAAGGTCCTTTCATTAACTTCCCCGCCTAAAGACAGCAGTGGCAGAATAGCCTGGCATCACTTTTGGCACATCCCCGTGTCAGTTGTATCCAACTCCTCACTCTCTTGTCCATCAGTCTCTGGGAGACTCCGTGCTCCACTCCTGTTGTTTTCCAGACAAAGGAATATATCCATGGAGTAAGTCTGTCTGGCAGGTGGGTGCAGTAACTGCTGCACACCGAACAAAGTAAACACAGCAGAGTATTTCACAGCTATTCCATACACAGC
Organism: Edolisoma coerulescens; assembly: GCA_013397115.1. Taxonomy (NCBI): domain Eukaryota; kingdom Metazoa; phylum Chordata; class Aves; order Passeriformes; family Campephagidae; genus Edolisoma; species Edolisoma coerulescens. Next base: position 7,022,726 of record VWZW01006289.1, read on the forward strand.
TGCAGGCACAGCCAGATAAATGTCAGGGTTACTCCAACACAGGATTGCGGTGTGGTTTGTCACAACAAAGCCAAATGAGATCCATGGTACCTCCCTCATTGGCATGGCACACACAGTTCCTGGCTTCAGTGTATGTATGATTATTGAGAAGTGATTCAGGTGAAGGTTAGATCCTGTACTACGCATTTTTCTCCCCCCTCCCCCCAAGTCAGAGAAGTAAATATAGAAATAACTTCACAAGACAATTTGAGTATTAGGTTTTTATAAAAGAATTTCAAGAAAGTAACCGGTGACTAATATTACTGATGTAACATGAATATAATAGGTGAATTTCAGCAGTAAATCACAACCATGTTACCTATGCCTTAGGGTATTAAGATGTGATGTAGACTTGAGAGCTTTAGAGACCTCTGGTCTGTGTTCCATTACAGGGACATGAAAGCAGTGTCTCATAAAAACAAAGGGGGAAAATGAAATAGTACTGGAGTTTTTAAAAAGTTGCTGCATTCTGTCACAAAAAAAAAAAAGAAGATATGTTATTATTATATTTCTGATGTAATCATGAGCCTTCAGCTTGAGATCTTGATAGAGTGCTACTGTGCTAAAATCCATACTGAAAAGTTTCCATGGTCTCTATTAATTATTATTGTATTTTTTAAATTTATTTTTATTTTGTTTTATTATATTTTCATTTTTTTAAAGCAGAGCTTTAAACAAAGGAAAACAATTCTGGAAGTAGCCACAGGTGAAACAACACACTACTTTCTAGGACACCAGTCCAACTGGTTCCAACTGGATATAAGGAAAAACAAATACTTGTGAGGAAAATTAGGCATTAGAGCAGGTTGCCCAGGGTTATTGTGCAATCTCCATCCTTGGAGATTTTCAAGTCACAATTGGACAAAACACTGAGCACCCTGGTCTGATTTCAGAGCTGACCCTGCTTTGAGCAGGAAGTGGGACTGGAGACATCCTGAGGTGCCTTTTGACCCAAATGTTTTATGTTCAGCTGAGCAGCAGGTGATGATTCTGCTTTGTGGTGAAGTATTTTTTTAACATGTAGAACGGGGTTTTCCTTTCTTATTAGGAAAAATAAAGCCTTCTGAATATTTACGTGAAGATGGAAGGTGTAGGAGTGTCAGCTGCACACACCTGAGCCTTCTGGCTAGGGTGGTGGCTCCAAAGGTGGGAGACCCAGCTTCACATCTCTGCTGCATGACTCAGAGTAGAAGTTTGCCCCCTGCACCACTCCAGATGGGTTGCAAATGTCACACCGTTTGGATCTGTGTTTGCCTCAACTTGCTCGTAGACATCCTTGATACGTTTGTGGTCACCATTGCATTTTTGGCTCAGCAAGGCAGCATGGTTTGGGGATTAAGTCCTGAGCCTGCTGGAATCCAGCAGCGGTCAAAGGTGGTACAGTGCCTGCTGTGGCTTGGCCCAGCCTCAGACTGCTCTGAGTTGTTTATGGCCCCTCTTTGTTCACAGAGCGGCTTTCTGAGACTCCACAGTAGCCCAGGAAAGGTCATGTTGCTGATTTTCTCCTTCTCCTTAGCACATGCCTGTCACAGCCTAGTTCTGCGAGGTAAGTATGGGATAACAAATGTCAGCACCCAGATCCCAGACCAGTCTCCTTTGTCACCTTACAGACAGTACAGAGAGATTGCAAAGGAGCCCTAGGGGGAGAGCAATGTTTTCAGCATCTCTGAGGGCCCATTCAGTGCCCTTGGAGGCTGGCTATGCTGCACAGAGCCAAGAGTTCCCAAAGGCTAATCCTGCCCCTAAAACTGTCTCCTTCTGTGCCCTCAAGCACAGCACTTCACCTCTCCGTTGCAATTTTTTCATCTGTAAAATTGGGATAATGACATTTTGCTAACTCACAGGACTGCTGTGAACTTTAATTAAGGTAGGTTTTGTAAAATGCTCTAATGAGGGAAAGCACTAAGAACAAGTAGATTATTTAGTTAAGCTGGCTGATGTGGTGCTGCCAGACTTGCTTGAATAACTCAGGATCTGTATGTACACACCGGAAATTGCTATTCTGTACACCTTCGAATTAAGCATTGCAGGGCTTGAGTCTTGGGCAGGCAGGATTCATTTTGGGGGTGCCTCTTCCTAGGCAGACTGGTGTGCAGCACTTAATGAGAGTGACAGAATGGGTCAGGTTGAAGGGACCACAGTGGGTCGTCTGGTGCAACCTCCATGCTCAAGCTGGGTCATCCTGGAGCACATGGCACAGGATTGTGTCCAGATGGCTTTTAGTATCTCCAGTGAGGGAGACTCCACAGCCTCTCTGGACAACCTGCTCCGGTGCTTGGTCACCCCCACGGGAAAGAGGTTCTTCCTCATGTTCAGGTGGAACTTCCTCTGTTCCAGTTTCTGCCTGTTACCTCTCCTCCTATTGCTCAGCACCATTGACAAGAGTCTGGATCCATCCCCATTACACCCTCCCTTCAGATAATTAGAGACATTGATGAAATCCCCTCTTACATTCACTTCCCACCTCCTTTTTCTTTATTTTTCAGACAGCAAAGATATTTGATTCACCAAGACCCACCTTGAAATGGAGTACAAATCCAGATGGTAGGATAGTCTGCAATACCAAGGATTGAACATACAATATCCTTTCTAATCCCCTCTTTCTGTGTATAGGGAAAGCCACAGGTATATACAGATTACAGGTAGGAAACCAAAGAATTTCTGTGCTGCAATGGCAGGTATTATAAGTTGACAGAATTGAATCCAAATGTCTTTTCCTTAGCGTGTGAACAGGAGTTTTGTGATGGAGTTGCTCTGTTTTGCTGCCACCACGCAGCCACAGACCCTCCTCTGCCATGGCTATAACTTGCATAAGGTGGCTGAGGCAGAGTTTCTTGCAGGGAAGCAAGCAGCATCTCCACAGTATGCTGCAGGGGGATGGAAGGGGTTGCCCTGCCTCTTTATCCAGCTCTTCACGTGCACTCAGACTTTATGTTACTATTTTCTCTGTGCTGGATAGCCAGACAGCAAGGCTTTGGGCATCTGGCAGCACTCAGCAGAGGGGTGACTATCACATAAATCCATGCAAACACAGTGTCTCACAGATACGTGTCCATTTGGACACTGTCTTTCATTTTGCACCTTACAGCACGCAGCAGGTGATGACCCTCATCCTCAGATCTTTCTTCCAATTCTTTGCTACTTCCTGGTCCAGGAAAGAATTAACTGCTGTGAGCTACCCTGAACAATTGAGCAAGTGGACAGAGAAAGGCAGCACCATGACAGGCAGGACTGGGACCCAAGCTGTGCCTCTGGTCCCTCAGGGAGCAGGAGTCAGGCAGTCAGAGTGACAGTGTGGGGACATTGTGCCTCTCTGTGGGGATCTTTCATTGTCCTTCTTCTACGCCTGCAGAGGTAGGTGTCACCACAGCCTTGCTCAAGGAACATGGCCCTACTCTGCTCCCTCCCTGCTCACATGCTGCCTGGTTGCATCCCTTGCATGAGAAAAGACCAGTCCCTCCAGTCAATTCATCTGGAGCAGTGGTGAGGGCTGGGACTCCATATTCTTCTCTGAGGAAGATTTAATCTGTCTGGCTCATAGTACCACCCTGCTGCTCTTTGATCAAAGATTATTTAAACTATTATTGAAATATTGTGCTCAGACTTCTATTATGGCTGGTATTCACGGAAACAATGCTCCTCACTAGCTGAGCAAATAATGCTGAGCTGTTTGTTTTAGGCAGAATTCCACATATTCACTTTATGTTACTTTCACACTGCTGGTCATGAACAATGACACTTGTCCGGGGCTACAAATAATTACTGGGAATCATATTTCAGCGACATTTCCAGAAAGCTTCTACAGTGAAAATTCATTTGCAGCACTTCCAATTCCTAGGAATTTCTTTAGGAATCAGACATCTGATTGGCTTTGAGGTTTTGTCATCTGATGAGTGCCAGACTTCCTCACTGTGTTTCCATTCTTTACATTTTAACCATGTTTGCAAAATGTCAAACACATAAATCAGTTTTTCTTTTGTCAGATATGGAAGATTATTGTCTGGAAAGATCAGCAGCCACTAACCTAGCTGAATCCATGCTGTTTGTTTGTTGGTTCTACCATGGACACCTCGGCTCCCAGGTATTCTCAGGTTTAAGCACTAGCAAAATACCTTTTTTATTGCAAGATTGCTTAGAGTAGCAGATACAGAGTCAGAGCAATGACCACAGACCAAGACAAATGATTTTACATGTTTGATGTTGCTGCTCAGTTTAGATACCTGACATGCCATATACGGACGTATTTTCAAAGCAGAGTTGCTTAGTCCAACCTGAAAAATCAAGCTGCTGATGTGAGCTATAGATCAGGCTTAAGAAATTAGTAGATGCTATTGACAATCCTGGAACTTTGCCAGAAAACTTCCTGTCAATTTTTTTTTTTTTCCAATTTGGTTTGTTTTTTTCAGTGCTCCTGAGAATCATAGAATCATCACAGAATCATAGGATGGTTTGGGTCGGAAGAGACCTTAAATATCATCTAGATCAATCCCCCTGCCATGAAAGGGACACCTTCCACTACAACAGGTGGTGGCTCAAAGCCCCATCAAACCCAGACTCGAACACTTTCAGGGATGGGACACCCTGCTCCCCTTTTTTGTTTGTTTGTTTGTTTTTAAGAAAGATTTCAGAAAGTTGTTTCCAAGCTATATTTTGGAACAGTAAGTGAACTTCAACTGCTGCCCCATTTCACAGAGAGAATTTGCACTTGTTGAAATTCATCATGCATTTGAAAACTGTTATATGGCAAATCTAATAGTCCAAATTATTGTTTTCTAATCCAATTAGGCATTTTAATTAAACTGTGTAAATTTCAGTGCTGCTGTGAGGCTTTATATCTGCCTCTTGGTTAATTTTATTTTATAATTTTTAGGTGTTATCAGATGACAGAGCTCTTGCTCAGAAAAACAAAGGTGAGGTGTCTACATATTGGCACACTGAGTGGGTAGCTCTCAAACATTCCTGTCACTCTTTGCTGAACAGTCAAGTCAGATAAAATTGCAGATCCTCTCATTAGCAAAGGCATCCAGTCCATTCCTCTGCCACTGGCTCACTCCTGGCTGTATATTTACTTCTGTTTCCTTGTGACCATCACCTAAACTTCAAATCTGCTCAGAATACTCTTATGGGATCTGGGCCCCAACTGATGTGAAAGATTTGTTACATAAACTAGCAAAGCCCAGAAATAGACTGAGGGAGTGCACATGAACTCTGTTAATTCCACCTAAAAAAGGCAAACTGAAGTATACCTAAGCTGTAGTTGCTGTGTACTTGACAAAAGAGCCCTAATATTCAAGCACACACTTCACTCCACAATATATCTTGCTGCATCTATTCTCATTCTTCTGGGACAGAAGGAAGAGGAGAATGATAAGTCCTCTACGACCAGACACGGGAACCCTTTCTCTTCATATGAGAGAGACTGACCCACACAATACTCTCTTCTTCCTAAAGAAAGGAAGAGGGAGGCAGAGAACCAACCTTCCCAAGTGGAGAGGTCTGATGAGCTGCTACATCCCAGTGTGCCGCTTTCAGGGCCAGCACGAGCTTTGAGCTAGCAACCAACTCTGCTCCGAGAGTGCAATCTTTCCTGTTCCCTATGCAAAAATGGTGCTGATTCTGAACCAACAATAAGTGACTGACCATCCTTGTAGGCAAGCAATATGACCATGACTACTCCTCCTCTGCTTGTACATGGGATATCAGATCTTGCCTACTACTGGATGGATGGAAGCAAAAGCAGTACAACTCATTACAAGCACAGAAGTAGGACAGGCACTCATCTTTACTGACACTTCTCAGGAGGAAGACTAGCAGAGCTTTAACTCTCCTCCATGCTTCTACAACACCACCAGTTGGACAAGAGAAAGAATAGAAAAGCAGTCCTACATTTCTTCAACTTTATTATATGGAGCTTTACTCTTTTCTTTGCCAAGTTCATCTTGTCAGAATAATTTATTTTATTTTTAATTATTTTAAGCATCAATTCTTTTGAGTTTTTTTTCATTTTGAATGATCTTATACCTCCAAAAGTCTCCTCCAAATCTGTTGCAGGAAGATTAGAAAGGGCTGTTTTCCTGCTATGATGTGGGATGTTAGACAACCCTGCTACTTGATGGGTGAAGAGCCAGGTTCCATGCTGGCAATGGGCTTCTCATCAACTGCTGACTGACATTTGTAAAATTATACATTAGCTGATAGCCGAGATCTGTAATTGTGCTATTAACTATGACTGCCAAAGGAGGCAGTAGGAAGATTCCAGCCAGCAGGCCACCATTCTTGCTAGCATGATCATTAGCTCTGTCCTGCATCAGCATTTAGGATGTTCTTTACCTGGGACTGGACTTCAAGGCCACCCACCGCCGCCAGCAGCCCAGCTACCGTCTGTCACCATGTATTCCTGCTGTGGAAAGCTGGGTGTTGGTGTAGCCCAGGCTGCAGTGTCTGCTTTGTCAGTGGTTTCACTTCATACTGAAGGTTACGTAAGATCTGGAGTGTGGCTATCTCCCTGCTCATCCACCAGCAGAAGCAGCCAGGGAGCTCTTCTCACCCTTTCTCATGCGTCCTCTGTATCTCAGAGCTGGAGGCACTGCCCCTGCACAGCTCCCAGCTCTCCCAACTGGCTGGGCAGAACTCCAGTTTGGGATTCAGTTTGGGATTGCAGCCAGGCTTATCTTATCTTATCTGCAGAGGTTTTTCCCTGAAACCAGGCCTGAAGGGTTTTCAGTCCTCTCAAGTGAGGGGGATTTTTCTGTCTGACTTTTTACCAGAGGAGGCTATACTGCTCTGGGTTTCATTCTTTTTAGGTAAACAACTCTCTAGTCTGTGTAGATGTGCCTCCAGGCAGGTATAGATACATTTTAGGAACTGAATAAATACCTCAGCTACACATTTGATCTTGGCAAGCAGGGAGTTATTTCACCATGCAGGATGAAGATGGCCACTGTAACATAGGTAGATAAGAGATAACTTTACAGAGATACACCTCTGTTCTAACTTATACATGGCAGAGTTCCTTTCTGGGCTATCTGAAGCCTCTGAAGTAATTTCTCTCTATTCGATGTGCTTGAAAAATTCATAGTTTTCACCCTTACAAAAACCCAAAATTTTCGTGATTGGGTCAGAGAAAGAATAAAATGCATGCTTAGTTTCTGAGTTTGAGGGAAGGGTGATGAGCATGACAGAGGGAGCACATGGTGACACTAGGCACTAGGTATGGCTATGCACAGTTCGTTTCTTCTGTTGCTCTTGGAAAATAAAACAGGATTACCTTTGTCCCCATGCCTAAGTGGGTGTTTCACAGAAACTGACTGGCTGAGGGGTCTGGCCACATTCATCCAAAACACAGTTTTCTGAGAAGCTGGTCTTTGAAAGAACATGTGCATCAACAAGTAAACACTTTCTCCATCCTATTTTTTTTTTTTTTTTAACCTGAGAGGTGAGTATTCCTCCCACAGTGAAAGAACCTTTGGTAAACTCCTGTTTGGGAGCCCAGCCGCTCCTAATATTAGCTTGCGCCATTATGCAAATGCAGCTCTGGTGTTCCCACAGTCTGGGGAGGGACCCAATCCCAGCTTCCCACAGCATCCAACAGCTGCCTACAGCCTGGGCTCTGCCACCGCCGAAGACTGCAGCATTTCTCTGTACTTCAGTCCTGACTTGGGTTTTGCCAGCTTCTGTCACTGGATGTACTTGTTGCCGCTTGTGCTTGAGAGTCTCTCTCTGCTCCAGTTTTCAAATGCAATAAAACATTAATTACTGACAATACACAACTTCAGCTGCTAATATTTAAGAGAGATGGTGGTGAAAACAAGATTTCAATCATAATGCTTTATCTCAATGCCTACGTGTAAACCTAATCCAGTAACTTTCTGTTTACCTTTTCTGGATAACTGTATAAACCTGCTCAGCAATTTCAAAAGACATTGAAAAACCACAAAACCCTGGGTTTTTTTCATTTTTTAATTTAATCTCCCAGCAAAGCCTGAGAAGACATTAGAACTCCTGACAAAAAGTAAGCAGTCCATTTCTCCACGCTCAAGAGCTATTCCAGTAGTGCGCTGAAACTCTTTTTCACTCGGGTCAAATAAAACTATATTGACTCCATTTCTCCACTAAATAGGATCCTAGTCTGGACACAACGGAACTCAAATGTTACAGGGTTCCAAGCTGATAGCTGCTAGTATTTGGCTCAATGGTTCTGGGATAAGTTTCAGGTCCTGGCTGAAATGGTGACATGTTGGTATGCCCCTGTGGAGGACCAGGTCCAGAAGAGTTGAAATCTCTTTTCTTCCCACCTCTCTTCAAAAGGCCCTCTCAGCTCCCCAGAGCACAGGAGGGGAGAAGTCAGTTCCCCTCACTCTATCACTGAGCCTCTTGCATCATGCAAGGCAACCTCAATGAACGAATGTTTACAGCCCAGTCTATTCTCCCATTTAATTTTGCTCATCTGTGATGGTGAGAATACTTAAATATCCAAACAGAGAATACTTATGGTTGCCTGCCTGTTAGCACAATTTTTTTTATGCCTGCCTCTAAAACTGTAAACATGGGAATCAAACATCTGTTGTGCTTTCAGCAGGAAAAGGGATTACAGTGAGGTACAACTACTAACATTTTCTTTATTTCTGGCTCAGGCTTTTTTTTAATTGCTAGGAGTTTTAACACAATGATCTTACACACAATATAAAAGAACTTACATTTAAATAGGCTTACAATTATTTTCACTACATTTTAATAATTTTCACTACATCTTAATAATTTGAATGACACATGCCTTACTCTTTCATGAGCTGCCAGGGTAAAAAAATCCCATCTAGCCCAGCAAAATTCTCTCTGCATGGCTTCACAGCAGCGAACAAGAAAGGAACACTCCACAAATTTGCAGTCTTCACCTAAAGTTACCCAGTGATTTTCAGGTCTGCAAGTGGTCCTGTTGTCAGGGTGTAAGACAGATATTTTCTGTGCTGCAAATGTTATGAGTTCATACATTCAAACTTGTAAAGGAGTCAGAATCATGCCATTGTTTTTGAAAGAAATCTGCACCTAGTCAACTGAGTTCAGGTGTGCCTGAAGGCAAGTAGTTTGGAGAAAATAACTATGGGAATTAATGTTCTTATAAAAATGATGCTATGTAAATTTATTTGTTCATTCCAGGCAGAATTCTTTCTATCAGTCATGTTCATTTTTAGAGTGACTTAATTTTTAGACAGATTTCTTCTGCGCTGTAACTTGGACTACACTTAAGGGAAATAGAGCTAAACAAAGAAATAGTTGTTTCCATCGCTTCAGCGACGTGTTATAATATTGTCAAAGTTATCAAACTTTCTTATGAAAATATAAAAACATTTCTTTATAATTGAATCTTAGGATACTTAAAAGGAAACTTATGATATAAATAATTTATATTTTTTTAAACTTCTCCTGCTCAAGATGTAGTGGCCAGCACTTTGCTGTGTGTTACTATGCAGCCATGTCTTCCAAGCAGAAGCAGCCCTCCATGTTTGTATTTCAGAGGAAACATCTCTTCCTGTATGACTGACTTTAGAAAGATTAGAAAAATGAATTTATTTCTCTACATGCTTGGGATTCACTGTGTTTCCTCCTGATAAATTTGCAGGATACAAATTTCCTTCCAGTGATATAAGGAGGATCTTTCTGATCTTTCTGCATACTCCAGCCATTCTACATGACTTTACTTCTGGTTTTGGGAAAGGGCTTCTGAAAACCTGCCAGAAGTTTTTCCCAGTGACTCCAACTGGTAAATTGCCATAAGCATGGGAAATTCTCAAGGCAAAGATGGTATGAACCCCCTTTTCTACCCTTCAGCAGCATCACAACCCTTTCTGTGGTCTAAGTGTCTCTCCATCTTACACTGCCATCATCTGACAGAGGATCCAGAGAGACTAAAAATACTGTTAAATAAAAGTGTGTTTATGTGGCAACAGAAAGAAAAGAGACTCAGGAGAACATTAGAGTGTTCTGATGCCGTCACTGCAAGATGGCATAGGACAGTGTATGCACAGCACAGTGCCTGGCAATAAAAAGAGGAAAATGCTGGTCAAGAAGCAGCCTCTCTTGACAGTACATGTACATTATTAATATTTGATGGAGGAAGGGAAGGAGAAGGATTCAGAATAGATTTCCTTCAGCTGGTGCTGTAGTTCTTATGAAATGAAAACCCCACAAACTCAGTAGGAATGTAGCACGTCAGGAAACTGTTCAAGTAGCTGTTCAGTCACAAAATCTCAAAAATATTTTCCCGTCCAGGTTGTATATTACGAAGAGATATTGCTTTCCAATACTATCATAGATTTCACTGTTTTTTGCTGGGATAAATTTGCATTTGTGTCTGGCAATCAATCTTGGAAGCTGAAGTCCACAAACACACAAGGGGGGACTGTACCCTTCCCCCTAGTTATGCCACACAACAGAAATGAAAAGCCATGCTGTAGGGTGGGTAAGTGATTCAGTCCTTCTACAGTTTTCCTCTTCCAAATACCAATGCAGTTTTACTAGTGTGGCAGATTCTTGTTCATTTGGAAGTAGATGGTGTTGTTTCATTCTATACTCAGGTTATCAGTCATATATATGGATAACATTTTAATTAATACATATTTTACATCCCAGAATGAGCTGTTTGCTGTACAGGAAAATGCAGTTTCTAAAAAACAACAGTTACAGAATATTTCTACTTTATTAAACAACTTTGTAATATGTCAACAGTTTGGTTCCACATCCCTCAGGTTTCAGCAAAACCTGAGCCAGATAATGTGTGACAGCACAGACTCTTTCCCGTGGGAATTTTTCTCTTCTTCTCCCTGTGTTCTATAAACAAAGATAAGGTTTGGATGTTATTGAAACTGGCTCTGGAATGATGGACAGTTCAACCTGACCTATAGGCCTAGGGGGAGGTTTTGAATTGACCCAATCCGGAGGAACTTTCAAAAGTCTATATAAGTTTTAGAATTAAATAATAAAATCAGAATTCTGCCTCAACCGATTCAGCCTGGTTCATGCACACGGCTAGCAGTACCATAGTGACATGTAAGTTTCCAAATTGGAAATAAAAATTGTTTTTTTAAAAAATTATTTTTATTTAAACTATTGGCACTGATGGTTCAGTCTTTCAGTTCTGATTTTTCCTTCCTGTTTTAAGGGTCCTGGTAGATACAGCACAAATAGACTCAGCAGCCATGACAGTGACTTTATCTTTTTCTTTTTTGTTGCTTTTCCATTTTTGTTCCCTTAGAAATACTTACTTTTATTGACTCATCTCTTCATTTGTTGACTAGTTTGCCTCCAACAAGTTCCTCCTCTTGAAGTACAGTGCCCTGGCTGCCTCCTGTCCCTTGTTCTCTCAAACAAGAAGAGCTGAAATCTCCAAATGAGGAGGGGATCTCCTTTCTGCCACCAGCGTAACATCCAGGCAGTGGAGTATCCAGAGTATCTGACTTATGCTTCTTTTAATTAACCAAATCTAATGTGATGTTTGTTCATTATAACCTTCACTTTTATTTTATTGCTCAGTTGATTTTAAATACATATTGAAGGTTTCCAGCAGTTCTCATAAGTGGTTTGTTGCCCCATCAGACCTATACAAGGTACCATTCAGCGCTGCAGTGTCAGTCAAAGGTATTTTTGTTGCAAATTTCAGACCTTATTAATTCATGCACAGCACAAGAAGCCATGGATATCTATTTTCAGTGGAGATATAATTAAAAGATACATAATTACTGTTAGAAAATATTCCTAGAAAACTTTACTCTTTTGGCATGTGATGTTTGCTTATAGGTAACATTCTGAGCAATCTTCTGGGCTCACCAAAGATTAATATCAAAACAGTTCACCAGTGGAAAGATGCCTGAATTTTTCAGCTGAGCATCTCTTATCTTTGCAATTTAACAAAGCGTTCAAAACTTTTTTCATTAATGCTTTAAACCTAATAAGTTTGAATATAAATAATACTCAATATTATTTCTATGCATTGAGGTCAGTACAAACCTAATAAACTTCTCACTAAAGGAAAGAACATCTGATTAAGTCATATTGAACCTGCTTATTAGATGGATGGGAGGCATAGCAAAGTGTTCACTCAGCAAGAAACATTTTCTTTCTGTAGATTTTCTAACAGAAAGATTTTTGTTCTTACATGTTTATGAACAAACCTCTCTGGATATACAACAACAGCTCTTTGAGTGGACACATCTATTCTGCAATTTTATTTATTCTGACAAAAATAAAGGATTTTTTTTTCTTTATATGAGGATTAACATGAACAGCAATAGCTGCCAAAATTCATGCCTACTGTAGCACTGATATTCTAAATGGAGAAGTATTAATTTTTTTCTTAATGGAGGACTTTGGAAACACTTGGAGTAGAGCATGATAAAGGAAAGTCCTGACTACGTATGATCATGTGGTACCCTTAGAAGGGATTCATCCACTAGCTCCAGCATTGTGGCCCTATGATTTGCATAACTTTCTGCCTATTCAAACGCAGATTTCCATTACAATTGTATGAGAGAGATTCTCAATATTTTTCTCTGCTGTTAAACAGCTGCTTCATTTCAGTGTTGGTGAAATAGTTCTACACATAATTTTCCTTTTTTTAAATGAAAGTGCTTTGGGATCTCTCTAGCTGAAAGATGGACTAGAAATGCAAATTATCCTTAGCCACATAACTCAGAATTACCTTTTCATTTTATTCTAAATTTGTATCTGGATACATAGAAATCCTGAAAACAAGTGACATTAGACCTGCTCATAAAACTGACATGCCTTTGTGGAAAATAAACAGATAGAACTGCCAACTGCTCCATGAATGTCGTAATCCAATGAATGCTAATGCTGAAAAGTATCTCCTTTAATGAAATTTTTAATACAAAAATTTAATTTCATTTATATGTTTACAAAACAAGCGCCAAAAACTTAATATCCGAAAGCCTGAGCGAATGTATGTCATAACTCCTCAAGTTGCTTTTTCCCTCCAGTTTTATTAACATAGACATTCGGGTTTGCACCAATACTTGCTCTTTGAATCTGTTTATGTAAGTTTCCTCCAAGTAATGACTGTAACAAAACATACCCTGGCAAAACCTTGCAAAATATAAGCCTGTTTAAGTTACTCAGTAAAGATAACATTTCTTCAAAACTGCAGAAACAGAAACTCTAGCTGCATGTAAATTAAATTTAGAACACTCCTTTGCATAGAGTGAAAGTCTGGCAGGCCAGGAAAAATCCATAAATGTGATTGCAGAGACAGAAAGTAAAACAAGAAAGAGGTCTCTGATGTCCAGGCAGCAGAAGTCTCTTCACAGAACTGTTGACGGCTTGCTCCCCCATCCCCATGACATGGTTGCCTCCATTTCCAAGCTTTCCAAAAGCTTCCAGACAGGATTTGAACAAAACCAAAACACTGCATGAAAGAGCAAGCATAAAGTGCCTATCAAACTTTTATGCAGTTATTTAGCTACAAGCAGCAACAGGGGCTCTAATGGTTAGAGATCCCCCATCTTGCTGCTGCTACCTCAGTGTCAGTAAGGATTTTGGTAAATGCTCTCCCATTTATACACTGCTCAGCGTCATGGCAAAGCCATGGGTAAGACTGGTTACTGGCAGGGATTGCTACCAGAACTTCAGTATGGGTTAGGAAAAATGGTTTGCCTAGGTCACCACTTTTCCTGTGGCACTAATGAAATCATGGCTCCCAGCAGAGACTGAAGTACTCCATGCGAGGTCGATGTTGCAGTGGAACGCTATTTTGATAAAGATTTAAAAGTAATGCCCTTAAATACAGTACAGATGAGGACCATGGCAGTCTCTGCCTGTGTCTCTCATTGGAAAGCAAGCAAGTAGCAGGCACTCTGAGGAGGGACTGCAGGACAGGTGCCAGCAAACCAAACCCCTTCAGGGCTTGTCCACCTGAAAATGGAGAGAGGATGTAGATGGGTGAAACATATAAGTACAAATCTGAATATAAATGCTAGTTTAAATACTTCTCGAGGCATCCTCAGTACCAGAGTTGCTCAAGGTTTTTGTTTCAGGGCTAAAGATAGCTCTGCTGGTAACATGAGACAAAATAACGGTGGAATTGTTTTACTCTGAGAGGCTGGGTACTAAGGAACCAGCTTTATTTCCTCCCACCAGCAGCTCCTTCTAAAAGATCCTTTACTGTGAGCATTACCTTGTATTTCTTAACATGAGACTTAATGGGACCTCAGCATCTCTATGGCAGATCTGTAAATGCAGGACTGCCTCTGGGCAGTATGGCCATTGGCCTGCAGCAGGTGTGCTGCTAATGTAAGTCAAGCAAGCCTACCTTTATGCATTTTAAAATACCAGACTTCTGTTTCCATGACAGAAGTTGAGAGAGACAAAGGGCTGAAGTCTCACAGCTTCAGAGTAAAAAAGAGTTTTAGCACGGCAAAAGACTTGCTCAGTTTTCTGCCAGTCCAGTCCCAAGTGATGCAAGACCTCTCCTCCACCCCACTCTCCTTTGCACCAGAATTGCTGTAGCTCCCTCAAGAGACGAGAGTATTTCTGCTGAATTTCCAACTCTTAAGATAATTTGTGCTGCTTGTGGTATGCAAACGAGCTTTATGAGACCGCAATATCTTCACAGTGTTCAAAGCAGTGAAAGAACCCCAAGGTATGCTATACCATTCAGGATCTGAAAGAAAATTGAAATCCTGCTCCTAATGCAAGGAAAAAAAGTGGAAAAAAACCTTATAATCTGTAATAAGTGTCTACTTTTGATTTGGAACACTAGCAGGCAGAGATTAGCACCTTTCCACTCTGTTTCTACAAAAGCTCTTTTATGCAGCCATAAAGTGCAGAAGGGCTGTGGGTAGATCTCTGCCAAAGATCATGCAGTTTAGTGACGGTCTTGGCTGATGAGACACTTCAAGACCTGATCCAGGGCATTGAAGGAACATGGAAAAGGATGCAGAAGCAGCAGGCAGTTACCTAATACTATCAAGTCTCAATAAAAAATGACAAGCTGAGACATTTTGGCAGGCTTTCTGAATACCTAATAGGACAATGCTTGTGTAAAAGGGCCTGGAAGTAAGGTTAAAGAGAAATAAATTCACAGCAGAAAAAAAACCAAACCCACACTTTAGAAGCAGCAAATTATTTCAGCTCAAAGCTCCTCAGATCACATCTGACCATAGGGTGACAGAATTAGCCTCACTGATTGTTTCTGTGAGACGTGATTCACGTCCAGTATTTTATATGTAGCAATTCAGCAAAAACGCTCCCACCCGAGCCAGAATACATAAATATTTAACTTTTTGGCAGAGAGACCGTGAGAGTATTTGTACCTATGGATTTGCTGTGACAGATAAACAAACCCGTACTCCTTCCTCACAGCTACAGAAGCGAAAGGGAGTAAAACCCCCGGACGGTCTGGAGGGTCTCCTTTTTCCATGAGACCAAGTTCTCACAGCGGATTCCTTAAACCACCAGACCGCGCTGATCGCAAAGGCAAATGCGGAGGGCATTCCCACGCACCGGGCAGACGTGTCTGTGCACAAGGGATGTAGCCGGCGGCGGGAGAGGCGGTGCGATGCCCTCCTCCTCCTCCCGGCGGGAGCCGCCGCTTCGGCCACCCCCAGCACAGGCGAAACCCGTCCTTCTGCCTG
>VWZW01006289.1:7038875-7093434 GCA_013397115.1 Edolisoma coerulescens
CGCCGCACCCCGGAGGGGTCGTGCATAGCGCCGGAGCGCCCGTCCACATCCCGGCGGCCGGCGGCAGCAAGCCAGTGCTGCAGTGCCGCGTCCTTCTCCTGGACGGGACCGAAGTCAACGTGGAGCTGCCGGTGAGTAGCGTGCGCTTACCTTCGCCGCCTGCAAAACGGCGCCTGCAGCTACCCTCTCCCCTCCTCCGCATCATCCCCCCCTCCCTGGCGACGGGCACCT
Source organism: Edolisoma coerulescens (assembly GCA_013397115.1). Classification (NCBI taxonomy): domain Eukaryota; kingdom Metazoa; phylum Chordata; class Aves; order Passeriformes; family Campephagidae; genus Edolisoma; species Edolisoma coerulescens. Next base: position 7,039,107 of record VWZW01006289.1, read on the forward strand.
GAGAGTGCCCCCCCCCGGCGGAACAACAGGCGCCGTTCGCCGGGAAAGCCTCGTTAGTTTCGTCCTTCCCTCCGCGGGCGCCCTCGCCGCCGTCCCCGCCTGCATGCACCTGCTGCCAGGTGCGCGGCGCGCCTCCCCGCCATGACCGCCGCCCGCCCCCGTCCTGCCGGCAGGAGCCGTCTGCGCCCTTCTTCCCTCTCCCCGGAGCCAGTGGGGAGGTGGGCACCCGCTCTCCTCCTCCCCTGCGCAGCCGAAAATAGCCCCTTGCAGCGCTGCCTTCCGCGGCGCCTCTCCCGGGAGGGGCCGTCCCCGCGGTGCGGGCGCTACCTGTGCCTTTCCCCGGCTAGTGCGGGAGGGCTGCCCGCTGATCCCGCCCGACGGCACCGCCGGCCGTGGGGGGCACCCCGGCGTGCTGGGCGGGTGGGAACGGAGCCTCTGCGGGGCAGCGGTGCCTTTGGCCTCGCTGCCCTCCGGCTTGCAGCCCCCAGCCCCGCAGCACCTGTGGCAGCGCGGGGAGAGCGAGGCGCGGCGGGAGTCTCCGGGGGGGTCGCTGCCTTCTTCTCCTCCTTAGTTCTTGTTTCCCACCGCCCCCGCTGCTGGGGCCGGCTGAAGGGCTCTCCGGGATGCCCGAGGCGCTCTCCCCGTCCCGTGGCGCCCGGGTGCGGGGCCGGGGTCAGGGGTAAGCCCGGGCGGCTCCGGGGATGCAGCCCGACCGGCCCGCGGGTGCGGGGATGGTGCCGGCGCTGAACTTTCTCCCCTCCCGCCGCTGTGCGGGAGGAATGAGGAAGGGACGGTGCCGGCCTGTCGGGCTGTGCGTGTGTTGTTTGTGCCTGCTCGCTGAGGTTGGGCCGCGCTTGTAGGAGTTTCAGCATCCCCAGAGCCCGTTGTGTGTCCTTTTCTCTCTCTTAAAGGCAGCTGCACGGTGTGTATCGGCAATTCGCAGTTTTGTTTTTTTCATTCCTCACAGCTGCTAAATACTCGACACCCATCCTTTTTTGCTGACCTTTTCCCTCCCTCTTGAAACCCAAGTTTCCCATGAAATAGTATGGAAGTTTATAGTGTTTGAAAAACATTTAATCTTCTTTCCATTTCAGCCCAGATAGTCACCAGCCATTAAGCTTGGTCTCCAAAAACAGGTGGGGGAACTTAGTAATAGTGAATGTAACAACCTGAGAAATTGTGCACTGCTTTAATCTGCAGCAGTATAAAAGAGAGAATTTTTTTCAGAGTACCTTCAGACTCTTGTTAGGTGCCTTTCATATTAGCTGTCATCTGTATATATTGGCATCATTTCACTAAAACATGGAATTTGGCAACCCTATTGTTTCTGCTTAAAAGAAACAGAAGAGATTGAGTAAGACTCTTACAAGTGAATACAGAAGTATGTGAACGGAGCCACCTAGAGATACTTGCTGCAGCATTATCAGGCCTCCCTTGCCTACAGACTGCATCGCACATTTCCAGATATTTGAAATGCTAATATATTTCCTCTCCTCACATCTACTTCACAACTTGCTGCACTCCTCCTAGCATCTCGGCACAAATCTTTTATAAAGTTGACTTGATGATTGTTATCAGTGTGCTAAGGGTTTACTTATAAGCTTGGTAAATATTTTGTTTAAGGTTATACTTTGATTTATCAAAGGTCAGATTTTGCCGTAGAGCCTGTTTAAGATGGTCTGAGGATTTGCAGCATCAGAAAGTGAGATAATGACACTCTTAGTCCTTGCGTGTTGAAAATATATGGACATATATGCTTGGCCCAGTAAAGAAGCCATGGAGCATTCTTGCTTGAACTGACCTCCAAATGAAGCTTAGACTTGCCAGCGTTCTCAGAATATGAGCTGCACATGTGGTGGTTGTAGCTCATTTGTGCAAAGACAGAGTAAGAAGTTGGCATTTTTTTTTCACCTCAATCCCTAGACTGATGGAGGGCTTTGGAGCATGTAATAGCTGTCAGTGTTTTGAGGATTAAAAACTGATCTGTTGAATTACATATCTGTTCCTCATGTTTTTTCCCATTCTTTCACAGAAAGTAACACCCACACTGAGAGTTAGAAAAACTGAAAGAGGCGTTGCACCATTTATAGAAGTTGATCAGTAAAGTTTCTCTGAGCTTTGCAAGTCTAGATTTTATGGGAATAGGGCGTGAAACAGAACGTGCTTTAATACTCAGAAGCTGAGGTACGGGACTGGTTAAGCTGAATGAATTGAGTAGCATCTCTTTAAAAAAAAGTGTATGGTGGTTTCTTTCATTTCATTTTATCAAAAGGAGGGAGTGTGGGCTTCATCACCACTGAGCAGCTTACTCACAAAGTCAAGTATGGAGATGATTGCAGAGGATTTCACTGTGCTGCTGATTGTGTTTGCAAGCACTTATTTCAGGAGATACCGCTATCTATAAAATGTGTTCTTTTTACTGCATGCTGACATTGCACCCCTCTTGCCTTTCTAGTTGGAAAAGGAACTTGTTGATATTAGAACACAATACTCTTGCAACTACAACTTTTTAGGCCATCTCTAAGACTTCATTTAGAAGTAATTGAAAGGTTTATTGGATTTCAAAGACTAAGGGGTTTATTTGCTTGTGTGGAGGAATGACAGAAAAGGCATGACTAGAGGAAAACTAGCTATATACACAGAAAAAAGGTTCAGGGATGGTTTTTTTTTTTCAGTTATTGTTTCATGGGTTTTTTTAATATTCAAATAAAACTGAAACCCTGAAACTTTTGTCCAAGTTAAATGTATCAGGTTCTGCCACAGTGTTTTCTTGTATGTGAGGGCTGTAGGGAAAATAAATCCTACATCAGTACATTGATAACTATCTTTGTGGTTAATGTTATAATTTGTGTGATAGCGTCTGTATCAGAAAGTACACATCTTGTTAACTCCTTCCAGTTTATGGTGGTAACAGAAGTAGAGATCTGCCCTGACCTCCAAGTTCTTCCTTAGCGCGTTCTTCTCTAGGCTGTATAGCAATTGTGAACTAGAGTCATCTTTCTTCTTTATCTGTGCTTCCACACCCTCTTTCTTCTGGGACATTTGCACTTTATTCTTTTTACTGCATGTGCTCTGCCCTTGGACTACCCCATCTGCTAGCCTTCCCTTCTACGTGCTGTGTACTCTTTCATTTGTAGGTGTTCTCTGGCTTTCACAAACTTGTTTCATACACAGCTGCCCCCACATGAATGTCAGCATAAGATTATTCTGAGCACTGCAGATACCCCTAGATAATGGTTTCTGTACTCAGCTTCTTGCATGAAATTTCAAGGATTGCTTAATGATGCTGGCTTTTTTCTTCACTCTTAAGGCAAGAATCCTGTACTTTAAAAATATTCTTTCTAAACAGAATAATGCACTGGATGGCTTTTTAGACCCACGAGCTCCTCAGGGCCCTGCATTGAATGTGAGATGCTATTAAGGTTGGATCTGTTATACAGGAGTGAGTGGCAGTTGACCAGTTCTGTTGCTGTGGGGTGATTTCCCATGGGAAGGGGAACATAAATGGTGTCATTACTTCTTCTTGACCTGACACCACGTGTCTGCACATCTGAAATCCAGTGATGAGAACTGACGCAAGGAGGAAAACACTTCCATTAGAAACCGTCCCTTCTCCCTCACACGTAGCTGTCTGCGTTATTTCTTTTTACCATTGGGAGCCTGTTCAGTATCTTTTGTGTTGCACTCTCGCTTATGCTGGAGGCTGTTAGCTGGTCAGAGTTTGCAGCTCGGTTGTAGGTAGGTGGAAGGCCACTTGCTCACTGTTGCCAAAACAATCTTGCCTCTGTTTTTCTGGAAGACTCGTGACTTTAACAAAAGAAAAACTGGTTGTAGGTGATGCTCTGTTCTTACATAGAAAGAATGCAGGGAAAGAGCATTGACATTTAGGCAGCAGTGATGGTGCCTGCTAGTTAATAAGTAGATGGCTCGCAGATAAAGCCAAAAAGCCAAGTTTTTCTTAACTCTAAGGCATGATTGCTGACATTTCTAAAAACTGAGTCTTTGATTTTTAATTAGGTGCATCTTATGAAAGTTTAAAGGGCAGATATGAAAGATGGCTATTCACTGGGACTGTCCAGAGTAGCAGGAATTAATGTCACTTAATGCTGTTGAAAACAGTATTCTCTGATAAATTGTGGGAAGGCAGGAGGAGAATGAACATGTGCGGAGTGTTCTTGGCTTTCTGTAGTCTTAAGTGGGATGAAAGAAGAAGCAAATGGTAAGCTTCCTCCACTATGAAAATCCTCATCCTGCAAAGCAGATCTAAGATACCTTACATTTTCTGTGATGTGAATCCACAGCAGTCAACGTGTTGTCTGTTATAAATACTTATTTCTAAAAATCTTCTTGCTCTGATAAATTACTCTGCTCCTGTGAACATCATTACAAAGACTTGTGTGATGTATTAGAAAGTATGTAATGTTTAATGATTAAATTAATCAACCAGTCAAATATAACTCTTCAAATCTGTGAATGATTTTCAGATTAATAGCTTTTATATTATTTCTTTGCCTTCCTTTTGGTGTATCTGTTTTAATAATTGTTTTGGCTGCTATGGAAACACTTCAGGATAGGAATAGTAAATGTTCTTCAATACTGTTTTCTAATCTCGGATCTCCTGTGTTATCTCCTATGTCTTATTGTGGTAACATGAACATAGCAAAAATTGCTGTCTGGCCTCAATGCTTACATCACATATAAATGTTAAATTAACTCTTGAACAGTCACCTCTGTCTTATAATTATCGATCAATGTATTTGACTTGACAAAGTTACAAATATTAGGAGAGAAGTGCAACTCATTTTTTCTTTCTTTCATACATCACATATGATTTCCAAATAATGTTTCATGAATATTAACTAGAGAAATGCACTAATATGCATGTATACACTTGGATTCAGGTCATGCTCTGGAGTTTCCTAACTAAGGAGTTACACACACATACACCCCCCTTTAACAGATATATTACATCCCGTTGGTAATGGGATTTTTAATAAATTCTTTAAAGCTTTTATCACTTATAAAATTGGTAATATGCCTTCTGTATGCAGAAGTTACCTTTCAACAGCATAAAATTAGAGTACATGCTGGAAAATGTTAAAAGCGTATTTGCAACACTGGAAAGGGAAAGGCCTCTCAGGTTCATGTATTCCTGTGAGCACCAGTAATCCCCTTCATAAACTGATCAAGCTCTGTTGGTAGAGGAGGTTGGGTATTTTTGCTTCTTTAGTTCACATTGAAATGCATTTTGACTACCTTGTAGCTCTGATTAAGCAGCTGTAGCTAGAACTCAATGTGTTGTCTGCTGGTAATAGCCTTTAATTATGTTATCCCTGTTCCATATGCCTTGATGCATTGCTGCAGTGAATGCTGAAGGTGTGTGAAAGGCATTCACAGTAGAATCACATAAAGAATCAGGAACATGCACAGCCCCAGAGAGAGAGAAATGAGATGGGGTCTGCACACATGACTACAGCCATGCTTCAGAAATGCACGATGTTAAGCTCTTGAGGGAGAAGAGGGAATTTTTGGCCCTTGATGTGCTTGCCAAACATCCCCAATAAATCTACAGCAGATAAAAGACATCACAACAGTACATAGTAGAAAAGGGAGACAAAAAGCAGTGTTTTGTTTTGGCATATGTAAGAGAAATTCTGCATGTGACTTCCATTAGTTATTAGTGAAAACCAGTGCAATTTTTCAGTGTAATACAGACAGACAGGATGACAGGAGTGCTGCTGCAAGGAGTTGACAACCAGGGAGGGGTAGAAAACCAGTGATGAGAGCAATGTAATGCAGATACAAAAGTAAGAGCACTGAGTACTGATTCTCTGATGGAGAGCTTGTGTGTTTGGAGAGAGAAGTTAAAGTTGTTATATGCAGTCTTTCAGTTTTTGCAGTGGACTAGAAGACAGCTGTGCTTCGGAGAGTAGCCGTGTGAAATGTCAGTGTGGCTGGGGCCTCTCGTTTATTAGCATAAAAATGCATTTCATAGCAGATGTTTGCACTGGGCTTACCTGTCTGATAGCAAACATTGGAGAAACTTTGAAGATCACCATGGATTTGAAGGGAGAGGGTCTATAAGAGGGAAACTTAAGGAACAGTTTGACAGTACAGGAACTTTTTTGTCAACAGTGTACATCTGATATGTTTTGGGGTTTTGTTCCAGTGGTTGTGTTCTAGCCTAGAGTGCTGGGTGGCAAGCCCAGAGCTTCAGGCTCTTAGTAGGAGTCCTGTAGAGGTAAAAGAACATCTGGGCATGTAAGAAGTTCCTATGAGGCAAGAAAAGGAGCAGAGAGACGTTGGAAATGAGTACGTGTCTAAGAGCAAGCTGAGGGCTAGTTTTGTTTGGATTGCAGAAGATGGTACAGGAAGAAAAAGGCTGAAAAGCTGAAGAGACTAGAAACTATATATAAAGTAAGGGATGTATTGTTTATCTGTTTCTTTTCTGAAACAGGAAGGAGACACCTCTCTCTACTCCTGCTTCTCTGCACGTGCTTTGTCTTCATGCACTTCTTTGTGCTCCTACTTGTAGTGCCTCTGTAAATATCTTTTTTTAGGTAGCTTTCTCTGAGAGGCTGGCCTTGTTTGGTGTCTCACCTTCTTCAAGCATAAGTCCATTTAGCAATTCAGGGCTTCTGTTGTTAAATTCCCAACTGTTTCAACTCACCCTTTTCATTTGCGGTCTTGTCCTTGAGCAATTATCTATACTTTTTCTGTGTGAATATCATCTGTATTACTAGCATGATACCTAATGAATTTTCTTTTTAATAAGAGCAGATTTCTTTTAGTTTTGTGGGCTTTCCTTTACCTGACACTGTTTTCCCAATTTGTAAAAGTAGTTTTATTTTCATCCCGGGAGCAGCTAGCTACACAAGCTGTGAGGGATCTCTTCTGGGAGGCACTTTAAAGAGCATTAGAGGTCTGCTTCCTTCTGGTTTGAGGCTTGAGCATATGTATATATCCTCTTCCCTCTTACTAGTTTAGAACATTTCTGTGGTTTTCTGCAGTTGTCAGAAATTTGGAACGCTCCTCAGTCCTGTTCCTTCCCTAGGAAAATTCAATTTCCTGGCTGTGGCTGTGAGTCTGTGGCTGGCTCAGCAGCTCATTCAGCCAGTTTGACTCATGTAAGTGCCCTGTCTGCCAGGGCACAAATGGTGCAGGTAGGACCGCTTGTTGTGAGCATTCTCATTTGTAGAGCTGACATTAGGGAAGCACTGGGAGCTGTCAGTGAAATAATTAATTCAAAGGTTAAACCTCCATACTTTAAAAATGTATGGTTTCACAGGAGACAACAAAAATGGACCTGAAAACTCAAATGATGTGGACAGGAGGTTGAGAGAAGAAGGGAGAACATACGCATCATTGAGTTTGTAGGCTCTTTGCAAAGTAAATACAAGGATAAGTACAAATAATTTCTTTTTTTGCTAGAAAGATGAACTCAACAGCTGCTAAAAGTATGTACAATGTTTCTGGGTTAGTATTTTAAATACTTGAGAAACACATAGGGGGGTTTTAGTGCTTATTTTCCAATGTAGACTATGGTAAAGGTTCTTTTATTCTTTCTGTATTAGAAATAAAAGAGTTGGAGGGTAATGAAGTGTTTAGAGTGACCATCTGCTCTTCATTTGACATACTATTTCCATTTGTTTCTATGCATCAATTAAAATGTGTCGTGGACCATTAGCTATATTGTGATGAGATTATTTTGAAATATTTGTTGAAGTTCCAGACTCAGACTCTAGCTATGAAGCATGAAAAATATTAAGAGTTAATTTATGTTGGCTGTTTGGTTTTGATCTGTACAGATTCAGATTGTTTCCCTTCCTTGTTGTTATGGAACCACAGATAGTTTATCCAAACAAATACCAAATGTTGTCTCTTTTTTTTTCTTCCTTCTCTTTTTTTCTTTAAGTATACTGACAAACACATTGAATTTATTCTGTATTTCATTATTTTAATACATGTGGTACAGTTTGTATGATAAATAGACTGGAAATCCTAATAGAAGAGCCAGTTTAATGTTTGCGAAATACTGCAAATAACTCTACACACATACGTGGAGAACGTTGGTACTTTCCTTTGCAGAACTTCACTTTATATGAACATAGTGGTATCAAATACACAGTTAGAAAAGCAGTGTTACCATTTATGGATTGTGACTTGTAATTAAATTATTCTACACTATTCTACACTGCAACATTATTTCAAAGGATAGCTTATCTGAGGATTAATTCTTTTGTGGCTGCTTGGAAATGATGCTTTTCACAGTAGTTCTTTGTAGCATTAGTAATTGTATGTATGTATTGTTTTTGTTGGTATATTATGTGTACATATATATGTGTATATATATATACCTAAAATAAATGTAGACTTGAGAGGATTTTTGTGATTTAGCAGTCTTGACTGGGAAGACACCTTTTTGGCCTCAACTGAGACTAAACAAGGATACCGCTTCCCATTTTTAAGTTTTAAATTTCTTATGGTGTACATTTCACTACGTGAGGTCTTGTAGGTTATGTATTGGATGAAAAACAATTTCAGTTGTCTTTGTTAAGCTTTAAAATTATCTCAGGTTGTGAACAAATTCTCACTTTAATTTTGATAAATAATATAAACAGGCTAACTGCATCACATCTCTCTTGTTGCTCTGAGGTCCAAACATTACTTGCTTTAACTGTGCAAGTGAGTATTTTCCAAATTTTCTGAGAAAAGAAGCATTTCATTTCCTATGAAATTTTTCCTTCTTCTCCCTTGGTGCCATCCAGAATTGGCCAAGGCTGCTTTCGGTCATTTAAACAAATCTCTTTCATACCTTGTTAGTCATTCCTGGACCTATGATAATGGTATGATTTTAAATTAAGAGCTTATGTTTATGTAAAAAGACCAAACTCAAGAACTTCCATTTTTGTAAGCAGGTCTGATCGCACCAGTATTCTGTGCAATCATTGTGTTGCAGCAAAGATCGCTATTCAGTAGCGATGCTGATCCTCAGTATGGAGGTTTTATATTCAAGCTACTTACTGAGTAGAAATTCTTCCCGAATAATGAACCTTCCATGAGTGCTTTGCTTTGAGAGATGATGAATGATGAGTCTGTTATCTCTTTGAATTAAGCAAATAAGTGAAGAGTGGTGGTATTCTTCAAAGTAGGTCGTATTGCTAGGGAAGGGCAGCACCCTGCAAGTGTGAAGTCTAGTGGGCAGTATCCACTTTTCTCTCATGGTTTGGTCTTTGGATGCCGATGTAAATTGAAGAGAATTCAGACATCCTGCTTTAGCTCTGTGGAGGAAAGAGCTGGTTTAATAGTGTAACATATAACTTCGTTGTGCAAAAGACTTAATTTCTTTTCCCCCCTCTTCCTGCTGTTTCGTGTTACTGGGTTTGATTTAGTTTCTTTCCCTGCTGTTCAGCAATGAAGAGAGGGTGGCAGGAAGTGTTCTTCTTTGTGACTGGCATCCCCTTTCCCTGTGGAGGAGCATTTCCAGCCCCACTCTGACAGTCTCAAGTCAGCCCACAAGTCTCATCTGCCAAGGCCACGCAGTGAGCTGGGGCTGGCAACACCCAGATGCAGGGTGGCTCCGCGTGTGCCCAGTGTCTCTCTGGCACAATTAATTCCGCATGCAGCTCTCAGCAGCACGCTGGAGTTTTGTTCTTGACTTCCAGTTAATTAGAAGATGTTAATTTTGGTGGGTTTTCTTTTGAATGGGGGAACTTGCTTACTGAGACAGCAGAGATCGCTGATTCCTTTTACAGAGGCCAGTGAAGCCATTAAATGTTGACTGTAGCAACAGTCTTCTCCTTTTCTCCTTTATGCTGATTGCTTAGGCTGTTACCAGCCTGTGTGTGTGCTCTATATGTTTCCCTTCATTCCCGTCCTCTCATACAATGGTATTTCACAGTTGGCTTTCCTCTGTTCGGTGAACGATATCAAAACTTAGAAAATCAAACCCCTTGTTTTTAGGTGTGAAAATTGATGAGCCTTTGGAGCATCAAAACTCAAAGTGTTGCAAACAGTAAGCACTTGGGGAGGAATTTTTCTTTTAATTGATTTAGTTCATAAAAGGTGTGTAATGTATTTTGGGAGGTCAATCTCTGAGGAAATAATCTCAACAAAAAATATTTTATATAGTATTCTTAAATTTAGAATGGAAGACAATATGAGGTTATTTCTCCACTGCCTTCATGTTTTCCCTTGAATTCTCTGAGCCATCCCCTCTTTTGTTGATATTACTTAAAATTGGGGTTTTTTTCCCTGTGTAGCATGTTGATGCATTGTATGCATTAAAATTTATCCTGTAGTAAAACTTTTCTGATTTGTCATTTCTGGCTTTAGAAAAAAAGATGTTTACTTTAAAGATGGAAAAAATGAGGAAGGAGTTGAAACACTTGTCTGTATATTAGCAAAAAAATAGGCTTAAGTTGATGACTGCATTTCTCAGAAGGGAGTGGGAATAGAAAAATTCAGTGCTGTGGAACAAAAACAAGTGGGTTTTGTTTGCTGCTATTGAAATTTGCCAGCAGATATTCTCATTTTACAGTTCATGTGCTTGGATTTTGATGTATTTTCACATTAAACACCCAGCATATTTTAGTCTGTGATTTGATCATAAAATGTATTTTGTAAAAAAAAAAGTTCATCTGTTTCAGCAAACGTTTTGCTTTAACAACATTGTTATGGTCAGGAAAGCAGACCATGATTTCATCCCCCTACATGTTATTGTATTAGCTACTGATAAAATGGTTTCTTCTTGAAGAATTTCATCTGACCTTGACAGAGCAAGACAGATCATCTGATAACATTTCCATTATGATCAGAATATTGAAAAATTGTCAAACAAAGCAGAAAGATGTGCTCTTTAAAAATAAATAGAAAATACTGTTCATCCAAATTTTGTTTCAGAACGTGTATTTTTCCCTGTAAAGGCTGCCAGTTTCTCAGCATTTGTGTAATGCCAGGAGGAGAGAACTTTCCCAGCTGTTTCAGTAAGCTGCGTGCTGGAAGCTTTCTAGGAAGAGAAAATAGTGTGAAGAACCTCTGCGTAACACCTCTGTATGAGCTTGCTGTGACTTTCAGGAGCTGTTGAGAGGGGGGAAACTGCAGTGCAAGTGCTGGCTTGAAGGGTAGCCCTCAAAATGAACTTTGTTTCTTTTGCATTCAGTAAGGCACCTTACTGTTTACTGAAATCAAAAGTTACTTCTTAAATTAAGGCGGATAGAGCTTTTACATAATTCTAAAATCTTCAGTAAGGTGTTTGAAAAAGTTGTTTCTTGCAAGCTACAGGGCAAACAACTGGTAAGGTTCATATTTAAAGACTACAGATTCCTCTTTATTGCATATGCACTAACCTCATTAACAAGATACGGCTGTCAAGACTAGGGCAGCGTTAAATGACTTGTGGGAGCCGACAAATATAGATCCTGTGAAAAGCCTCAGGCCTGAGGAGCTCTCCCTACAGACCGCAGCTCTCTGAGCAGCACTGGCTGCTTGCTTTCCTTGCACAAGTTTTGGATTAGACTCCAAGAGCCTGTATATGGGGAGGAAGCTTTTCTCCCAGTTTTCCTTTTGAGTCTTAGAAAACTACGTATTTTTTTTGTACTGGTTTCTTAAATGGTGCAGTTGTCTGTCTGCTGATACAGTGGGGTGGAGGACAAAGTTCTTTTGTTTCTGTTGTCTTGTGCGTGATGTGAAAGTGCTTATTGGAAACAGCAGGTAGTTAATTGACCCTGTGAGATCCAGCTCCAGTTTGTGATGCTGAAAAAATGTCTCTGAAAGCAAAACATGAATTCAGTGCAGTTCCAGAGGGACAAGATGTGACCACTTCCTCTACTTCCGAGACTGTCGTCTGCTTTGCTTGGAGAGTGTTTTCTGTGAAATGCCAAACTTGGGTAATCTCTGCCTCTGCACAGATGGTAGTGGAAGCTCCCTGAGAGGCGAACCAGGGAGTGGGAGGCTGGGTGTAGGGCTGGTGTTCTAGGAGATTCGGGGGGACCTTACTGCTCTAGAACTGTCTGAAAGGAGGTTGTGGACAGGTGGGAGTCAGTCTCTTCTTCCAGGTAACAAGCAATAGGACAAGAGGAAATGGCCTCAAGTTGTGCCAGGAGAGGTTTAGATTTGATGTTAGGAAAAATTTCTTTGCTGAAAGGGTTGTCAGGCATTGGAACGGGCTGCCTGGGGAAGCAGTGGAATCACCGTCCCAGGGAGCGTTCAAAAAAATTGTAGACGTAATGCTTAGATAGGCGTCTAAGTGGTGGACCTGGCAGTGTTAGGTTAGTGCTTGGACTCGATCTCAGAGGTCTTTTCCAACCTTGATGGCTCTGTGGTTCTACAATGAAAATATATGCTTTGGAGTATACTTCTGTTTCTGTCTTGTACATGGACATAACCTGCAGTACTAATAAACTTGGGGGGGTTTTATTGCTGAAGAATAGATTATAAATGCAGAAGTGGCACCATAGACAAGCCTGCAGCTTTGGTGTTAGAGCTAAATGAATTTATGGTGTTACTTAAAGTGGCTTTTATATCTCAAAAGCCATTGTGAGGCAGCTGGTTCCTGGTGGCAGTAAGAAATGGAATCGATGTTTGAGGTAGCTAGGATTTATGATGCACATTTTCCTTTTGTGCTGGAATAGGGAGGGAGACAGTTTTCTTGCGGTCTGACTAAATGAATACAAACTTACATATACTAACAGAACTTCTTGTTTTTCAAGCAATTATTTTTCAAAGGGAATTACTAGAATGAAATATGTGCAAAATCACTGATTATTGTTACCTGCTTTTATCTCCACCCCACTCATCCCAAAATACCCAGCTGCTTCACAGCCACTTCTGACTGAGCTACTGCATTTACTAAGAAAATTTACTTTGGGTTAGTGGACAGCAGATGTTCCAGCTGTCTCTGTTCCCATTTTCTCCTCCTTTTAACATCTTTTGTTAAGGCTGTTACGGTGATGTTAAATGAAAGTCATCTGACTATTCTCCTAGACGTCATTTCTTCTATCACTCTTTATGTTGGAGAGGGTCATATGGATGGCTTATAAATAAATAGGTTCTGAACTGCAGATTTGTTTCAGGTCAGAAAGGGTCATTGTGAACACTTAATCCGTTCCCCTTCCCTGATCAGTCTCTAGAACTTCTTCCAAGAGCATTAAGCCTGTCACATTTTTACCGTCAGTGCTCTCCTTGGATCTCATTAGGTTATCTGTCTTTAAGAGTCTTTAATGAGAAGCAGTTACTTATTCATGTTGCATGTGAACTTGTCAGCATAATAATCGGTCTTTCATTGTATTTGATATTTTTATGGTCCCTATTATTCCCTATCTTGGTACTTGACCAGGCAGGCAACAAAAAGTCATGGAACTGTGGGGAAAAATATTCTCCACATGAAGGTGTGTGAAGTTCATACACAAGCCACCACTATGTCTAAGTAGATAAAAACAAAATTTATTTACAGATGCTTTTCAGGCTCAAAGATATTATTTGTAGCTTTTTTTGACTTTTGAATACTGTGCAGACATTTGAGCTGGGCATACAGTAATGTTGTTATAATGGTTTGCTGAATGTTATATGAAATGGCATTGCTTTTTACCTAACGTTCCTTTGTTCGTTTTCTTGGCTGTAACATTACACTGAGAGCTCACAGTCCATTGTTTTTCTGTTGTTACACCAAGGTTCTTGCAGTGCTGCTGAAAGCCAGGGCACTGTCTTTGACCTAGTGAGTGTGAGTGAAACTCACGTTCCTCTCTGTGTGACCTGTGATTGCACTGAGTTCAGCTACAGTGTGTTGATGCAGTTCTGCATCCCCAGGATTTACAAATCAGTGTGTACAGCCAACAAGACCCATCATCTCCTGCTACTGTGCCAGTTTTGTTCAGCAGGAGTAATTTTATTATTTCCCTCCCAGGGAAAACTGGTGAGTGACTGTGAGCAGAACACTTCAGGGTTGCACTGACAGTGCTTCTCGCTGTCTGCTTTCCTCCTTTCCCTTCGTGATTAATTTTTTTTTTAAATCTGCCTCTTGTGAACTACACACATCTATTTTAGGAATGCTTATGCTTGCTTGTGTCAGACTCATCAGCTGTTTTGAGAGTATGGGTGTTTTGTGGTCAGTTTAATTTGAAACAGTTCTTGGCTTCTCATCCCATCCTGGTGCTGTAGACAGATACCTGTCCTTTCAGCTGTTTGTGGGGCTGTGCTGAAAGCCAGGTCAGGGATCAGATCCAGGGATGTTTCACTGTTTAAAAAAAAAAAAAGGCATTTGCAACATTGAATGTCAGAAATTTGTTGAAATTGTGGCATAAGTAAGGGGCCAAGCAGTAGGGGAAGACCTGGCAGAGGGCACAGGAGCTCTTTGAGGTGTAAGTTCTGCAACAGCCTGTGTTGTTGAGTTGGGCCTTGAGGCTATAAGTAATCACTTTAGGAATGGATTGATTCATGTACTTGGTGCTCTCATAGCTTGGTCATGTGAGTGCTTCTGGTCTGCTCCACCAAAGTAAGACAGATTAGTATGAAGTGGAGAAGAAATAAATGCTCAGCTGCTGCAGCTATGTTGTTCAGTGACAGAAATCATGGCAAGTAGCTCAAGCTAGATCTGCAAGAGCTCATCTGCTCCGAAGTCAGAGATCTTGCAGAAATTTATCTAAGGTTTCTTACGGCTGTAATCAAATGAGAGTGTAGTTTTATGGAGGAAGAAGTTAGACTTGTTTTATGAGACAATTTTCTTGAGATCATGATGAGTGGTATAATTTATGCTGCTGTTAATCTAATTCATTGCTGACTGGACCCAGCTGTCTCTAGTTTTTCTTTTCAGAATCTAACAGGGAGCCAGAGTTGGTAAGAATACCAGAGCTGATACTGAATTTAGAAAGACACTAGGAATTTTAGAGAAAGTAGCCTTTGTCTAGGTTTCACCTGTGGAGTTTCAAATGGAACCAGGGCTGAAAAGGTGGTCTTAGGTTCGTTACTTGATCTGGATGTGCTGTGAAGGAGTGCATCCCTTATCCCTTGAAGGCTGGCTGCAGGTGAGGTGAAAGGAAACTGCTGTTCAGGGAAGATGACTGCTGCATTGAGCAGAGCCTGGATTCCTAATCTGTCAGGAATCCATAAAATTCAAGTGGTCTGAGCTTAACTGTAAATCTTTATTTGTAGATATTCCAGAAATGGGTCTTGCTGCTACTACAAATTCAGTAATTCTTGATTGTGAATAAATGTCAATTAACTTTTTTTATCTTTCCATTTCTAACACCTCAGTTATTTTTGGTTTGGTTTCTCACTTGGAAAGTTAACTGTGGATGAATTTGACTTCATATTACATTTTCTAAATTAACCTTTTGAGGTTATTAAAACTATTAAATTATTGCATTTATGAAAGGAAGCTTTGTTAAAGAGCATGATCTAAATCAATGCTTTTTAAGAAGAAAGTGGAAGATTATTTGTCTTGAAAGAACAAATGGATGGCTCTGAATTATGCTGAAAATGTTCCAGTGGAAAATACGCTTTTACCTCCAAATACACAAGTTACATTAGAACAACAGGTTTCAACTAGAATTACAACTATTTTAAACATTTGAATAAACACACCTTTTTTTTGGTGGGTTTTTTTTGTTTGTTTTTTGTTGGTATTTTTTGTTTGTTTGTTTTGGGGTTTTTTGGTTTTGTTTTTGGGGGGGGGTTCAGGGGTTTTTGGGGGGTTTTTTTGGTTTTTTGGGGGGGAAAACCACAGAAATAAAGTTTTGCTTCAGGATTTTCTTCCTTATGACTAACTAGTCTTGTTCTTTTGATGGCTTGTGGGATAAATCCTGTTTTCAAAATGCTGAAGAAAACAGAGTTCCCAGGCCATCTGGTGCTTCTTTGTGTATGTGCATGCCTGCATCCATTTACAGTCAGAGCTGTTGTTCTGCACCTTCAGGGTGAGAGAGATCAACTTGTTCCTGACCTGGGAAACTTAAAGGATGTTGCTGACCAGAGCTGAGAAGTGTTGATTTTAGTGTTCATCAGTGAAGGTTTCCAATTTAATATCTGATTTTTTAAAAAATTATTATTTATTTATTTTAAGGTGTAGGCATTTGCTACTCCTCTTGTGATACTCCCAAAGCATCTTTGGAGGTTTTATACTGTCTGGGTAGTAAGGTGACAATGTCTGTTATCCCCATCTGGACAGGAGACTTGAGGCTCTGATAAACTGCTGCAGAAAAGATTACCAGAGATTGCCTAAGACGTTATTGCCTTTAGCTGTCTCGCTCTGTGACTAAACTGACAGAAGGGTCTGCTGAATAACCAGATATGAGTTTAAACCTGGGACACACTGAGCTGCAGTGACTGAGATAAAGGTGTATGTGTGGTGTTGTGCAGGAAATGGTGATCTCTAGCAGAGCCATGGGAGCGTGTAGGCTTTGTAGAGTAGCAATCTATTCAACAGCTGCAGCAAGATTGCCCTGTCAGGCTTCTTGGTATGGTTCTGGATTGCTCTTACTGCACCCACAGTATTCCTCTGTAGGGATTTTTGTCTAGAAAGCCCCTGCAAACTACTACCACTGTATTTTGGGAGTAAATTTTTGAGTTCTATACTGGCCAAAATAGGATCTGAAGTACTGCTGGAGAGAGAAGTGGGATTGTTAAAGTCTTGAAATTTAAGGCGTATTCTGTAGATGCAAAGCCCCTTGACTATGTGAGACCAAGGAAACAAGTTTAGCTGTAGTGCCTTTTTATCTGGACTTTGTTCTAGAAGCAGAATTTCACCTTACACAAATACTGGAAGCTGACTAAAGGTATTGCAGTGTTACAGTACAAAGTTCCTTTTGCTTTGACATTCTTTATTGAATTGAGGTGACTGTCTTGTGATAACCTTGTAGGGTAGAAGATAGGAGCTTTGCTTGTGGAACACCCAATAAGCCTAAATTAAAACCACATCTTTTTGCATGAAACTGGCAGTGTAGAATTTGGTTAAGAACAGTGATAAAGCACAGACAAAGCTGATAATTTGCTAAAATACAAATCTGTCTGTGCTACAGCTAATCTAGACAGATTATAGGCATTCTAATTATGTATTAGTGACTTGTTACACACCTGAAATCACAGAAAAACAAATATTTGTCATAAACTTTTCAAATTCCTGGATAAAATTTGTTTTGAAGTTCCTCCAGCCCAAGTACTTTAGATTAATAGAGTGTAAGAGTGAAGTCGGGGAGGCAGTTTCAAATTTATGAAGTTAAGACCTCTGATTTCTTTGAGACTTTGAAACTTGTCTGCTGATTCTGAGAGGGAGAGAAAACCAATTTGCCTGTTAAAAATGTATCAGAATAGAGCTTGAGAGTTTGAACATATTGCCTTTTAGACTCCTTTTGTTACATAAGTTTATGACTTGTCTAAACACACAAATTACTAGTTCACTATCAGCGTAAAACAAATCAGAACCAGCTAAATTTAAATGCGATACTCTTAGGTTGTGCATCATCTAAAATGCTCTAATACACTTTCTTTACAATTTTGCCAGTTACTATGAAATAGGTGTGTGCTTGTAAACTGGCAGACTTCTGTAAAGTTGTTTTCCCTCTTAACTGCTAGATTCATGGTTTTCTTAGTGTTGTCTCTAGTTTGTTTGTTTTTTTCCACATGTTCCTGATCAATACTTAAAAGATTGGATGTTCTACTCTTGTGATACATAGACTGATACATAATTCTGATAAGAATCTGCCTGGTGATCACTGCAGCTTTCTCCAAACTTCATGCTGCTGACACTGAAGGCATCTATTTTACCATGATCAGCCTTTCCCATCCGATTCAACTGTGTCACCCCCAATATATCAAATATTGTACATAACTGTGGCTGGTGCTGTAGCTGAATTTCTGTGTTACTATGCCTTTAACTGAAATAACCTGTCTCCCCCAGTGATGGTCCTTCTCAGGCCGTTTCTGTGCACTTTGTTTCATTCTCTGAATCTGAAATACTATGTTCTGGTGTGCCAGGCTCATAGCATATTGTTTTCCAGCCTGGTGGACAGCATGTGTGCTTGCATGAGTGCTGTGGGTCATGAGTTAGTCAAGAGGTAATTATCTTCTCACATCTTTGTCTTTTGTGTTGAACTTCATCTTTTGTTAGAAATTTTTCAAGGCCGGAACTTGTTTATTATGAAATGAAGCGTTGGTTTTGGTACTTGATGACAATGTGTTGAAGTCTTTACTGCTTGTGTCTTAACTTTATCTAGAATTTTGTTTTTGAGGAGTCTATCTCCTTCAAAAAGTAAACCAGTGGAGGAAATCTCATTTCTTTGGAAAGCATACCTCGTGGCTATCATCTGTAAAAGTGTCTCTTAAGAATAAAGGCAGGAGAGTGATGCTGCCAACCTCAGACTGCTAATGTAATTTTAGACAATAAGCAAAGCAGGACTACTGTATTTGTTTAGATTAGGTGAGGAGAAATGTTGTAAACTGGCTTCTATGGAGACTTTGCCAAGAAAGTACTCCTCAGACAGTCAAGTAGTAGAGACCTTTATGATGCTCTATAGTTTGCTACTTCAGTGGGCAGGATTTCTTTGACCTGTGGGAAGAGATTTGACCAGTTGTTCTGCTTAGGCCTTCTAGTGAATAAGACCATGTCTTTTACTTCAGTAAAAAAATAACAGCCAAACGATGGGATAAACTGGTTTTTTTAACCTTAGTGATATTTGGATTTAATTAAATGGAATGTTAAGCATTAACACATGAAAAGATTATTGGCAAAATACTGAAGTTAGAAACTGAAAAGCTTATAGAAATCCATTCAAAGTGCATTTTTCTAAACAATGATGAACTCATATTTTTGTGTTAAAGGAGAAATTGTATTAACTATTGCAAGCCTGTGTAATTTATCATAATTTGTTTATAACAGGAAGAAAGAATGTAACAAACCGTGCAACTCAGCATAATCACTCTTCTTTTTGACATGCTGAATTTGCATGCTCACGTAACAGTTTTGACAAAAATGTGTCTTCAGTTTGCTGCACACTTTTAAGGAAAAAAAAATTAACCTGAAATTTTCAAGTATGAGGTTTTCCCCATCTTTAATAACTTGAAAGTATTTGCTAATATGCATAGAAATAGGTGCAAATATGAGATGATGTGAGTCAAGAAAGGGCTGGGGGTTTTTTTAAATACATAAACACTTGGTATATTTGAATAAGATCTACTGCATTCCTCAGTGATCTTATGCTCATAGAATGCAGTAACTTGGTGGTTTTGCTCTAATAATGCTAAAGTGCACCTGGTTGTTCAAGAAAACTTCATTATGTATGCTTTGTGACTATCTAATGATCTTTGTTTTGAGTAACTGTGACTCATCCGGGGATGGGCTGTGGTGACAAACCAAACTCATGCCACTTAACAATTTCTGGGTTTTGCTTCCTGAAGCTGTTGTGCTCTTCACATGAATTTTTGATGATTGTTTCCTGACTTCCCATCTTAATGGTGTGTTGGTTCACTCTGCACTTGCTTTGGGCAAAGGAAACTCAAAGAATAGCTCTGGGACCCGAAGATCTACAGAGTGATAAAAGCTTATAAATCGGTAGATAAATTAAGTACTTGGCACCAGTACTTGGCACAGTGTTGGGAAAACTGCCATCTTGATATAGAAGCAAACCTGAACTTGGGAAGATAAATAATGAGTTTATCAAGAAAATAAAAAAAAATCTGTTGTCTTTGTTCTTCCAGCATTGAGGATGTACTTTGTTTAGTTTGAGGAGAGAAGTGAAGGAAGAAAGAAGAGGTTTGTGGGTAAAGTCAGACTTGTATTCCTGAAGAAAATGATTCATTGATAGAATAGGGGAAAACTTGTCTCTTGTTGTTGGGATAATCATCTTCTATGGTCAAGTAGTAGTCAAATGATTTCTGGTTATTACAGAGTTTCTGTTGCAGAGAGCCAAAGGATCTTTTTTTTTGTATATATTAGGTTGAACTGTCATGCTTGCATTTTCTAGTGTTGGATTTTTTTTTTCTTAAAATTTTTATGCTGACATAGTTTTTAAAATCAGGGTTAACATAAGTTTTCTGGAAACTAATGAGACTAAAGCCTCTGCTGTGGAAGGTGTGATGTAAGGGTTAAAGAACCTTGTGTTAATTTAAAATGTCATATGAATAAAAGAGCAGTAGAAGTGAGAGGAAGGGCAGAGGCAGTAAGAATGTGACTTTGTTGCTGGCTGTGTCATGTGCACACCTCAAACTGCTCCAGATCACAAGCTCTGTTTGTTGATAGTCATCACCTCTGCATGTCTGCCAGCATCACAGAACGGAGCAGGACTCTTGCTTCCTAAGTAAACACGCTGGATGTGCATGCACTGTGCTAACAACAAATGTAGGCAAGGTGCGCATCTGTAACTTACTCCAATCCTAATTTTTCTTGCTTCCTCCCTCCTGTGCTCGATGTTATTTATAGTACTAAATGTTGTACAAGCCTTTGTGCAATTTAAAAGTCTAGCAAAGATAAAAGTACAGATTATGATGTTATTTTGTTGAGAAACTGAGATGACTGTGCCATCTTTCTTCTGAAGTTAAGAATTCTGGCAGCCCAAAATGAGCAAGAAGAAAGTATTTAGTAGGGTGCGATATCTGGAAAAGATCATTACTTTAAAAATACAGTTCTCCTAGCATAATTTGGAAAAGTAGAGGAGCTTATCCAGCAAACACCAATCATTAAATGCTGTTATTTACATTGTCCATTTAGCATGAGTGCCAATTTTCAGATAAAGGAAGTTGATGGGAACAGATTCAGATCAACAGAGTTGGTATTATTCCTGATGTTTAAGAGATTATGTTCTTTTAGTTCATGTTATTAGAAGCTTTTTGCCAGAAAAAATGCATGAAACATGAAAGGAATCAACAGTATGAATTCTATTCAGTCGCTAAAACATCCTTGGCCACAATATTTATGTATTAAAGTTGAACGCTTGTGTACTTTGCACAGGTATTCCAAAGTAATTAACATGTATATATTGCTACATAGTAATTTATACAACAGTCATTTAAAAGGCTTCATTAAACCTAAAAAATGCCAGGCTTGAGGAAGCCATGTGTATGTGTGGTTGCTGGAGCGATTTGTCATTTGAATTGAGAATGAAGCCACTATTGAAAGCAAATGAACTAGGAAAGAACTGATCCAGCTGTATTGTAAATGAGCCTTAGAAATGAGTATAAGGCCAGCGTTCATTCATACTGAAAAATGTAAGATAGCTGCCTGTGACACTGAAAGGATGTTTAACTGTTGCAGGATGATTTTATTTTCCCTGTGGGTGTGATGTAAGGAGGTGGGAGGCGGTGGGGGGAGAAAAGCACTTAGAGAAAGGTGGTAGTATGTCCCCTTAATTAAAGGCTCTAAGCAAGCTGATATGGTGACATACTATCAGTCTTGGTACTAAATGTGAACTGTCTTATTTAAATAGGGGCTTGTGCTGAAGATATGCCACTGCTAGTGTCAGTAAATTGTGGTAATTTGTAACTGGGTATTTTTACCTGCACAGATCCATTTTTTTTCATTATCAGTTTGTACAAACTGGGCATACTGAGATTGTATTCTTTTTGTCCAGCAGCATCATGTATATGGCCTACCTATCCTTGCATTTCCCTCCCTGAAGCCATGTTTCAGGTCCTATTTTCTTGTTCTTTGTCCCAGAGAGCCCATTGACTCTACAACACTGTACTCGAAACTCAGGAAGGCACAACTGCAGTTTTTTGGACAGAACCAGAGTGAGATGGGTATTTCTCAGTTTATTGTAGTACCAACAAGCTGGGACCTGCTTATTCCAGTGCTCCACCCTTGTCAGGAGACAAGTAGGCAGTGCAAACAGTATCTCAATAGGCCTTTCACCTGCCCAGAACAAACACTGACCTGGTAGACACTCCTGGCAGATGATATGCAGCCAGCTATGATGAATTAGTCTTTCATAGCTCAGATTTGGTGTAGATCTGTTTTTCTACACAGAAATTATCATGCTTTGAAGCAGGTGTCAAGCTTCAGACTGCCTTTTTTTTCTCTGTATTCTCTGTGCTTGCTTCTTTATAAGTGTGGTTTGCAGAGTGGGGATTTGAGAAAGCAGAGGGTCAGTGCAAATCTAGCAGTCAACAGCATTTAGATACCCCTTAGATTCACTGTCTCCCATTTAAGAAACTGCTTTTTTTAAGATAATAGGACTGGTCCATCATGCACCAGAAACCTTTTACAAGACTGCACTACTGATAAAAGTAGGTGGTTTTCACCTGAGTTCATCCCTTACATTTCATTATTAAAAAAAAAAAAACCCTAGTGGTGTGTTTTATGTTAGCCCTAGTTCCTGTGTCTTCAGCAATTTTGCCTTTCCAGGGTTACAGCCTATATCACAAGCCATTTTTGAGCCCTCCTAATGTACTGTCTTCAGATGCTGATTCTTGAAGCTTACCCCCTGAAACAATTCAGTCTGAATAGCTAGGTCAGCCCAGCTCTGTCTGCTTTAGTTAACTTGAGCTAAGGTGCTGCTGTGGTCCTCCTGCCTCCTTTTCCTACTCCTGTTGCTTAGCATGTTGAATTTTTTCAGTTAAACCAGATTATTAGTTGTACTCATTTTTCCCAAAGTCACTTTTACACCTGGGAGATCTTTAGGTCCATTAGTTTTGTTGGTGGGGAAAAATGAGGACTTTGTTCCTGGTTTGCCCAAGGAGACCTCTAGCTAACAGAGATGCTCTTTTCCACTTCAAAAATAAGTCCTGGAAGCTTCTGTCTGTGTGAAAAAGTATTTGTGTATTGGATGTCTGCAGGGCTGCTGCTTCATCCTTGGTGTTCCTTTCCCCGAAATAATTCAGCAGGAGCCCAGTTCTTTTGTTCTTGTTTAGGTGGCTAAAGGTGGCTGAGACTCAGATTCTTATCTTGCAGACTTTGAGGATTTACTTTTTGTTGGCACAAGTGGGATGAGAGCAGGGAGAATGTGAGGGAATGAGGGAGCAGATCTTACACAACCTGTGGTTGTTTGGACTCGGTGCAAGTCTTACTTGATTTGCATTCCTCCTCAGCCCCCATTGTTGATGCTGAGGTGAGACATTAGCAAGGAAAGTGGGACAGCAGAGCCTAAGCTGACTTTCTGTAGAACTGCACACATCTGGGATTATTGGGAAGTTCTGGAGTCTGTGCTCTGCACAGGTGAGCAGTCTCCATGGACAGTGCCAGTTGCATACACACTGAAAAGTCTGAGGTACTTGCCTGGGAGATCTGGAATCCACAGAGATATGTTTTCTTTACAGAGACCCAGTTACTGAATCACTGAATCGCACAGGTTTGAAAAGAGCTTTAAAGAGAAGTAGTGCTGGAGACCTTTTTCCTTTGTACAAACGGGGACCATATTCTGGCCTTTCCAAGAGCGAGAGAGGGCAGAGCACGAGCTCAGAACAGAGGAATGTTGCTGGGTACTGAAATGAAAATGAGGGTTTCATTCCCTTGTCTCCTGCCTGTCTTCTGATAAACATAGAAATTGCAGCTAAATTTCACAATTCTAACCTCTGGTATATGCCTTTTCTTGTCATATTGTAATCTGCTATTGTATGATAATTAGCCATCCAGAAGATAACAGAAGCACATAATGATTTTTATGCTAATTCTGCTGTAGACTTAATTTTATTTCCTGGTTAACTATATAGTTACAGTACCTGTATAACACGTCATGAATAATATCTCCTAGGGAGAGGAAAAGAAGAAAATCAGCAGTACTACCCACACTAATTGATGTGTTGGTTGCAGATGTCTTTACTACCCTGCCTGGTCATCACAAAAGACCTTTGGCAAGAACTTTCATAATTTGCACAGTTACCTTGTTTGCCTGTGATAGTGAGAAAGGGTTTCAGAACCTCCATATGCCCTTCAGGGTAGATTTTGCTCTTTTTCAAGCTAAGACACAGATTTCTAGTGGTGTTCTACCTCTGTTGTACTCTGACAAAGCTCCTGCATGTTTGCTGTGCACCAGTGCTGTGATCTACTTAAAGGAGCTAATATTACAAACACTTCTGTCTCTTTTTATTCTATTACCATATAAAGATAACATCGCTGAAAGTGTCCAAAAATGTTTTTGATTCTTTTTCTTCCTTTCTTTCTTTCTTTCTCAATCTTGTCATGTATTACAGGTATGTATGAATTGTTGTTCAGTTGCTAAATGAAAAGATAGAAGAATTAACATTCCCTTGGAGAGATAATCAGTTTTCTCAGAATAGCTGCTTAAATAAATGAGAGATTGTGTCTTAACCCTTCTTCCCCTCAAGAAAAAGGCTGAATTAACAGATGTTTTCATAGCAGCCTTTAGGTATTCTGAATCTTAATTTAAACGTGAATGAGGCTGGAATGTTGTTTGTTCTTGTGTATGCGTGTGCAATTTGAAAAAGACATTTATGCTACTTTTAAGCTTTTACTAGTGACATCTGTTTTGATTGTTCTCTTTTTCTAGTCCTAAATCACACACATGCCAAGAGGGATTGCTTATTTTTTTATATGACTTTGACAAAAAGTCCAATTTGTTGAATTTCTTGTTGTACTTCTATTCCAAGATGTTAAGGAGTTACACCCTTAGGATAGAGGACCCTTAATCTTATTCCACAGAGGTCTTTACATGTCAGTTGATTTTTTGAATACAGTAAATATTTTCCTAAAAGCTGATAACATTTTTAAAAAATAAAAAAGACCACCACAGGTTCTTCTGGTTTGGTTTGGTTTGGTTTTTTGCTCTCATGTATGAGAGCGGATTACTGAGACAGTTAGAGCCTTAGGAACAATGACATTAAATATGTTTTTCCCAGAAACAAACCGTGAGGGCATGGAACGCTTTTCTGCCAGTAAAGATGTGAAAATCTCAGCAAGCAGAGAATTCAGAAGTTTCAGTAAGTTAAAGTATTTTGAGTATGTAGAAACCAGCCTAATTGCTTGCAATAAAGCAGCAGTGCTTCAGGTGAAAGCTGAACCCACGTTCCTGGATTATCTGATCTGTATTATCAAGAAGTTTTCCTCATATGTTGGAGGAAATATGAACTCAGGGCTATTAAATATCCTGGAATAAAGCAAGCTTCTACCAGTCATAGCTTGCTTGTTGCGGAGTGTAATACATAGGAGAAACTTATGTAGAAAGAATCATTACAGACCATCTCTCCATCTCAGTTTTGGGTGTTGAAACAGCAGACTGGTAACTGAGAGTTTGCTTCCGTACTTGGAAGCAGACAGACATGCACAGTGACACAGAGTAAAGAACACCATTACTAGCAATAATATTGGGAACAAATACAGCTTTTTATAAACTGTGTTTCCAATGAAATTACTTGGACTTTGTGCAGGCTTAATTTAAAGCAGTGTTGTCCTCTGCCCATTGTTTACATCTCAAAACTTCATGGACAGCTGTTTAACAAATTGAAAAAACAAGGGACTGGAGTAATAGCAAAATCTAGGGAAGTCTGCCTCCCAGCACTGAGTTACTTCTGTTGGTTACTGCCTTGATTGTTGTTGGGTTGTTTTTGTTTTTTTTAATTTATTTGTTCTTCATTTGAACCTGAAGTATTAGCTGAAGGTTATGTGCCTTGAAGGGTGGTGCTGTGTGCCTGAATTTCACTTCATTTCAGTTGGGTGCACGCTCCTTTGGGCTGCCTTGTAAATACAAACCTCTGTGTATGCGTGTTTCTTTTTAATCTTGATGGCATTTGTTTTGTTCTGTTTGATCTTGGCATGCATATATATTAGCCCCTGGTAGAGATGAGTCACATCTGAGACATGGTACATGTGCAGTGCTGTTTATCAAGCAGTAATTTCAGACTTCATTTAAATATATTTCGTTTAGCTTGAAGGTGTGTGCGCCTTGAAGAACAGGCTTGACGAGATCTTGAAGTGTAAGTAGTAGCAAGGCAAATGTGATCTGTAAGGAGTTTATAGCTCTCAATAGTTGTTGGAGTGTTGCAGGGAACAAAAGAAAGATTTGGTAGAAGATGGAAGAATATGGAAGAAAATAGGGAATAGAGAGTATAAAATAAGACAGTTGGGAAACAGTTACTTGAATCAGTCTTGAAAGGAAGGATATAAAGTCTTACTTTCCCATTCCTGGCCCTTAGCAAAGGCAAGTGCCAAGTGCTGTATCAAGGGAGGAACAAATCCAGGCATCAGCAGACACTGAGTTGGAGGGAAGTTGTTGGAAAGCAGCTTTGCATAAAAAGGCCCTGGGGGTCCTGGTGGACAGCGAGTGGAACCTGAGCCAGCAGTGTGCCCTTGCCACAGCGGAGGCAAATGGCATCCTGGACCGTGCTAGATGGAAAGTCTTCAGCAGGTCGAGGGTGCTGAGCCTTCCCCTCTGCTCTGCACCGGTGATGCCACACCTGGAGTGCTGCGTCCACTTCTGAGCTCCCCAGTGCGAGAGAGACGCAGAGATAACGGAGGGAGCTGAATAACGGGGGCTGCTAAGGTGATGAAGAGACTGGAGCATTTCCTAGGAGGAAAGGCTGAGAGAGCTGGGACTGTTTAGCCCGTACAAGAGAAGTCTTGTGGGCTGGGTGGGGAGACACACAGATGACACACACAACTTACCAGTGTGTTTAACCACTCCTGAAGGGTGGGTGCAAAGAAGACAGAGACAAGCTCTCTTCAGTGGCACCCAGTGACAGCACCAGATGCAGTGGGCACAAACTGAAACACAGGAGGCTCCATCTAAACATCAGAAAAAGTTATTTTACTGTGAGAATGACCAAGCACTGGTTCAGTATTCTGAAGATATCATGGACTTAATACTGCAGAGTCACTTTGGACCACAGAAATGCAAGTGATAGTGTTCATTTGCCCAGGATACTGGGGCAGAATCAAGTCTCTTTGGACTATTTTTCAGTCTTGTTCTTGCAAATCATCAAAGGCAAGAGATCCCACAACATCCTTGGGTGTCTTGCTCTTTTGTTTTAGTGTTCTAACTATAAAACTTTTTTCTAGTCCAAATAAGCTCTGCTGCAAGTTCAAACTTTCCTGTTCCATACAGAACACCACTGATTGCTGAGACCTCTTCATAAAACACTTGGGTGTATTGAAGGAGTGAATATTGAGACTGTTGTGATTGGGCTGTGTTCTTAGATGGTAGCATTTTTGAGACAAACATCAAAGCACTCTTGTTCTGTTTTGTTCTGTATAAGCCGTATTTGCTAAAACCTTGCCCTTGCAGTTCTCTCTTGGGTGCTTTTTCTGTCAGCAGTTTAAAACATGGTGCCCCAAACTGAGTATGGGATTCCAGTTGTGATTTGTTATTAGCACTGAGGAACTGTAATTGCTTTCCAGAGACCTCACTGATAACAACTCCTAGGAGGATAACACTGCTGCTGGAAATCAGACCTCCTTCTTTGGGCAACAGCCTAGTATTGACTGCGTGCACTTTATAATCCACTGTGAGCACCCCATTTTCCTCTGCTGTACTGCTTCCTTGATTTTATCTTCTGTGTATGGTATTTTATGTCGAATGGATTTTATTTATTTTTAATGTTGAAACATCTTTTGTGTTGATGCTTTCTTTACTAGTGCTGCTTTGATTTTTTTTTTTTGCTGTAATCTTTAAAAGAAAATCTTGGTACAGAATGTTTACTTTGGACACTTTCACCTAAGTTATTTGACCTATGTCTTGATAACGTCTATAAATTTTAAAAGCATACCTGTTCTGTCATCCAAGCCAACAATTAAAACTGTTGGAAAGAATCAGATCCAGGAAATAACTTAAAATGTCCATCTGCTGGTTATTTAGCTGCTGTCTTGTGGGTACAGTTGATCAAGGAGATGAGTCCCCACATCATTGTACTTTGGATTACATTTCTCTAACTTGTTTATGAGTGGATTTAGGAAAATTTAGGTTGAGAACACATTAAAATAGGCTGATACCTCACCTGTGGTTTTCCTTTTAATCTTTGGGTTGATTGCTCTGCTGGAATAGAATGGGGAAGGTTTGCCATTACATAACATCCGTCTTAATCCTCCTCTCAGATACATTTTCTGTACTTTGACTCTTAAGTGGAAGACCTGGATCCCTGTGGAAACCTTGAAAGTAACATGTCCTGTGAAAATACTTGAAATGTCCTTGTCTGAGGGAAAGGAAAAAGCCAACAAAGTAGCACAGCATCTCTTAGGTACTTCTCCTGTGAAGAGAAGCCAAGTATTTTACATTGAAACCTGAAATACTGAGAATTTGCAAAAACAGAGCACATTCTAACTATGGAAGGAGGGCAGTCTTCTATTCTAATAGAAGCTACAAGCTGGAGAAAGTAGCACAAGAGATTTTGGCTTTTTATTTAAGTAGTAGGATTGAAGAAATAGAATAGAAATGGGGTCCTAGCTTGCAAATGCATTTGATTTCATACTATTTGCTGTACTATTTTCTAGAGAAATCAACCACCCTCTAAGGTATACTGAGAAAAAACACATGTATTTTAAAAGTATTTGTCCAGGACCTCTGTTCTAAGTGAATGTGGTACCTCAATTGTGTATCAGAAGGATTTTTTTCTTTGCTTTTTTTGATGTAAATTTGCTTGCTGATAATTAGTAGAGATAGAATCCAATAGTGTGGAAGAGCTTACTTAAACTGCTTTCTTGGACTATTTTATATTCTGGGAGTTTTTCCGTTTGTACTTATCTCACTGCGGTGCTGCTGTGTTATGAGGATTTATTTTGGATATAGCTTTTTTCCACTTCAGTGCTAACTCTTCTCATATAATGATTGGTTATGAAAGCAGCTTTACTTTTCTGGTATCATATGTTGACAAAAGAAAATAAATAGATGACTTTTCCATTTTAAAAGCAGAAGTTTTTGAAAAAAATGGCCCATGGAAAATTGGTTGGCGTTAACAGGACAAAGCTTCTTTCTGACGGCAGCCTGCTTGACAGTGGGGGTGTGCAGGTTCGGGGTCCTGGAGCAATCTGCACCTCTGAGAGGAGAAAGCCAGCTGGCATTTTTGAGGCTTGTGCTGCTGAGGTATTACTGCATGTAGATCCCTCCATTTGTAATAGAGCAGAAAGATTCCTACCTTGGCCCCTTCGGGACAGAAATATAGACATGGTAAAACAGATGTTTCATGGCCTGTCTGCAAATTGAGATACCTTGTGAGTCGTTCATTGTTATTTTGAAATTAGTTATTCCAGCCTTCTGCAGAAGAGGCTGTTCTTTCCACCAGAAAATGCCATCTACCACAGAGATCTCTGAGCATTGTTCTGTTGACTGCTTGTCAGTGCAGTATTTTTATTAGCCTTTCTACTCTTGTCAAAAAGGATCAGGAACTGAAAGAATGCTCCGCTGTCTCTTAAGGGTGGAGAGATACTGTGGTCTGTGCTCTCATGTGTATTGTGTTGCAACATACTGACTGTTGCTTCTGTACTTTTCAATACAGAAGTACTTCTAAAATTTTGGAAATACCTTCAAATGCCTTCTTCTATCAGTAAATATAGATATTAACTCCAGTTTTTTCACAGAAAAACCTTGAAGTATCTTCACGTCGAGAGATGTTTTCCTTCCCTCTTTGAATTCAGATTTTTTTTTTTGGTGTCATGTTAAATTTAGAGGCCATAATAAATTGTCATAAGGTGATACTTTGTAAGCTACTGAACTGTAAAAGCCTGAAGTTATAAAACCCATTGGAATTCTCCAGTGGAAGCAAAAAAGATGTAGTGTATAAAGAGGGAAGGTTACTGTCTAAAACTTGTGTCTTCATAGGAACTTAAACAGAAAAATGCTTAGAACTAGAGAGTATTCTTGTTGTTAGAGATCTCTCTAGATGCTTTTAGTTCACAGTCATGTGGGTTGTTCCAAGCTCTTACTCAAAGCAGAGTCAAAACTGAATTTAGACTTTTTACTTGAATTTAGGCTGAGGGTATTGTCTTGTCTTGAAAACAGTGATGGACTTGCTACAACTTCTCTGGGCAACCTAACGGAGAAGGTTTTTAGGATATCTAATTGAAACCTTTTCTGTTTCAATTTGTGTGTTGTTCCCTTACCATACATCTCAGCAGAGAGCCTGGCTCTGCCTTTGCAGTTACTTCTGCTTAGCTATCAGGAGATTGCTCTTCTGTTTTCCAAACCCTTCTTTCCTCTGGGCTAAACAATCCCAGCTCCTTCAGCCATTCTTCATGGGGAGAGTGCTGCCCTTTGCAGAACCTGCTCCAGTTATCAGTGTCATTCTTGTACTTGTCCTAAAACTGGATGCCTTCTCCCAGATGTGATCCGACAAGCATCGAGTGAAGAGGAACAGTGAGTTCACTCAGTCTGCTTGTAGTGCTCCTGTTGCTACAGTCCAGTATGTTTGTTGCCTTCCATGTTACCAGGGCATGCTCCTGGTTTGCCTTGGAGTCAGGTCCTTTCCAGCTGAGCTGCTCCCAGCTAATCAGACCCCAGCCTGTACCAGTGCAGGGGGTTAGCCTGTCCCAAGCACAGAATGTTGTATTTGGCTGTGTTTACATTAATGAGAAATGTTCCTCTTGGCCCATTCTGCCAGCCTGTCCAGGTTGCTTTGAGTGCCTGCCCTGCGCCTGAGCGTGACAAGACCCCTCAGCTCACCGTGTTCCAAAATCTCAGTGAGGATGCATTCTAGTTGAAGAACCCTACTTTTAACTGCCCTCTAGGTATAGTATGGACTGATAACTACTGCCTTTTGAGCCAAACAATCCAGCCAGTGTTTCATCCATCTGGAGTCTGAATACAGTGACCTGGATTCAAGGGTGCTGTCAGATACGATGTTTGAAGTTCTTTGGTCAAACTGAGCAACTCTGATGGCTCCCTTCTTATTCATAGATTTAGATACTCCATTAACTTGCTTTCAACCATAATCCCCAGTTCTTTTGAGAAGAGCTGCCACTTGGCCCATCAGTGGTTAAATTCAGCTTTAACCACTTCATAGAGGTTAATTGTGTTGATCAAGCAGATTTATCCGTGGTAAACGCATGTTAGTGTTTTTCTCCATCATCTACTTTGAGTGCCCTGTAGTATTGTGCTTAATGCTTTCTGAAAACAACTAGAGGTCTCCTGCCCATTGTCCTCACAGAGGCTTTCAGCCATCCAGACCTCTGCTAAGAAGGCCTCAAAACTTTGGGCAGACGATGCTGGAGGTTCCTAGAAGATGTAGCAGATGAATTCCTAGCAGACAGGTCTAATGCTCTGTTTGACCTATTATACAACAAAGACGAAAGAGTCTGGTGGATCATGAGTGATCATGAGGTGACTGAGTTCAGGATTTGGAGAAAGCTGGAAAGCTGGGCAGTAAAATCAGGCTTGTGGACTGGACTGTGGCTTACCTGAGAATTTGCTAAATTAGAATCCCTGGGGGAGGTGTTTAATAAAGAACTTAAAAAAAGGAAATTTAAAAATCTGAGCTGTTGGACAGCTCAAGACAACACCGTCTCATTTTCCAGGAATATCAGGACTTTGAACATAAAGGCCCACTTGACTAAGCAAGAGGCTTCTTTATGGACAAAACTACAGAAAAAAGGACATATAAGAAGTAGAAACATGGACCAGCAATGAGAATATGAAAGCATTACTCAGATATTTAAGGATGGAAAATGAAAGGCCAAAGCCCAGCAGAGTTAGGGCTAATGAAGATTGACAGGAAGGGTTTCTACAGGTATGCTAGTAGGTAAGGGAAAAATTATGGGAAAAGGCTAATCATATGCTCATCTGCAAAAAAAGTACGGCAAAACTCTGAAAGTGGTATGTTAGTCAGCCTTATTTTCATCCCTGGAAGGATCATGGCTTGTTTCCACATAGGTTAAGTTTGTAAATACATCGTCAAGAATTTAATACTTAATAGTGTCACAGAAGCTATTTGTCACTTAATAGTGTGCATTTAACAGGAGAATGCTTACCCAATCTCATTGCCTTCTGTGACAAAATGGCTCTCTATATGTGTGACAGAAGTGTCACCTCTTGAGGTTACAAAGGCCTTGAATAATGCCACCAACTGCATTCACATTTAGAGGCCTAAGGAAGTATGGGCTGGATGAACAAGCTGCTTAATGGGTTGAAAATCAGCTGGACCATTATCAGTAGCTCAACATCCAGCTGGCAGCTGACTGAGTGCAGTATGCCAAGGGTTGGTTCTGGTGGTCTATATTTTTCAATATGTAGTGATTTGGATGATGACATATATTTGCAAATTACATTGAATTAGTGGGAGCGGCTGACATAGCATATGGCAAAACATAAATCCCAAGGGATCTTGAGAGACTTAAGGCTTGCGCCATCAAAGCTTCATGAAGTAGAACACAAAGTGCAAAGTTGTGCACCTGATGCGTAACAATACCATGAATCAGTACAGCTGGGAACTGCTGGGCCAAGTGGCAGCTCTGCCCAAAAGAACTGGGAATTATGGTCAAAAGCAAGTTAAATAGGAACCAGTAGTGTGCCATCATTGTCAATAAATCTGGTACTGTGCTACATTAGGAGTATAGCCAGCAGATTACGGGAAGTCATTGTTGCTCTGTCCTTGGCACTGAGCGTCCTATACTAAGAACATTCCTTTTGGGCCCACTAGTGAAGTAAATGTCAGGAAACTGCAGATATTCCACGGGATAATTGTTAGGATGGTCTGCATGACTTGCAAGGGGAGGCTGAGGGGAGTAAGCTAATAGCAGTCTGCAGCTATTTGAAGGGCAGTTACAAAGATGATGGACCCAGGATTGTCTTGGTAGTGACAGATGATGTAGCAAGACCAAAGACTTGTTTTCAGCTTGAGAGATTTACACTGAACATTACAAAAAATTACTCCACTGGGGAGGTAGTGTAGCACTAGTGCAGATTATCCAGAGAAGCCATGAGATCTCTACCCATAAAAATTTTCAGGAGCTGGGTGGATGGATATCCATCCATCCATCCATCCATCTATCCTTATTGTGTTTAAATATGCAAGGCAAGGGATATGTTGAAGCCTCCTGCCCTTTGATTGTTTTACATTATCTCATTTTGGTTTGTTTAATTTTTCTTGGGAGTGTGTAGGTATAGATGTGAAATCTCTCTGAATTCAGTGGAGATGCTTTAACATGCCCTAGCAGCAAGTTTTGCAGTTAATGAATGTGCCTCCACAGTGTAGGGAGAGATATGGGAAAAAAAAGAGCCACAGTTGTGTCCTTTTAAACAATGATGCGTTGTTCAGCATTGGCACCAGTAGCCTCTTGGGCTTTGTTTAGGGAAACATGGTAATATTTCAGGCTTCAAGATTGCAGTCTGGCTTTTCTTCCTTTCGAGGGAGTGGAGTCTAGGCAGAGTTCTACTAGGCAAGTTTTGTTGGTTTTTATTTTTATCTGTGCCATAATGATGAGACACTCCCTCCTAGTAATGGAATTCTAATAGACCTTTTGGGGAACATTTAGTGTCCTTGTAGGCTTTGTTGCTTCCAATCAGCCTCTTAACTGAAATGGGGCTAAGAAAGTGGGATCTTAAGTGTGCATGGATATCTTCACATGTGTACCCATGCACACATTTAACTGCTTTGGGGAGCTGGGAGTTCCTCGGAAGCAGTTTGCTCTTAATCTCCTTGTACTTCACTAAATCAACATCTCTTCCACAAGGGCTTTCTCTGTCACTGATGGATGGCAATTCAAGTTCAGCATAGTAGGAAGCAAGAAATTTGAAAGCAGTGGAGAGCTTGTGAATTCTTAGATATGTTTAGTAATCCCTGTCTGTGGCTTCAAGAGTT
Source organism: Edolisoma coerulescens (assembly GCA_013397115.1). Classification (NCBI taxonomy): domain Eukaryota; kingdom Metazoa; phylum Chordata; class Aves; order Passeriformes; family Campephagidae; genus Edolisoma; species Edolisoma coerulescens. The sequence continues at coordinate 7,072,761 of VWZW01006289.1, forward strand.
CGTAAAGACTAGGGGTATTGACACCAGAAGACTGAGTTTGCTCTGTGAGAATAAACATTGACTTGCTGCAGCAACACAGTCTAAGTCTGTGCTTAATACGTTTAATGTGAAATAATCCTCTGTTGTCACTAGGACAACACTGATTATCCCCCTGCCTTCATCATAGTTGCTGCTGACTTGTTACCTTTCAGAAGTAGGATGCCATACCTCTACACTTGATACTGTTGTCTGGAACTTATAGTAATTTTATAATAATCTTTGAGTCTAGCTCCTCTATAGTGGGCAGATGTGGTGAACTGGAAGCATAAAATCTGAGTGAGTTGCTCATGAGTTTGTGTTTGAAAGCTGTAGCATGGTAGTGGGTTGTGTGAGAGCTGTGCTTCCTTTCTCCTAATTTGAGGCACTGGCACTTCAGAGTTTGTTGCACAATTTTCTGGAGCTGTTTATCTGGGTAATGTGTTGCTTGGGCAATCCTTTGAGTATAGTCTGTTGATGCAGTGCCTTCTGCCAACTGATTGCCTAATTCTTTTCCCTCCTGTACCTTGATTCTTGCATTGCAGTCAGTTCTCTAGTACAATTACTTACACATGCAATAATTTTGTTGGTTTTGGAATAATGGTTTGTAAATATCTTTTCTGCTTAACTTTTCTGATGCCATCCACTTCCCCCTCTGGGACCTCCAGTTTTGGTTTTTACATTTGTTTTTGTAACTGAAGAAGTTCTTCTTAAGTAGCTTGATCTTAAAATAGTTGTGTTGGGCAAAAAGTAAACAGAATGTCTCCTTACAAGTCTTGTAGCTATGCAAGACCTAAAGATGGGCATCTAGATCACGTTAATGGTGCCCAACCAGGCATAATTAAGTCACGGTTATGCTGGGCATTGCAGGATCATGCAGCAAGATAAATTTATGACCTTAAACCTTGTAAGGCTCAGTATGTATACCATCTAAAAGAGAATGGTGTTTGTTGTTGTATTAATGCTAATAATCTCTATGGGGTTCCAGGCTAGTAGATGACCACCAGCTGGTCTCCTGTCTTCTTCCACATTTTCTCTTCTCAAGGTTGAATTTTTCAATTGCACTTCATATATTTCAAAATTTACATTTGCTTCTGTGGTTCTTGTTCCCTTCTTTGTCCATTTTATTGCTGTCTTCTCTTGACTCATCAATGCTGCACATAGTTGCAGCCTTAACTTCTTTCAGTCCAAGTCTTTCTTCTGCTTCACTGCAATGACTTTGATCCCTCAGTTTCTGGATCAGTAGCGTATGAGATGTTAGATGTGCACTCCTGGTGTTGCATGTTTCCTTTGTCAGCTAGCTGATCTGCCTACAATGTGTAATACAGAAAAAAACACTCCTTTTGTATTAATATTGTAATATTATATGAACAAAATATTACTTGGTTCCACTAACCCCTACCCTCTCTGAAAACATCAAAGTAAGATTTCATCAGTTTATGGAGATGCTGCAAAAAGAATACAGGATCTATAGCTGAGCTGCTGTGAAGTACAAAAATACAGATGCCATCTAAAACTGTTGAGAAAAATTAAGATGTGATTTTAGAGCATGATAAAAGTATGGTATGTGATGTCTGTTCCATTACGTAGTGTTACATGTGCACCAGCTTGTTCTGACATGTAAATAAGTCAGTTCTGGTTTCCTTGTGAAGCTTTGTAAATAGTGCAGCATACCTGCTGGTGTCTTCCAAAGGGAGGAAGATGTTTGCAGTTTTTGTAAATCCTCGTCTCTACGTATGATGCAAATGTTACAAGAGAAAAACACTGCTAAGTACATACTACACTGAGTTGTTATTCATCTTGATGGGTTATGTTCCGAACTACTTGTAGTTGTTTAGGGTTTTTTTAGGGATTTTTTTTTTTTATTTCAAGCGATGTCTTTGCTGTGCCTTTTAAGCCCATTTTAGTTTTTGCTGAGTCAGTCTCACTATGCAGTGGAAAATGGTATGTGTTTAACCTAGTTTTTAGTAGTAAGACTTAACACCATAAGCAACTTAGCCATAGTAGTTCTTAGCAGAGTTGTTCTGCTGTGGTTACCTTGCAGACCTCCTATTCTGAAATGGGTGCTCAGTTTACTGAAATGCAGAAGTTACTCCAGAACAAATTGCTTGTGGCACAACCTCTCTATGAGGGAGGTGGAATGTCAAGTTACCTTACTGACCACAAAAGCATCCGCTTGTATCCAGATGGTAAACAAGCTGTAACTCATTCCTTCATCCATATATCCCTTCCAGGGTCTTGAAGACAACTGGTGACTCTCTGGAAGATGATGTTTTAAGCATCGACTGTGTTGGATTAAACAAATTGGTTAGACATGCATATTTCTGAAAATTGTTGTTTGATCTTCTGTCTTGGAAACCAGATGTATTATGCCAATGGAATTTTTTTACTAAAATGCTTGTTTCAAGTAGTTAGGCTTCCATTTTTCATGCAGTTATACTTGACTAAGTGGGTGCTTCAGAAGAGAGTAACAAAGACGATTGTTTGAGTTTGATGTCTACCAATATCATTGTGCTTCAGCAAATCTTACAATTTAATACTCGCCCTAGATTTAACAGTGATGAAAACTAGAAGACAACTGGAACATAACTTGAGAAAATGCTTTGCTTCTAAATGCTGCATGTAAACAAAATGGCATTAATTCAGTATGAGTTACACACAATGTCAGGAAAGGCTTGTTACCAACAAACTGTCAATCTTATGTCTGTTCATTTGCAGGAAGCTTAAATTAGGGGGTGGGGGAAAGTGGGAACATTTATGACTCACATGGGTTGGGAAATAATAAATCCAAACCTATGTTTACATTTAAAATAACATAGACCTTTAAAAATGTTTCAAACTGCTAAATATTTGTCATATTGTAGTTTGTAAATTTTGTGTCTTCATGATTCACTGGCGAAAATTATTTCAGTGGGAATGAGAGAATAGCTCAGGCTGAAGAAGGATGGTTTCCAACACATGAGATTTCGCAGGCCCTGGATGTTGTGAAAATGAAGCTGAAAAGCATTTGGCATTGCTTGCAGGCAGGTGTGTGCTCCCCGCTGACTCCCTGTGGCCCATGGAGTCTTGGCGCTTCCCTTTTTATGGAATGTCTGAGCAGAAAGGAGAGAGTGCTCTCGCATCAAAATAAGCTGTATTTTGTTGGACAATTGCAGTTGTATCAGTAAATATATATATTACATATATAAAAGGGTTGTGTTTTAATTCAGTGCCCAAAGTTATTGAATAACAAGTGTGGAATCATTTCCTCCTCTGAAAGTTGGGAGTGGGGAGGGAAGATGAGAGAGACAGACAAAAGAGACTGCCCAGTTCTCAGAGACTGAAAGAGTTTTTATCCCTCATTGAGGACATGAGTTCAGTGGTATTATCAGTAGAGATTATTGCCTTTCAGTAACGATGAGTATGGCAGATCTAAGATAACCTTGTGATGAGGTAGGACAGCAAGACTCTCTGCCCTCCCCTTTAACCCTGGCTATTTTGAATTTCATACTGAAGGCCTAGTAGTCTGTATGTGATGTATGAGAAGCCTACATACCAAGGTCAAGACAGTGGAGTCTGCAAAAGGGGGTTATCACATGTATTGGATTTGTATGGCAGGGTTTGGTAGCTGGGAGGCTGCAGGGATGGCTGCTGTGAGAAGATGCAGAAGCTGGTCTCATGTCAGATGGAGCCAGTTCGAGCAAGTTCCAAGATGGAGTTGCCACTGGCAGAATCTGAGTTCATCAGCAATGCTGGAGTACCTCTGTGGTAACATATTAAGAAGGTGAAAAAAGCTCTGCACAGCAGCTGTGAGAGGAGTGAGAAAAATGTGAAAGAAACAGCCATGCAGACACCAAGGTCACTGGAGGAGGAGGGACAGGAAGTTCTCCAAGCACTGGAGCACAGATTCCCCTATAGTCTGTGGTGAAGAGCAGCTTGAGGCAGACTGTCCTCTTGCAGGCCGTGGAGACCCACGGTGGAGCCCATGAAGGGCCCAAATCAGGAGCAGATGGATGCCCAAAGGAGGCAGTGCCCCTATGGAGAGAGGAGCCCATGCTGGAGCAGGCTGGGGGACACACAGTGGCACAGTCTGTTCCTGAAAGACTCTGCTCTGTGGAATGATCCCATGCTGGAGCTAGTCCTGAAGAGCTGCAGACCATGAGAAGAATGCACCCTGGAGAAGTCAGTGAAGGACTATATCCCATGGGGTTGGACCCTATCCTGAAACAGGGGAAGGAAGGAGCAGTGGAAGAGGAGGAAGCAGCAGTGAAGAGACACTACCCATTTTCTCCAGTGCCACTCAGTGAGGGAGGAGGGAGAAGAGTCTGAGGTGAATTTAAACCTGGGAAGAAAGTGGGGGGAAAGTGTGTTTAGTTCTGATTTTATGTCTCAATATCCTGCTGTTACTATTTGGCAGTGAGTTAAACTGGTCTTCTCCAAGTTGAGTCTGTTTTGCCCATCACAGTAGTGATCTTTCTGTTCTTCTCTCAATCTGATGGGAGATATGGTCCAGCCTTGTAACAGCATTGTAGCTCTATTCTGATCTCTGGCTTGTCAGTGTCCTTGTGTACTGCCTTCACACAGGTCAGCTGCACATCCCAGCTTGGTGTCTTCCAAAAAATGATGTGTTCCATCTCTTCCTCCATATGGTAGATGCAGGTGTTTGAACAAGATATGTTCCAGGATGGATCCCTAAGGGAATTCCCCTTACCACACGTCTCCAGGTAGTATTCAAACCACTAATCACTTCCCTTTGAGACCAGTGATCTAGACATCAATAATCCACCTATCTACACTGCAGTGCCCCAGTGTGGATGTGGATATATTGTGGGAGACCATGCTGAAAACCAAACAATCGAGATAAACACCTTTTGTTGGTCTCTCATCCAATATTATAAAAAGGCATAATTAAAGATCTTCAGTGTGTGTGATTGGTGAGTGAGCATTCAGCTTATCACTCACTTCATCTAAATTGCTTGTTTTCCCCCAACATATGGTATTTTCTATACAGGGAGATGAAAGACGAGTTTCTCTTAATCTACAGACTCTCTGGCTGTATCAACAGTCATACGTGCTTTGTTGCTCAGCCTGAGTAAACTCCATGACATGCTGTCTCTTTCAGAATCAGCGCAGCTGAACAAGTGAGTTGCCACTTGTTCTTCCTGCGTCATCGGTGTGGTGTTGTATTTGGTTGCACTTAAAGGCTCTGCTGGCTACGTACGTATGACTTTGAAGTCATCTGAGTTGTTGGTGTCATCTAAAAGCCACCAGGCAGCAAAGTTGTCCCTACAACCAGAGTTTGGTTTGCAGAACTTTGCTCCAACAGAAGAACCCAAGTTTGCTCTTGACTCTGTCCAAGTCTGTAAGTCTGGTAATGAGAAACATCATTTATATTAATAATCTCTCCAGGACAGAGATGGAATCCCCAACATTGGACACTTGTAAGGTTGACCTGGACAGGGTGCTGGGCCATCCTGTCTAGACTGTGTTTTTGGCAAGGAAGGTTGGACCAGATGACCCTTGAGGTCCCTTCCAACCTGGTATGCTATGATTCTATGATTAGTGGTAGAAAACGGAATTAGGGCAGCAAAATATGATCCTCCAGTGACTTAGTGACTTTTCAGACCATCAGAGCACTTGGTATTAATGCTGGTGGTTTAGGTTCTGTTGGGTATTTCATTAAAGTATTGCAAGTTTGTGGGAGTTCTCTGCTCGTGTTTGCTTTCATTGTGAAATTAAATTCTTCAGAGACAAGGGGACTGTTACCAATTCTGTTTGCTTTATAAATTCTGGTTTTTGTAATTGTCTGCAAAGAACTGGTGGTACAGTCTTCGCTGGAGTCATCAAAGAGTGGTTTCATTTTAAGGTAGTTCATTATCCCTCCAACTAACACCTATCCTGTGAAGTGGCTTTGTGTTACAGTGACTTTTGGATATGGACTTTGATGTATTCATACTATGAGTAAGGCCTTACTGATGTATGTTTCCCTGAAATAAAAAAAAATTAAAAAGTTTCACTTTAAAATCCAGTTGTTACTTTAAACAACTGAGGTGGTAGCAGTGCAGCCATGTGTGACTGGCCAATTTGGAGTGTTTGGTCTGATCTGTCTTGAGATTCAGACTCTAAGAAAAAAAAAATCTTGCAAAAGTTGTCAAGCGTAGCAAAATCTCTGTTGAGGTAAAATGCCCAGGTGAAAAGAACCAGCCACAAGGAATGCCCCATTAGCCTGTCACAGTAAACTGGGAGTGTCGCCAGTTTAATGAGTTCTACTGAATCTCTGGCAGTCACCATGGCAATAGCAGAGTTTCCCTATGTTTGTGTGGTGGTCTGAATTAAACATGCAAGCTCCTATTAAGATGTTGTTAGTACACAGATATAATAAGCCAGCTGAAATTCTGATACTGTATTTTTTTACTCCTTTATGGTGCTTGGGTTTAATTTCCATTATAGTTTTTTCAGTTCTGTTTTATTTCCCTTGGCATGCAAATGTCCGGAATCCATTTCATGGCATGGAGCAGGCAAGGTAGCCAACCCTCAAAACGAAGGACAAAACTCAAACCTTCCTGCAAACTACTAAAAGCTGCAGCTTGCTGCAAATGAATTTTCAAATCAAACCATACGTGGGGCAGCTTTCCAACTATTGCTAGTCTGTGTATACTCTCTGGAATGTATGTGCATGCAGCATGTACCTTTGATTATGTATTTTCATCTGTATTTTTGCCTTACAATTTCTGAAGGCTGTCTTTTAAAGTACATCCAGAGGAGACGCTGGCACACGACACTTCCTCCAAGTAGGCAGCATGCACTGCATCATGCAGGGAACCTGACAGGGAAGAAGCCTGGCACATGTGCAGATTAGTGGTTCTTGTTTTCTCTCTTTTTTGAAAACATCACTTTTCCAGAATTGGTGAATACTGTGCTTTTCTGCATACTGACTGTGGGGTCAGAGGTTTTGTTAATAATCACAGCTTTTATCTTCTCAGCCTCTTACCTAACAGGATTGGATGATCTGTTGGTTGGCATGAAATATTAACAAACCATTTTTGGCTAAAACCCAGTCTTTCTGGTCTTCATATTAACACTCAGAACTTCTAATTTTATTCAGTAAAAAGCCCCAAACACGAGCCCTTGTTCATCCTTTAGAATGGAGATAAACAGAACGTTGTGCTGCCATGCCTGTTTCAGCACAGTAAAGTGTTCATTTGTCCTTCAGATCTGAATATTTATAAGAGAGCAAGAAGTTAAATATTATAGCATGATGAGAATTTATCTTCTCATGTAATTCCTTTGCAGCAGTGAGAAGATAAGAGTGCTAAACTTCGTTATAATAACCTGCGTCTGCTGTTAGTTTTAACTGAGCAGCAGTAGCATCATCTGAGAGGTGCTTTCTATAAGCTTGAAATACTGTTTATTCTGACTTTTTTATAGTTGTTCTAATGAAGTTGTTTTTAATAAAAACCGCATGGCTTTTCTTCTTGCATGTTCTGTCTTTCTAGAAAGAAATGTAATTTGTAGTGATTGTCTTTAATTGCATATACTTGGCTAATTATGTTTGTGTTTAAAAAGAATTATGTCTTTCTGGCTGTCCACTAAATGAAATATTTTTAGTGGCAAACTTCCCTGGTCTTCCTCTGTTTTTAAATATGCTGATTATAAACCTGCAGTTTAAGAGGTTTTACTGACTTTTCTGAATCTCTGGATTTCTGGTTCTCTTCAGAGAGAGGCAAATAATTGGGGTTGTTTCTTTAGAGAGGTCCTATCCTATGACTTAGTGTGTGAAAGAACAAAGAGTGAAGAGTACTGAAGTCAGTTGGCTGTCTGAATAAATGACTTCAAAAAGAGTTTCTTTGCATTTTTAAATCTATGGAGCTTCTGAGGAAAAGACCACATTAGAGCTTTGTCCTCAAGTTCCAAACTCCCTTTTTGGTCGCTGCTTCTGTTTGACATCTTTGAACTTCTTTTACTGGCTGTAACTGTCAGGGTGATTAATAATAAATATGATTTATATGGAGGTTTTAGCACATTATAAGGTAATTAATGTAGGTAATTAATGCTAATGTTAGCATGCATGTGGAATTAATTTTGTGCTATGAAAAATTCCACAAATAGTATATGTTATTTAGGTTTAAAAAAAAGACATAGAAATAATTGGCTGTGAATTATGTGGGCATAAACACTGTGCAGTTTTATGCTGGAGGAGAGGAGTGGTTCTAAGAAACTTTTTGTCTTATCCAGACATAAATTAAATTCGTGCAGTATACATGATGTGATACTACTAAAGGAATCTGCACCTTTTTGCTTTTACAGGTCAGCAGGTGGTGGTGGGGATTCTGTCCTACGCACTCAAAAGCGACGTTCTGTAAGGCATTGTGTAAGATAGCAGTTCTTAGAGCGGCTGTCCTAGGTTGTACCTACCAGCCACAGCACAGCTTTGTGGCCTCCTCCTTGCCTGGGCAGCAGTGTTAGGAAGCCGCTGTTGGCATGCCAGGCCCATGCCAGGCTGTGCTGCGTCCATACCTGAGCGTTTGTGTGGGGAGGGGGTTTGAAAGCACTGTTAGCTTGAATTAGTAGTGATGTTTAACTGATGTAACTTCCCCCTGTAGCCAGTTCTTTACACGGCATTCAGCTGCCCTGGCAAACCTCTTGGGTAGGAGGCAGGAACGGAGCCTGTGACTTGTCTGGCTGGGAGAGCGGGAACCCTGCAGCCTTGATTTATATCAAGTACAGCTACTTGTGTTGCTTGTGTGTCTGACTGGCCATTACTGCTGCTCTGAGCTACATTTATGCTGAAGCAAGGTTGCCCGTAGAGCCTTATTGGTGAACTGCTTTATTGTAGACAGTCATAAATGTGTCCTATTTAAAAACAAGTTTAAAAAAAATGGAAATAGTTGAGTCAGGCACCCATACATGTGAATTGTATATGAAGGATGTGTCTATATGGAAAATTCTGTTTGTACAATTGCATCTGTTTAAAACTGTTTCTACTCATGGAGCATTCAAATGCAGGTGTATAAGAAAGCAAAGCTGTCATTTGAAACTTTGGTACTGCATTAGCTTAAGAAAGTGCAGAGTCTTTGCTAAACTCTCCCGGGATTCTCTTCTGATAATACTTGCCTCTTTCTCCTTGTTCTTTTTAATGTCAACTTATGCCAGTGTTCCCTGTTATTTCTCAAATACAATTTAAATTCATGGCCTAGAATTTTCTCTAGTTCTCCAGCAAAATGGTGCCTCTGTCCCGCCGTGATTTGTGCAGGAGGGCAATGGGCAAGGGAAGCCTAAAGCATAACATTGTGTTGTGTTTGATGGCATTGTCTTACAGAGGTGGCTTCCACTTCAACACCCATAGCTTAGCTTTTTCACATCATACCTCTTCCTCTGGGAATGCAGAACTGTAAATTATATTTTGAGTGAAATCATGTCGGTTAAGAAGTCTCAGCATAGGTTTTTGTTCTCATCCTGGCTACTTTGTGTTTCCTTGGCTTTGTGGTTGAACCTGAGGGGCATGTAATATTTCAAGTGGGTCAGGAGAGGGAGCTGGCATTCTAGGGGTGAAAAAGAATCTTCTTTACATACAAATAACCCTTTTTTTAATTGTGCCTCTGAGTGTGTAATTGTGATGGGGTAACCTGTCTGTGCCTGAAATAACAGGAGTCCAGACAGACTTCCAGAATATAAAGTTACAAGTAAGGATTCTTTTTTTACTGCTTTGTTCTGTGGCTGATGGTAGCTTTTATCTGTTGCCTGAGGATCCCATTTAGAAGTGCTGACAGTGCTTTTCTCTAGGGAAGAGTTCTGTATTGCCAGTAGTACGTGTAGGTGATAGGGACAATGAGCAGAACCTCACCTTCATCTGAGTCCAGTAAAGTAAAAATGTCACTGCTGATAATAATGTTGACAATAGTAATTGCACATATAGGGCACCCACCATGGTAGTACCTGCCTGCCCTTCATGTGACTTTTGGAGAGATTAATGGCTTTGCAAAGACCGTATGCCCTTCAGATGACCGATGGAAATGTGAAATTGCCCTGCATAAGGGTTTCCCTACTGCAGTGGGTTAGCCTTAGCCATCAGCCAGGCTCCTACCCAGCCCCTTCATTCAGTCTGCAGGATGGGGAAAGAAGATATGGAGAGAAAAAAATGGAACAAAAAGGCTCATGGGTCAAGATAAAGGTGATTCTTTCCCTAACTTAAATCCACTCCTTCACTCCTTACTTCTGTACCCACTTCCTACCCCCCACCACCAGTGGTCAGTGGGTCTCCTGTGGAGATGGCTGAAACCAGCTGTGTCCAGCCTGGGACAGCTCAGTCTTCTCTGAAAAAACTAAGCAAGTGGTGAAATTATCCCTTCCAGATAATGTAGGTCTTGAGACACGGTACTTTCTTGCTCCTTTTTTCAGCAGCAAAACAGACCTCTGAGCCTCTGGATATGCTACTGTAATCAGTTTTTGAAGGGCTGTACTGTAAAAGTCAGTGAGTGAAAGTGCCTGTTTTGAAAACAGCTGTGCAAAACCAGCTTTCAGAAAAAGTTAGTGTTGTTCAGATTATTTAATAAATTTGGTTCACTTGTACTTGCCCACTTGAGGAAGAGATTGAATGTGATCGAGAGGTGGGAAAAGAAGTGACTGGAATCAGGGATGTGTGAAGGGGCAAAGGAAGCCCTATACTCACCCTTAAAACCTCACCTGACTTTCCTATATCCATTTTATGTTTGTGTTACTGTGCATAAGAATCTCTCCAATCGGTTACTTGGCATGGGTTTGGACTCTTTAGAGATTGTTTGCATCTAAGGTAATTCCCCCTCTGCTCTATTTTCTGTATATTCTCTATAATGCTGTGCTGCCAATTTAATCTTTGATTCATCTTAATGAGTTTGTACTTTATGAATAATGAAAAATCTTTTCTTCATTCCTATTGCAGAGCTTGAAAATGGCATATTATTCTTCCCCTCCCTTAGTTCTTTGTCATTTGGGTTTCTTGGTTTTGTTTGCATTGTTTATTTGTTTTTATTGTTATTTTTTTGTTGTTGGGCCATTTTTTAATTTGTTTGTTTTATTTTTTATTGACAAGTGACTGCCTTTATATAGCAGGTAGAAAGCGTAAGCTGATGCAAGAGACTTGGCCAATGTCACCCTAGCATGGTAAATGTACTGTGATCTGACTAGAAGCCCGATGCCATTTGGGTTTCTGTAGAGACTTGGTACATATAAAATATGGTGATCTAGTTATTTGTTCTTGTTCAGGCTTCTCCTCCAGTGAACACTGATTCTTCTTGCCAGTAGCTGGTGGAGAGATGAAAGCCTGGCTGCTGTTGAGAAATGCTGCTGTGCAGCAATAGTGAGATTTACTATACCCACTGTTTGGGGATTTTTTTCTTAATGACTGTCTACAAATTCTCATTGGCATCTTGGTTGCAGGAACCCAGCTTGCTTGCACTGTCAGCCAGTCTGCCCACAGAGAGAATATTCTTAAGTGGATGTGTGCTTATCTGAGGTTCCCTATATCCCCTTGATGGGATGTGACTTGTGAGAGTCCTCGTTTTCAAGACTTTCATCGTAGGCTTTGAGAGTAATTTGAAGGAAGCAGCTTGGTTTGTTGGTTTGGTTTATTATTTGCGGGAGTTTTGGGGTTTTTTTGCTTTGGTATTTTGTCATTTTTTGAGGGGTTCTTTGCGGCCACTTCTGCTCAGCAAATAGCAGTTTTAGTTTGGGGCCTTGACAGAAATGACTGGGAGCAAAATGTTTGTTCTTTCAAGGTTATAATAAGTAAATACCATTCGTGGGATGTTTTTGTCTTCTGATGAAGGGCTGAGGGCTTGGTGGTGTGTGTATGCATTTGGCATTTTATGTTGGTTTGAGTTTTTTGTGCAGGGGGAAGTTAAGGGGATTTTTGCTCTCGTTTTCAGCTAATTTCTCAAAGGAGCTAAAATGAATTTTGTTCTCCTTTAGATAAAAGTTCGCATGCATCATCGCTTGCATTTTCTTCTGGGCACATTCAGCAAAGCTGCTTGTTTCTATGGTCTGTACTACGTTTAAACATCATTTGCATGCAGTGGCAGGCTCTGAAGCATCAGAAGTACTGGTGTTATTGCATGACAGGGTGAGAGGCTTAATGGTTATTTGAACAGTGTCACATTTTCAAGTGAGCTTGTAGACAGAACTGAAAATTTAAGTCAATGGTTGGCTGGTAAGAAAATAACCAGACATCTTCATTTGTAGCTTGAGCAGGTTAGCCAGCCTCATGGAAGTGTGATGTGTTAAGAAATGACTTGCTTTTCTTTAATTAACACTGATTTTATGAAAAGAAAGTAGTATTGCATAATTTCAAGCACAAAAATTGCAACTCTTTCCCCACTCTTATGAATCTGCTCATTAGGCCCCTGGAGGAAGGTGGGACAGGCCCCAAGGTCATGGTCCTCTGCCAGGGTGTCCTCTCTGGATGGCAGCGTGCAAACTGGAATTTGAAAACAAGCGGCTGACTTTGACAATACTGCCTATTGCAGCAGTGCTGGCATGGGTAATATGGTTTTCAGTGCAGCTTCTGCAAGCCCAGCCATGGCCTCCCATGTGTACTTGGCTGAAGCTGTTAGATACCCTTGATTTATAAGCATGTAGAAGAGTTGCATTTTTGTGCTTAATACTATGGAAGTACTGCTTGCTTTCAGTACAGCTGAGCGTGTTTGAGTAACTGAGGGCTTGACTATCAGGAAGAAAGCAAGTTAAGGGACAGACGATAACTGAGCACCAGGAGTCAAGGCTAATTAGAAGCACAGGTGGCTTTTATGCATGTTTAGCCTGTGAAATGCTGGGAGACAGCACTGCCAGTGACTGTTAAAAGGCAAAGCAAATTCTCACTGCTAAGCAGTATGGCCAACAGATAAAGCCTTGGGTTTGAAAATGGGCTGTAGGTTTGAAAATTGAGTTAATAACAGTTCAGGAGTAAGAGGACTGAGCAGAACATACTGAGCTATTCTGTTTTCAGGGGATGCCAAGGAGAGGAAATGCTGTTGCTATCAGAGCAGGGCAGTATCAGGCCTGCGGAGCTAAGACTTGCCTAGCTACAAATGTGCCTATAGGAATTTACTAGAAGGTCAGACCTGGAGTGAGTGACCATGAGACCACAGCAGCCCACTCTACAAAAATATTTAACATATTGCAGAATACATAATCTTGTGCTTTCTTTCAAAACAGAAACTAAGTCTGCCCTACCTACTCATTGCTGTTGCTACTCACTATTCAGTTTGGGATGCATTGGCTTTGATTGGAGAGTTAATTGGCTTTGACTTTTCTCTCGGTAATAGCTTATTTTCCTTATTTTTGGTTGTCATTTTGTCAGCTTGCAGACTATTTCATATACCTCTTGGCCTATCTGACAGGTTGTTTTCCCAAGCAGCGCTTGAACTATTTCTGATTTGAAATATGTTAATAGTTTGTTTGTAGCCCTGTAGTCTGAGCTCTCTAATATGACTCAACAATTTCAGCCTCTCCACTTGGGTTCAAGTAACTGCACTTGAGTTTGGGGAAGGTGTGGGCAGAAGCTCTCCAACTTTGCTTGTTTGTGCTCTGAGAGTGATCAGTGGCATCCTTGCACTGTATCTGCACAAAAATTAGACTTTTCTGGGCTTGTATGTCCACTTTTCATGCCCTTTGGCAAAAACCTTTTAAAGAGCTCTGGAATAGCTAAAATCGACACTAATCAGCTTGTTTAGACAGGGCCAATTGGTGTAAAATGTCCCTGGCTGATAAACTTTCTCTTTCCTTCATGTCTACCAGAAGCACATTAAAACCTCTTGCCTATTTCCATGTCAAGTCCGGAAGAGTTTCTAATTAGAGAGGCTAGTCTTTGTTTTGTCATGTTTTAGCTGACAAGAATTTCCATAGATTCCCTGAGACTGGGAACTCTCTAGCAGCCAAAAATGTAGCCTACTTGAAATGTGGGCCATGCAGCTGTCACTGTGACTGTGCAAGGTGCTTTATACCCATCCCAACTTGAGTCCTTGTAGGATTTGCAGTGAGTCCTCATTTAGCATAAGAATTCTCCCTGTGGTTCATGATCCCAAGGAAGATGATATGGGGGTTTTATTTGAGAAGGGCTTTCATGAAACAGAGTGGACAAAACTCGCATAACTGTTAGGTGGAAGACTGACATGAGAAACACCATCTTTTTTCCCTTTCTCTCCATGATTACTCATTATCAGGGAGGTTCCCAGTCTGCAGGTGTAATTCAGTCTTTGTGTTTTGTCAAGTCCTGCCTCATGCTAATTCCGTTTTACCTGAGGTTGCAGCTTTAGTTCTGTTTGTAAGCTGAACATTTCATGCCCATCCTCCCCGTGCTTGCCTGTGAGGTTTCATGGTGCTCACACAAGTTCTCTTGAGTTCCAAGGAATGCTCCACCAGAAACTGGCAGTGCTTTAATTGTTGTTACAAAACAACAACAACAAAAAAACCCAAACAAACAAAAACTCACAAACCAAAAAGAAAACCCTACCAAAACAAAAAGCAAAGACAAAATAAGCCCCCAAAAAACAAACAGAAAACCCAAACCAAAACAAGGTTTTGTAGCTTTTCTTACATCGCTGTTCCCATTTATAGGAACTTCCATAACAACAAAATAGTAACTCTGTGTAATAGTGTATGCATACTGTTTGTTGCCATATACTTCATTTTTTGAGATGTAAGTTATGCAGGCCGTTTACGTCTGATAGTTCTGAACCATCTGTCTAGCAAGGTATGACTGAAAAATATTTTTAGTTTATGGTTTGGGTTTTTTAGCTGTGTGTTCAGAATATAAGCACAAGTCAAAGGTCTGTAGAGAGAGTGTGATTTATTAAATTCCAGATGATTACATTTACTATGAAAATTTTATTGTACAAAATCATTTTCTTGTCTTTATGTGGTACCAGATTTTGAAAGCTTTCTTTTAGCTACTGTTCTGTCTGGAAGGAGGGGAAGAGAAAAAGATGGTGAAAATTGAAAGTTTATTGTAGTACAGACATGTTTTGCTTTAGAGACCACCATCATGGATATGTAATGCCGAAGGAAAAAGCCTTCTATTTTGCGTGTTCCACCCATTTCATTCAGTGCACATTAATTTATCAGTCCATAATCTGACCCCCTGGATTGTCAGTCAGGGATGAGGCAGAATAAAGAAGAGCAGGTCATCCTTTACTGTTAGTAGAGGAAAGGAATTAGTTGCTTTTATCTCCCCCTGTAGTGCAACATCTCAAAGAAAGTTTTTCGTCAGCAGTTTGTTGGCTGCAGCAGCTTTATCATCTAAGTGGTACGAGTTGCTGGGAAAGCTCATTTAGTGACAAGTTAAATGTTACAATCTCCTGTAAGCTCTGTATGTAATACTGCATTTTATGGTCTAGCCGTGCAGCGCAGAGCTATTCTGCGTGTAACACATGTTAAACGTTAACTACTGTTTGGGTACAGAAGGTGGGGTGTGCTCTCTCTGGTTTCTATTGGGTGTGTGACAGTGGAAGGTAAACATATACTGGTTGTTAATGCTATAAAGCCAGCAACCATGAGCAGACTAGGGCATAAAGTGCATTTTTCCTACGTTGCTGAATTTTTCATGTTCTGCTGTTTCTCTTTTTATTGCTTTTGAGGGTTTTCTCCTCCCTCATTTAAGCAGAATCTGTTTAAATTTTGTTGTGCTTTTGTTTGACTTCTTTTAGCAAGTGCTGATTTTACTGCATATGAGAAAATGTGTTCTGGATACTTTTTGTTAGGTTTATAACAATTACTGTGCAAGTAAAGACAATTTCTTAACAATGTACTGGTTTAAGAAGCCATTGTATTCTCATCTGCTTTCAATAGAATGTTGAACTTTGGTTAAGAATGTCTGTTATCCACCTCTTTCCCCTCCTCAAAATAATGAAACAGTATCTTACAATGATAATTTAATGTTAGTTTTAAGCTTTTATGCAGCTTGTTTTAATGGAGGTCCTAATGCCACTCTTGAAATTTTATATGATTCAATTTCTGTGCTTCTGTTTTGTTAGTTAAAAAACCCCAAAAAATACAACGTAAATAAAATTTGCTACCTATACGTGAGCTTGCTTGATCCTCTTGAAAAAATAGAGGTGTAGCTCGTCATCTTGTCTATTGCTGAAGAAGACTGATTTTAGACAGCTTAGAACCCTGAACAGGAGTTCTGCATGTTGTGATTGATGCTGCCTTTGTGCAGAAGGCCAAACTAAAGGGACTGAATGCTTAAATCTATGGATTTTGCTACATTTTGGGGTGAAGTGGAAATGCCTAATGTGTTAGTTTTAAAAAGTAAAAATTGAAAAAAAAAATCCTTAAAGGTGTAAGAGGGACAGCAGTCACAAAAGTGGATCCTGATCAGTACTTCCCTGTATAAGGTATAGCTGTAGCGTCAGTCTCTTACTCGGATTTATGGTTGTCTCTTGTATTTTTAGCCAAAGGGTGGTTTTGGTCAAGAACTTGAAAACTTCCTTCCCCAAGTAACTCAACAGGATTTTCATGAAAAATTGGTTTATTATTGCCTTTTCCTCCTTACCCACCTGTAATCTTCAAACTTTGGTTTTCTAGTGTTGAAGAACTGGGTATATAAATTCTTGCCTTAACCTCAAAACAAGTATCCAGGCCAATGCAGCCTACCTTTAGGATCTGCTCACTTTTCTACACATACCTGTAGTCCACAGTTGAGGTTTTAGTTGTTAATTTTATTCCCATGCCTGCATGTTTCAGATGGCATGCCAAGTAAGAATTACAGCTTTTTTGGCCCTTTTTTGTTTCTTCATGTAAAGGCTGTAAATATGATGGCAATTTGCAACATAAATGAAAGATTCTTATCAAATCCCATTAATTTTCTTCACAGTGCTCTTTGAGTATTCAGGCTGTCTTGCTTTATTTTGCAGTTTCAGTGGTGGTATGGCACTGCATGACTGCAGTTGCTGTTGATAGCCAGCAGATTTCAGGCAGTATATCAAGCAAGCTTTTCCTGGAGAATCTGACTTCCTGGGGTATAAAATGATGGCTCTGTGACTTAGGACACTTGTAGGACATAAGCCTTTCTTTTCTCTTGTACATTTTTAGTTATGATGAACTTTGAAAGTTTTCTTTGCGAGTGAAATCTGATGCTGTTGGAATAGCTGCAGACCAGAACAGCATGTCACCCTGTATTTCCTGAGGAAAATAAAAAGAACTGTCAGTGCAATTCTTCAGAATAAATAGAATTGCTGTTTTAATACTATTTTCCTTTGTGTATCTCTTTTCACACGTTTGAACTTGAAAAGAAACACACCCAAACAAACCCACACTGACCAGCTGAAAAAAAAAAACAAACACCAAAACATTTTCTTTTCTGTTACAGAAAAATGCAAAGGGACAGGAGTTGTTTGACCAGATTGTGTATCATTTGGACCTTGTAGAAACAGATTACTTTGGCCTACAATTCATGGATGCTTCCCAAATTACAGTAAGTATAACTTCAGCCGATTTTTATGTTTTGTGATAGTTTGTGTTGCCTATTATAAATGTATTGCTGGTGCAGTTCCATGGAGAGATGTCGGCATTGGGGGGTGTACAGCTGAAACAAGTGATGCCATGTGTGATTCTTGCACATGAAGCTACATCCTCTGAATGAGTCCTGTCATTTTATATGAAATGCATGTGACTTGATCACACACAAGTAAAAAAGAAATGCATGCGGGTAAAGAAAAATGTGCTTTATGGTTAGTAGGCTCATGGTATTCAAAATGTTTTGCAAGCAAGGATTTCTTGTAACTCTTCTCTCTTTGCTGTTCCATGCACAGATTATGTTGCTTTGTAGGTTTAGGTTCATTTGCAATAGCAAAAGGTTTTAGCTAAAAGTTCTCCTTCTCTCCCTTACAGAAGGACTTCCAGTATCTACAGGTAAAATAAATAAATTTTTAAAAAAACGTATTTACAGATCCAAATAGATGTATTAATAGGATGGGGTTAAAAGACTACAACATTGTGGTTACACTGTATTGCCATATAATTAATCTTTTCCATTGTCTGTTCACTCTATGTGAACAGGCAGTTTGACAAAAACCTGCACTGTGGATAGAGGATATGCAGACTTGGAAAATAAGTGTTTCTTTTAGTGCTCTCTGGTCAGTATGTAAATATTTTTTTCCATGAAGCAACAGAAGATGTCTTCTCTGGGGTAACAGAAAAAAAAATGGGAAAATGTAGCTGCAATATTGACATCCTGGGAAGTGTAGGTTCTAACTTTATCATCCCAGAATTCTCAGCTTTATTCACTAACGAGCTTAGGTCAAAGGATGGATCAGTGTTTTAGCAGCTGTTTTATCATCTGTGTTTTACCAGTGACTTTAAACAACAAACAGGAAGCCTGTCCAGGAATTACAATGACTTAATATTGGAAGAAGGGAGTCTGTGAGTTTGGGGAGAAGTGATATTTATCTGTTTAAACATTATCCTGATGTCTAAATTAATTTAAGTTAATATCACTGGAAACTGACATTTTGAATGAAGTATGTCCATAACGGGTTTGGAATTTTTAGGAAGTTTAGTGTGTGTTCCTGATAAGGTTTCTATTACATAAATTGTGTGTACTTTTATGATGGATCGGATTATAAGGACACAGCTAATAGAGCAGAGCCTGCTCATAATGGGAAAAACACATTATACTGTCACTGACTGTCAAATCATCCAACTGGGAATTTGATAGCTAGGAATAGTTACCTAGCAAGGAGTTCCATAATGTTTTGAAAGAAGAGAAGCAGAAATGGAGAGCAAAATATCCTTTCTTAGCAGGGAAGAGGGCAGATCATAAGCCAAGACTCATTTTCTTGTATGTTTGCGAAACTGAAGGGCTCTTTTGACTGGTAAGAAAGATGAAGCAGATGTGAGCAGCTATGTCTTCTGTATGTAGCTCTCTCACTGGTGTCCAGGGCAAAATGTGCCTATACATGCAAGTGTTTTGGCTTTGTTTGTGTGCTATTTCTTTGTCCTGTATCAAGGAGGGAAGTACATGTTGCATCTACAGTTACAAGAGGAATAAGGGCTGTGAACAGCTGTTGCGGGGGCCAAAAAAAGCCAACTTTGGTTACGGGACTGTGGTGGTAGGGTTGTAGTTTCCTGAATTAAGAGGAGCGTTGAGAGCAAAGTTCTTTACCTTCACTGAAGTGCAAGGCCAAAAGCTCCTACTTGGCTCTTTGGTTTTGGTCTGGCTCAAGCTGGGCAGTGAGTAGAGCTTAGAGTACTTCAAGGCACAAGCTTTTATCTTGCCCAGCACCCTGTGCCAAAAGGTTCCATGCTTTAACAGCCTTCCTTCATCTGTTTTGAACTTGTGACCTGCTCTTTTCGTTTGCGCAGCAATTAATGCATAGCATCCATGGGCTTCTGCTTAGTGCCAGCCCAGCCACACAATGGCAAGTGGGGGACTGGGAGATTAAAGTTGTGTAAACCCCTTGAGGCTCTAAGCCTTTGTCTTTAGTATGTATTGTTAAGGGCTAAACATCTTTAAGCCACAATTATAAGTAAGAGAGCACAAAATAGTCTTTGAATAGTGGAGATTACTTCTGTGTGCTCCAAGGCCAGCAGGTTTTGAGTGCACTGTGTTTCCTGCAGTCCTGTAACTTTGCCAAAGAGTTGGGATAAGCAGTGTTGATAGCTGTGATTTGGAAAACAAAATCATGATTAGAGCTTATCTGCTTTGAAAGAGAAAAACATTTAATTGTTTGAACAGCTTATTTTTAATACAAAAAAAAAAACCCATAAAGCTGTAAAAAGCAGGATGTCAGCAGTAATGCAGAAAATACTGTAATGCCTATTCAGTGAACTCTGCATTCGTTTGTATCTTGTGCTCTTTGAAGATATCCATCAGAAGAATGTAGAAGGATGCAGAAGGATAGAAGGATGTAGATAATCATCTAATAGTTTATTCTAAAGCAAGTATTAGTGTACTGTTGTGTTTTGAGTTACTTGCTATTAACTCTAGAAGTAGAAATATTCTAATACAATACAGAAATTCAGCAGAGATGTAGTGCTTGGGTGAATGAAGAGTGTCACTCTGATGTAAGAGGTCTCTGCAGTGATTTAAAGAAAATGTAAAGCTTACTGGGGTTTTTGTTACTTTTACTACAGTGTGTGTTTTCCAGCAAAGCAGGAGGCCTTGAAAGCTTTAGTTGAGGTTGGGAATAGCAATAATAAAATATTGGGAGACCATAGTATTGAAGTTCAGTTGCCATGAAGAAGTATTTAATTAATCTTTGTAGAAACTGGTTGCGTGCAACGTATTCTATGGTTGGTTTGGATACTTGACATTTATTTTTGGCCTTCGGTAGCTAATGTTTATGTATTTGCTATCCAGGAGTGTCCTTTCTTTGTCTCTTATTCCAAATCATCTTAAGAAAAAGGGTTTCTGTGATTAATAGCTCCTTGTGAGTTCTGTGTTATGGGGTCTGTCAGGGTATAAACATCTCCATTTCTACAGTTGCATTCTTTGTTCCAGTTTTCTGTCCTGTGATACCAAAACATGGATACCCTCACAGCCTCTCCTGTGTTTTACAGGAATTCATAACTGAAGGATTGCCCATGTTTATTAGCTTGGAATTTGCTTGCTTCTGTCGTGATTTTGTTTCTGCTCACAAGAACAATTACAGAGTAATTGAGGGGGAAGAATTTTTAAGATAAATCTTTCAATTCTTTTTTTTTTTTT